>RJWH01001642.1:102268-166299 GCA_004363575.1 Solenodon paradoxus
GAGAGAGAGAGAGAGAGAGAGAGAGAGAGAGAGAGAGAGAGAGAGAGAGAGAGAGAGAGATTCTCTGCCTTTGAGGAGCTGAATCTGAAATGAGAAAAAGGGTTTCTTTAACATATGATAACACAGATAATACAAATTGAAAAGATATAAAGGAAGAATCAAGAGAACAATGAGAAGTTAGAGCAAGATCAAAAAAAATCAAGGAGCTTGGGTCATGAAAAACTTGTTGAATATGTCACATTTAACCCATCATCTGGTGAAAGAGAATAAATTAACCAAAGAGTGTTGGGAAAAACAATCCAGAGAGAAAGCCAGCCTGTGTGAAGGTCTTGAGGCAGCAAATAATGCGGCCAAGTTCAAGTCACTGGAAGCAGTTCAGTGGGCCTGGGAGCAAAGGAAGCAGAGAGTTACAAAGATTTCTTCTACGTTAGGTCCACTGTCCCAGTCTGGTTGGGACTTAGCTGTGGGAGGGGAGTCCTGAGGTACGTGACTTTCAGTTTTAAAGCTGGTGCAGTCCTGCATGAATTGGCCACTCTGTTTGCAGGCCTCATTCAAGATTTTGGACTTTACCAGAAGAACAATATGGTTGTCGTAATCCAAGTGGACACAATAAGGATGGAGGAAAATGCATGAATTAGGAAAATATTTAGAGGTAAATCCATAGAATTTGAGGAATAATTAAAATGAGCTACGGATTTTTCTGGCTTTAGAAAATGAGAGGATGAAGAATATTGAGGGGGATTCATTCACAAACAAATGACATTACATTTGTTCTTTGGCATCAGCTCTCAGATCAGAACTCCAGGTTTGATCAAAGTTGAGTAACAGTGAAAAAATGACAAAGCATCTACTTAAATGTGGTCAGGAGATGAGAAGAGAGAGCCTATGCATGTGTAAATCTGTGAGCTACAAGTCTCCACGTGCCTGGGACCTCCAGCAGAAAGTACTGTCATTTTTCCACTCCAGCAGAAGGAAGGTCCTCAAGAAGTTGTATGAGGGTTTTGCAGGCCTTGAGCTGAGGAGGAGTACATGGGTCTTGCCATGAGACATGTATTTCCAACCTACCCTTTTTCTGTGTTGGCTTCCAAATACATTAATTTTGTTGTTGGAACAATGTGCTTGTTTTCAAGGAATAAATTTTGATACCATCATCTCTCCCATTTCTGGGGTTGAAATAGAAAATAGGCTCAGTAGACTCCTAAAAATGCTCAAGAAAGAATTTAGAAGTCAGTCTCCACCTTTACAGAAGGGGAGCATCCCTCATCCTAATAAGGGGGCATGACTCAACACAATGGGAAAAAAAGGAAAAACCAGGAAACTTTTGTCACAGATCATATCCATCCTGCATTCAGATGCATGTTAAGAAACATCTGGTCCCTGCTCCCCTCACCCCCAGCTCTCCAACTCCAATATTTAACCCAGAGGAAATTGTAACTGAATTATGACGTGTTTTCAAAACTAGGTATTTGGCACACATCTGCTAGAGAAGACTTATAAAAAGCACACTGGATGCCTGTAAATTTTATAATTATGTTAATTCAAACGCAAAGACACTCCCATGAATTTCTTAAGAATCTTTCTAACTCAAATCACAGACTTTGCTTTGCCTGCCTTTGAGCTGTGGGGACACTTTGCTGTGCGCACTAAATTCCCTTCTTTAACCGCCCCTGTCAGCAAAGCCGAAGACAAGCATGACGATGACTGCTGTCGACCGAATATAAATGCTTATTGAAGAGGCTTACTCCGGGTTCAAAAGCACAAACCCAGGGAGACTTGCATTATCTAGAGAGCTATCGAAACCGGTGAAAGCTACCTTTCCAACAGCCCTGAATCCCAAATGGAAGGATGCCTTTCTTGGATGTGAGAGTAGAATGCCAGGGTTGGGGATCAGCCACCCAAAGCAGCCAGAGTGATCCACCTCCACCATTTGTTTTTCACTCATTCATTAACTTATGAACACTTATAATGTAGGAGACACTCTTCTAGGAACTTGGGATATGTTAGTAAAGAAAACAGACACAAATCTCTCCTCTCATTGATTTCTCTTCTAAAGAGGATTCAAGTAATGACAAGAGACACATCCAGTGGCCTAGTGGTTTAGTTTGCCAGGCATAGTCCACAGACATCCTAAGCTCCTGGTTCACGATCTGGGCTCTGGAAACAACCGAGATGAACAAGTAAATAAAATAAAATACTTCTTCCTTCCGTCTCTTCCTGCCTGCCTGCTTACTCCCCTACATTTCGACCTGCATCTCTCCTTTAAAAAAAAAAAAAAAAAGCAATAATAAGAATGAGCAATAAACATAACGAATAAGTAAGTGATAATACACCTTAAGTTGGAAGGTGAAAACAGTTCTGTAACAAAAGGTTAGGGTAAAAGAGATCAGAGGGGTGGTGAGGATTTCATCCAGCCCTAGTAAGTACAGCAGCTAAAACCAGCTGTCAGTCATCACCAACTGCAAAACCTGCTGAAACCAGCTTTTCCCAAGAGGATGCTGTGTGCAGAAGGTGCTGAGTACAAAAAGTACGAGTCTGAGCATGGTCCCTGGAAATCTCCTCCCTCTCCCTTCCTCGTTCTATAAAACATCTGGAGCACACGGCTCTCTCAGAAAGAATGTGCTTTTGAACATGAGTTCTTTTTCCATTCTTTGAGCTCAGAATAAATCTGATCTTTTTTTTTTTTTTTAACTGAACCTGGTCTTGTAAAGTCAACTATTGTAAAAGACACCCCCAATTAAGGAGGGGCTGGTAACAAGGAAAGAAGGCAAATGACAATTTAAATGTGACGGAGTATTTCTCATTGTGAAAATGATTGAATAATGATTTGATGAAAGAGGTGAGGGAGATAGCCCTGAGGATTTCTAGGGGAAAAGTCCAGTTGATCGTTGTTTAATTTTTTTCTCTCCAAAATAGTCCAGAGTAATCTCTAAAGGAATTTTCACCAAAGTGTTCCATTGGATTCAGAAGCTGGATTTTGCTTAGGTGCTACCCAAGTGTGCTATGGATTTCTTCTATAATACTCAAAAACAAGCCCACTATCCTTCCAAGTCACTCTTGCAGCTCTTCCATTCTGTAGCATAATGGAATATTGTCAAATTGTCTATTTCGGTGTTCATCTTCTGTGTAAGACCACGCAGAAGCCAAGAGGGAAGGCAGCCAGTGAAAACCTGACTCTGCTACTTAATGTTGTCTGTGCTTGGGTAAGTTATTTAACGTCTACGAGTCCCGATTTCCTCACCTCTAAAGATAAAGTAAAAATAGCAAGTGGGCTTGCCACGACATTATCAGAGAAATTGTATGTGGAGCATTTAGCAGAGGAGCCGGCACACAGTAGGTGCTTTATTAAAGCTAACACTTTCTGGCGCCCACACGAGCTCCATCGTGTTGCATCTTGTTGGAGTCCAGAACATGTCCAGACAGTTATGAAAAATGCGATAGCGTTTGTCCAAGAAAAACATCTGAAGCCCCTTCGGCGAACTCATGTACCTGATCTGGTTGGTAAATAGTTATCCGTCCATTCATCAGGACGAGAGATTTAAACATACACATATCGAAATCTGATTCCCCCCACCCCCTTTTTTAAAATGTATTCTCCTAGGAAGAGAGGCATAAGCACATACTGGGGAAAAGGTATGGCCAACTTTTCTTTCTTTGCAACACTATTAAGTGAAACTCTTTCTAATCCAACTTAACTATTATTGCCTGACCCTCCTTTCTTTCAAAATTCATTCTCTGTCTAAAACTAAAGCATTATAATAATATAAAACTAATTCTCTGGTGTGTCAGGCTGCAAGATAAAGGTGAGACTTCATTCTATATATAGAAGGACTTCATAAAGAGAATCAAGATTCTCATCCCAAATGCCTGGTGGGGTGGATAAAAAGTTAGATACTAAATTAAAAAGACTTTTTTCCCAAATCACCTCTCTTCTGACATTTTGGAGTTTCAGAATGATGACATCATGGTGCTCAGACTCTGTTAGTATGCATTCGTTTCTCCTGGCTAATATGCAAAGTCCATAATTACCCAACCCTTCTGTTTGTCCCAGCAGGAACCAAGTGGTTATGACCTGCAGGAATCTCTGAGCCTCTTAAAGTCGAGAGACTTTGGGTGGAAATCACATTGCAGACCAGGGAAAGTGGCGCTGTGATCACTCGTGCTGTGAGCTGGTTTGAGCACAGATATTAAATAAATGGCAGTGATCCTCTGACACTTCTATTTCTAGGGCCTGCCAACAAGAGTTTCTGGGCCGAAACCAACCTATTGCTTGTGTCTATACAAAAAGTTTTGTCTATATGTTATGATTGGGCTTAGTGGTGATGCCTCCTCATTCCACCTCCTGGAGGCCTCCTGACCTGCAAGTGTGTGTCCATAGATGAACAGAAATCCTGCCAATTTTCTGCTTTCCTGCTAGATATCCATGACCTCAAGCAAAAGTCAGCAAAGAAGAGTCCACTGATCAAGGATACCAAATGCTTGTTTTTTTTCAATAAAGTTTTATTGACATACATCTATGCTCATGGTGAGTATTTGGGAACCACCGTGGCAGAGCTGAGCAGTTGTCAGGAGTCTGCAAAGGCAAAATATTTATCCTCTGACCCTTTGCAGAAGATTGTGAGAGAAGTAAAGTCATGGCAGATACCAGCCCCACACTCAGCTGAACCTGGAGGACTGGCCTGGGAGCACAAAGCAGCAATCTTATAGCAAGAACAGATCACCTCTCACATTCACTTAGTAATGTTACAAGTAGCTGGTCTTGTTGATTTTTGTTTGTACTTAATTTTGGTCTGATTTTAGAGATGCTGACGAGCTAAAAGAATAAAGACTATATACCAAGGTCTTTGTTCATACAAATTTAACTTACATTTGAATAAAAATAATATAAGTGTTGCTAGAGCTCCCGGAGGTTTGCTAAGAGGAGCTGTACATTACTGGGGATTGAGAAGCTCTGACAAAGTGTCTTTCCCTTGGGACCTTCATACTGACTTCCCCATCTCTGCTTTGTCTCTGTTTGTTAGTCTATATCCTTTAACCAGGGGCGGCAAACTTCTGCAGAGGGTAGAGAGTGAATATTTTGATGATCTCTGCTATTTAACACAAGATATAAACCAATGAGCATGGCTTTAGTGTTCCACTGAAACTTTGTTGATGGACTCTAACATTTGAATTCTGTATAATTTGTATATGCCATGAAATATTATTCTTCTTTTGATGGATTTCCCAACAATACAATGCAAAAATTATTCTTAGCTTATGAGCCATATAATAAAAAAATAGAAGACCGGATTTGACTCACGAGCCAGAACTTGCTAGTCTTTGTTCTTCATTATTAATGACTTTATCTTTCTAAATATAAATATTATTGTGTTTCTGCTTAAAAATCTGCACTTGTCCCCCTGTTTCTTATAGGATTGAGTCTATTCTCCTAAGTACAGCATTTCATCCTCCTGATTATTTTTCCAAGCCCATTTTCTTCCACAATCTTCCATAAACTCTGTGCGCAAAACATGTTGAACTAATTACTTTTCCTGTTATTCTGACATATTTTTTTTCCATGTCTCTATACCCTTTTCCTTCATTCTTCACATGACTAACCCCTTAATTTGCTTCCTGGTCCACCCTTCCTGCAGAGAGCCCCCTTCGAGAAGCACCACTCTCTCTCCTTCCTCTCCCACAGAGTACTCAGTACCCCCATTATAGATGGCTCTTGTGATGATGAATTCTAATTGTGTATCTAAATGTTTGATGACCATGGTCACACGATCCCTGAGAGCATGGATCATATCAATTCATCCCCTTATCCCTAACATCTCAGACAGTACCCTACACCAAGTGGATAGCCAAGAAAAATGTTCTTAGTGACTGCTCCAGCAATTATCAGTAATAGAATTAACAGCTACTCTTGATGGAGTATTAATATGCTCCACACACTGTTCTATGTACTTGGCATGCATCATATGACTTAGTAAATCAGGTTCAATGAATTCTTCCCAACCATTCAGTTGTTTTTTTTTTAATTAAGTCACAACTCCTTAATTTCATAACGTATTTGCTATAAATTCAACAGTGGAATTTTAGATATCAGTGGTGAAAGGGGCCAGGGGAAATATGTGGATCCCCCAATCACATAGGTGCTGCTTTGCAATGAAGCCAATACTCTCTACTCCCCCTATAGCATCCAGGACCCCACAAGAAGGAAAAACCTAGCAAGTTCTCACTAAAGATAAAAATAAACCGTTGGCATTTCAGCAGAATTCTGCTTCATCTTTGTCACCGGGCAGTACAAGGGGTATGCCCTGATTTCGCAAAGTGGCTAGAACATAAATGAAGCCCAAGTTGAGTCAAAGAGGACCCCAGAGACCTGACTGTGCATTCTCCTCCTGACTGAGGGGAGAAGAGAGGCCCTTTGTTTGGCAGTGGACGCTTTCCAAATTTAGAGAGTCCTTAATGACTCTTCAACTGCATTACATCCTGAGAAAAATTAGTGATGTAGCTGCTGGGCTCTTCAGCACCAATCAATCCAAGAAGATACACAGAACATGCAATAAATCCAGCATCTGAACCCGTTCCAGGGGAGAAAAGTCATCTCCTTCAAGGTTCAATAGCAGAAGTCCATTCTTCTGGGAAATATATTTAGAGGGGCACAAATTAAATAAGCCAGAAGCCCTTGTTAGTCCTTGTACCAGTGAGATGCATTTTTGTCTTATTCTTAGATGGTGGAGGTGCATGGTAGACAGGTGTTGATGAGGAAACAGTAGAAAAGGTCAAAAGAGACTGAGTTGTTTGTGGAAACAGAAGATGACATCATCTCTTCTAGCAAACTGTGGAAAATGAAGCTACCTTCCAGAATGTTCTCTGGGTCTTTGGAAACCGGGGCATGACAGAGCCATCTGAGGCATGATGTCAGATATTGCACTGTGGAAGCAGGGAGACTCTTCTCTGGTGTACATGAAGCAGGAATGTTCAACTCTGTGGGCACGCTGCTGAGCAAGGTTGAGAAAGACGAACACGGAGAATGACTTTCTCTCAATGGATTTCCCTCAGTGGATTAAGTCATATGAAACCAAGGGTGAGGTGGGTTGAGGGGTGAATGGAAAGCGAGGCAGTGAGGAAAAATCAGTGCAGACAAACGTGTTGATAAAATTTCCTGTAAAAGTCAGAATAAAATCAGCACTAGCAAGTGGGAAAAGATGAGATCCTACATAGACTTTTAGTATAATATTCTGACCTTTTTAAATTCTTTTTCATGGAAGGGGCTTATATATACCTCAAAAGAATTCTTAATAGTAACCATGGATCTGATTTTTCGTCCTGATTTCTCTTTCCCAAAATATCTAGAAATGGAAGCTGCAGTTGTGTTTCTGTTTGTGTCTCTCTTCTTTCACTTGGCAAAATTCATTTCCAATTCATCCATGATTTTGTGATTGGTGGCAGTTCATTCCTTTATATTGCTAAGGAGTATTCCTCTGTGTGGATATACCACAGGCTCTTCATCTGTTCATTAATTAAAAGGCATTAATATCATTCCCAATTCTTGATGATTATGAAGAGCGCGGCAATAAACATTTACACACAGGTTTTGGTGGGAGCATAAATTTCGCTTTGTCTTTTGTAAAAACCCAGGAGTGGATGGCTAGGCCATCTGATAATTTCGTGTTTCATTTTATAATATACTGCCAAACTTCCCTCTAAAGTGACCCATCATTTTTTGAATGTAATCTTTTCAAATAATAGGGAAGAAAATTAAAATTGATGAAAAGTCGAAGACAGGGCCTGGGCAAGAGGGAGCGAACAAAGATACAAAATGCAGTGGGGAGGAGTCAACTAAAGTTGCCAAAAAGAAAAGAATGAGATCCAGAGAAAATCAGGGCTGTCCTCCCATAGATGGTCACCACTTTGTCATCTCCAGGGAAGGCTGGAAGGTTGGGGTAGCTGCTGGCTGTCTAGCAGATAGTTGAGAAGTTTCCATCTTTGAAGCAGAAGCTAGCAAAAGAGAAAAGGAGGTAGAAGCTTGAGTGCAGAAGGTTTAAAGTGGTCTTTGCAGAGTATGGAGGAACAAGTTACCTAGAGGAACGTAGTAAGATGTACAGGCAATGCTAAAAGTCATCAGTGAAGCCCACCCACTTGTTGGAAACAGATGAGTTTATGATATCAGCAAAAGAATAACTAAAGGGCTGGATAATTCATTACCTATGAAGACAGGTAAGGGATGGTGAATAGAGTTGTTTCAATTATACGGACGTCTCTCAGTTCCAACCCCACCTCCAGCTGGGATTGGGACTCTGCTAAAGACATGTCTGGCTGACCAGTGGACTTCTGGTTGAATGCTAACAGTAGGGAGGAAGGGTGCTGAAGAGTAACCACAAGGCTGGAGGTGGAGAGCAGACTTGCTGGTGTCTGTAACCTCTTGCCCTGGACACTCACGCCCCAGCAGTGCTTCTTCACGTTGGTAGTACCATCTCCCTCTTGAAGCAGCAGCTGAATCTGTTTTGCAGGTGTTTCAGCGCTCTTTGAACCAACTTCATGGCGCCCTTTTCACTACAGGACCACCAGCCAAGCAGCGCCCCTCCTCCAAGACCTGGGAACAATCTCCCTGGGGCCCCTCCTCCCTGTCCTAGGATTGAAACATTCTTCCCCTTGTTTCCCCCTTTCTAGGAATGCTGGCTGCTTTCTGCAGCTATATACCATGGAGAGCTTTGCCTTTTCAGTCCTTCAACACCAGGGAACACTTTTTATTATTAGATTCTTTCTGTTCAAATAACCTGCATGATTTCTTTCTCTTCTGTGGGCTCTGAGGGTCACGGGATACATTGAATGAGAGGTACCGAAGAATGAAAGAAAACCGTCATAAAAAATATTTGAGTAAGTCAATTGGAAGGAGAGGAGGTTCACAAGCTTGACTTAGTCAATTAGAATCAAAGAGTTTGGGAGTGACCACAAGGTAGGGGATGCTTTGGTTAAAAGGGGTGCCTGAGACAGAACAGAGGGTAAAGTTATTAGAGATGAGATGCTCATAGACATGGCCTTTGAAACCAGTCCAGACGAGAACAGAGGCCGGTAGGAAAATAAAAGACATGTTCCAAGATAAATAGATGTTTTTAATGAGATGAGGCTGTAAAAGTTTATTGACAGGTATGCAAAGAGTTGAGCAAAGGAAAAATAGACACCGAAATCTTGAACGGAAAGGCTCAATTATATCTAATCATTTCCTTTTATTAAGGTAAATTTGATTTACAAAACAAAATAAGCATTAGGTATGCAGGTTCACGCTTCATCAAATATATGATAATGTACCACACCCACCACCAAATTTCTAATAGTTCTCTACCACTGTCTATTGGACCCAGTACCTTTTGTTCCTACCCCCTTCACTCTTCTCCTCTGGTAACCTCAGTTTGTTGACAGTGTCCAAGGCTTAGTTTTTGTATGTTTTGTCTGTTCAT
The DNA here is from genome assembly GCA_004363575.1 of Solenodon paradoxus. Taxonomy (NCBI): domain Eukaryota; kingdom Metazoa; phylum Chordata; class Mammalia; order Eulipotyphla; family Solenodontidae; genus Solenodon; species Solenodon paradoxus. Next base: position 111,712 of record RJWH01001642.1, read on the forward strand.
TTCCTTTGTTTCTTTGAATTCCACATAGGAGTAAGAATTATCTCTCAGTTTAATCCCATTAGGACTTTGGACCTTGATGATAATTTCTAATTTTCATCTATAAGAATATTGTGCCGGAAGCTGAAGAGATAATTTTTCAAGGGGGAAAGGGTAATGCACTTTCAATAGATATTAAAATGCATTATAAAGCTAAATTAAAAATAACAAAGTGATGGCATGTGAACACACCGATCAATGGAACAGACTAGAGTCTAGAAAGAGATCAAAGAAAGTTGCATGGAAGTTTAGAATATGACGCAGGTGGCAATTCACATTGGTTGGGATAATAATTTGAAGACAATTGCTTAACCAGTTGGGGAAAATATCAGACTTACCCAGATGAATAAATACGGGGAAGAACTGTGTTAAGTTACAAGACGAAGGTTAAATTGATTATTAAATCAGTGGAAACTGACTCAATATTGCTGCATTGAACCTACCATTCCATGTGCTCTGGTGGGCCCTTGGCTACTGGGATCACATCCAAAGTTACTCCCTTTAGTCAAGACTCAGAGTTGGAAAGGATGGCAAGCTAAACTCAAGCTGAATCCAATAAAAAGAGAATTTGACACATGCAACTGAAAATTCCATTGATAGATTAGGTTATGGTCTCATCAAGAGTCTGAGGTTGCATCATTAGAACTGAATTTCATGCTTTCCAAAAATCTCCAACTTTAGACACACCCTGGTGGCTCAGCCAGCTGAGGCCACTCAGGTGTAGACCATGTAAGGCCCAAGGACCCAGGTTTGAGACCCAGGACCAGGAATTGAAAAAGAAAACTCCATCTTCTACTCTGTTGTCTTCATTCTCAAGTTCCACCACTTGGTGGCAAGATGGATGCCAGCTTCTCCCAGGCTCAAGCGCAGCAGAAAAGAGCACTTTCTACTGCAGCGTTTTCACCAAAAAACCAACTGAGAATGGCTTTGACTGAGTCAAACCCCCATTCCTGAACAATGACCATTGCCTGGGGGAAAACTGCTTTTCACTGGCCAGATCTGGCCTCATGTCTTTCCCAGGATCCAAGAGTAGACCCTTAACTCCATTCAAATAATCTGGACCATGAATCAGCAAAGGGATGGAACTTGGGGGACTAGTACTAAAAGGAGAAAACAATGGATAGCTTTCAAAATCAAAGAGAGCAACAGCGGATAGTCTCCTCTACACCCGGATCGGATTGGGTTTCTAGTCTTCTTTGTATTTTATTTCCCTGAACCTCTTCCTGGAGTCCTGCTCTCTGACCATCTTCTCCTGTCTGCTCTGGCTAGAATGTGCTTGGCTCTGGCCTCCTGTGATTGGACAGAGTTTTTCTTTATCCATACATCCTCTTAAAAGAGACTCACCTGCTTATCTGCAGGAACAGTCTCAGCATGGTGGGTGTCGTGACTATGAATTAATCCCTGCATCAGCAAATGTAGATCAGATATAAATTATGTGCAAGAACTGAGGGCATAGAGGAGAAAGAGAAATTAATTCAAATGTTTCATAGAAAGTATGGCTTCTATTAATGGCCATCACCCTTGGGGGCCACCTCAATGACCCCCAAGAACATCCCTCATTGTCCTGTCTTCGGAAGCCCACTACAAAAGCTCTAGTATGCCTCCTTCCCGAGTCCACATAGGTGTGAATCATTTCACACCACTACAGCAAAAATGTCCAGCCTACCTCTGGGTGCTTTAAATTAATTTGCCTCTTGGGTCTCCATCAATCCTGCTTGTGACCATTATATTCCAAGCCAAAGACAATAGCGCATTGGCGAGAATTGAATAAAAGTCAATCCATCAGCCTGGTGGTCTGAGAGTATGAAGTATACATTCCCCCCAACATTTATGGGCCTTCTGCAGTATCCCAGGGACTATGTGCAAGGAGGAAAGGAATAAAACATGAGTCCAACATTCCAGGGGCTCACCATCTATTTGGGAAGAGAGGCATGTTCACAAACAGGTTGGCAACAAGAAATAATGTCATAAAAGCACTATAACGGCACTGACAAAGAGTTCTAGAAGTGGGAGCCTTTTCTGGCTGGATATTGAGGTAGTCTGGATTGGAGAGCTAGAGAATGGCTTGTGGGAAGTAGGCTCGCAGAATGACTACAGTGCTTTATAATTTATCCTAAAAGCCTTTCTCCTCCTCGCTAGTGTTCTATAAACTCTGAGCTTCAGCCCCAAATACTGACTGCCTGCGTACAAGGCAGACAGAAAATATTCGCACACCAGTATTAGTTATCTGTGGCTGTGTAACAAATCGCTCCTTGCTTAGTGACTGCAAACAGCACACGTTGGTTTTCTCACAGTGTCTGTGGGTCAGGAGTTCACAGCAACTTGGTCGAGTGGTTCTGGTTCCTGTCTCTCACAGGATACAGTCCAAGTGTCATCTAAGGCTGTGGGCTCCGAAGATTGGAAGGGGATGGAGAATCTATTCTAAACTCACATGGCTGTTGGCAAGAGGCCTCAGTTCCTTGCTGGTCATTAGCAGATGCTTCCTTCCTCACCATGTGGACCTCTCCGTGGGACTTCATGAGTGTCCTTACACTTTTGTTTGTTCATCCCAGCTGCTTCCCCAGGCCCTGGTTCTTGTGGACTCTGCAGCCTGGAGAACCACACTTCTGGGCCACCACGCTGTGCCACCAGTGTTCGCTCTTTTAAATTGTTGGCTCTCGTCTCCTCTTGGCAACCCCTCTTCTTCCAAGACTGAATTTCAATGCTTCCTCTAGCTAAGTGGTTTGCTCTCCAGAGCAAATTTTCTTCCTCCCACCTCTAGGTTCTCTAGCATGTTGATTATTTTTATAATTAGAGATGGGTTCTCTGGAAGGGGATGAGAGACAGATTTTGAACAGTCTCTGGTAAACTCCATTTTTCACCCCAATGTTGGGGCCCAGAGGAAAAGGAGGATTGAGGTTTTTGTGGAAAGTGACTTCCAACCAGAGCAGACTGGAGTTAACACTGACTGTCCTCAGGGTCTCTAGTGGAAATTCTTAGTGGGAACACCACCCGGGAGAGAACATTCTCTCCATCATAGTGCCAACAGTAGGAATCAACCTTGGCACTCCTTACCCATTAGAACGCTTCTCAAGGGAACCATTAGCAGGCTTCACATTTTCAGGAGCATATGATCTTATGGAAACGTTTTTATGCAGAAGAAAAGTCAGGAGGAGAAATGACTTGATGTTTTTGGAGAAACTGGGGACTGTTGATTTTGCTTTGAGAGATATTAGATGAATCTGAATTAAATCAAAATTGGTGCCCCATCTTCCAGGATGCCATAGGGGAAGGGTGCTTTGCCTATGTGAACCCAGGTTGCTCTCAGTAAGAAGTTCCCAGATGTTGCACCATAGAAAGCAAGTTATTCATCTTTACATTTACCCCAAAAGTAACAGTCTGTCACGGTATTATTGAAAAAGATGCTGAAAGGAGTTTTTATGCATTATCCCTTTGGCTGTTCCCACCTAGACTATTATCTCTGTTGATTCCGTGTCTTGGATGTCACAAATACACCCTCTTTCCCACAGTCTATAACATTGTAACCTTGAAAATCAGACACTAGATTTTAGAAGATGCATGAAATGGAAATAATTGATCCCAATACCTAAGCCATTCTGAACATTTTCAAAAGATTCTACCCAGTTGAAGAGTATCCTGAAGTCCCCATGTCCAAGGTTCACAAAGCTGAGCCGTGTGGACCTCTGCTTTCACTTGCCTACTCCATCTCCATTTAAAAACCATCTCTTAAGTGGTAACGGAGTCCACCGGACAAGGTGAAGAGTTCTTCATGTGGTGGAGGACAGGACTTGTGGACATGTGTCTGAGGAACGGGGAAACTGCACGTAAGGGTTTGTTTTCATTTGTAAAGCAAAGTTACTGCAATAAAATGCTAAAAATAAAAACTTTTCCAAGTCCTATTTCTCGGGGTGTGTGGAGCATCGGTGATTCCCTTAACATCTGGCTCCACAAGGAGGCACATGAAGGGCTCTGATGTAGCCCATCAGAGGTCTCCACCACCAGGGCGGAAGGGAAGGGTGAAAAGTAGTCATGTTTGTCCTGCATTAGTCCCCTGTCCCATCACACCTCATTTCTACCACACTACTTTCCAGACTCCCGAGTGACATGCCCTTAGAAATTATTTTATTAGATGAAGTCATTTTTCGTTCACCGAATTGGAGTTTTCCCCTGGAACGTTCAAAGGATTCTGAATGACATGGTGGCGATAAAGAGTCAAATGGCAAATCTCACCTCCTCTGTCCTCTCCCTCCACACAGCAAACACTCACCTGAGCTTTGTATGAGACATCTGTCCTGAGGGAGGACAGTGCTAAGAGCTTCCAGCAGCCCCCACCTTAAAACATTGTGCCTTCAGGAGCACCTTTTAGAAGCATTTCCATTTGAAAGTGAGAAAGAACAAATGTATGTCAAATTTGTGAAAAATCACTTAGCAAAATATATCTAGGACCTTAAAAATAAGCTTGTAAAGAAATAGAAAAGCCCAAACAGATGAATGCTGAGCCAGGAATTCCCCTTGTTCTCAACCAAACTAAAGGAGCCATGCGTAGTAGGGGTCGGGGCAGGGGCGGTCAGGATCACCATACTTTGGAAAGCAGGAAAAACAAGAATTTCAGTTGCCAAACTTCCAGTTGTCCCAGAGAGGAGGCTGTTCAAGACAATCATTCAGCAGTCAATGTCTCTAGAGACATGATCTTGCTTCTCTCTCAAAAACACATTGCTGTCTATTCTACTGTGATGGTGTCTAATTTATTCTCGGCATTTTCTGGATGATATTGTTACTGTTATCTACTCAGCATCTCATTACTCTAGTTTTTGCTTCATCGTGGCTTCCCTGGTCGGATGGCATCAGGCATCACACTCCAGCACTGTCCTCTTCCTCATCTGTGTGCCTTTTAATTGCCCCGACCATCTACTTTGAATCTCTGCTTGATGCCTGATTCCCTCTGGCCATAGTTTCTACTGAGTGACCAAAAGCTTCTATTAATCCATGTTGATCTGTGGCCTCTGCTGACTCATGACTCATGCTGACTCATGGCTTTAAAAGATCTCCTGCTCTTCCTGACCCTTGACTTTTGTTGACCCCTTGTTCCTGCTGACCCATGAGTCCTATGGACCCTTGATCTCGCTGACCCATGACTCTTGCTGACTTCTGTTTTCTGCTGACCCCAAGACCTTTGCTAAAACACAACTCCCGCTAACCTGAGTCTACTGTTCCCCATGTCTCCTGGTGGTAAGAGGACAAGCATTTTGTTCTTCAGAAGATTCAGGGCTTCGGAAAACTGGATCTCCGTTCAGGATAGTCTGGAATCTCCACAAAGATAGATAACACTGACTATGGTAACTGCCTGGAAGTACAATATCTCCCCCCACCAACTTGTGTTGTGTCCCCTCATGATTTGACTCCTTTGCTCTTTTTCAAATGCCTGGTAACAGAGAGACCATGAAACATCTTCCAGTTCTAGGTTAGAGGAATTGGAATTATTTTGTTTTGAAAATCTCCAGCTAAACTCTTGCAAAAGTTGTTTTCTCTGTAGCGCCCCCTAGAGGTCAGGTTTGCAGTTTGTGTGGAGATCTTTCCACATCGGAAAAGTTTGTGTTAGGTTTTAAAGGAAATAACTTTCTCAAGTAGAAATACTACCTGAATATTAACGATTAAAAAAGAAAGGCAGCAGGAAACAGATGTGCACTGTTTCAGGAGTAGAAGATACACTGGAACTTTGAAGCTCTAATCTTTTGTATGAGTGTCTTGTACAACATCTGCCTAAAACAATCCAGTCTCTCCTTGAATGCCTCCAGCGAACATGAGCTCATTAATTCTGGAGCCAGATCATTCCATTTTTGCATAGTTTTCATTATAACAAAGATATCTAACACTGATCCCAATATCTTTCTCCCTGTAATTAATTCAGCCCTGTAGACCAACAGAGGAAGAAAATGTGAATTTCTCATATCACTATTCTTCACATATTTCAATGCAAACCATCAGATCATTCATTCATTCATTCATTCATTTTTTAGTCTCCAACAACAAATAATTTTCTGGTCCCAAGTATTGAGAGTGTCAAAATTGGTCAGCACTGCCCTAGCCCATTGCAATACGTAGAAAGAAATGTTATTGTTCCCCAAGAAGGGATTAAACTGACATGAAGGATTATTTTTTCTCAACATGAAATATGCTTAGGGACTGAGGGGAGAAAAATGTCAGACCTCAAGGCATTTTTCTTTTCTCTAAAGTTTCCAGAAAGTATGAAAATGAAGTTCTTGCCACTCTTCAATTTCATAGTCTGCTAAATAAAATTTTCATTATATTGTTTTTTACCTCCTGTGCTTGTTTGAAAGAACGGTGAGATATTCAGTGCCTGGTGGCAACAATGAGACAGAGGTAACCCTTGGCTCAGGGATTACAATCGGCCTCAGATACTCCTCTCAGGATTTCCCGATGGCCTCCTGTCTGGGCTGATGTCTACCCTGCAGTCACATGTGAAACTATAACCCAGTAAGTCTGCTCCCTGTGCAGTGATCTGGGAATTCTGGCTAAGCCTCTCTGTTTGTGGTTTCCAGACACTTGGCAAACTCAATTCATAGAAGAAGCATTTATTGTTGCTCTAATCTTGCTACCGAGTGTGTCAAATGCTCATGATCTGAGTATCCTTAGCTTTGAGCAAGATGACAATATAGAACAGTCCATTTTCCTTTTAAAAACAAATAAAAACCTGGGTATAATATTTGCCAGAAAAGGAACTTCTAATGTCCTTCACGTATAAAGAACTTTGACAAATCAATAAGAAAACCCCAAACATCACTGCTTCACAAAAAGCAAAATGAAATTGTAGCACTTTAGTCCACGAAAGCATGTCCTGGTGGTGTGGAGGTTTGACCCACTGCCACTGGCCAAGTGTAATCCACATACATTTGGAGGACATGGGTTTGCATCCCAGGGCTGAAGGAAACAACCAAGATGAACAGCTATTTGGAATAAATTAAAACGCTTCCTCCTCTCTCTTCCTGCCTGCCTACCAACTTACCTTCATTCTTATCTGTACCTCCTTTAAAAAATAAACGAATCAAATTTCTGAATTTCCATATTCAGTTTGGCTTAGGTAAATCTGATTTACTGAAGGGAATGAAAACTAGTACAAATTTCTTAAAAATTCAGTCTAAAAATTATGTATAGAGAACTTTAAAAATAATGAATATTTTTGAAGCAATAATTCCTCTTTTAGGATTTTATCCTGGGGAAATACTGAAAGATTCAGAAAGATTTATGCACAAGAATGTAATCAAAACACTTATGATAGAAATAAAAAGTATCTAACTTGTTAAAAATCATTATATCCTCTGAGGGAAAAATATGCAATCACTAAAATGGTGCTTTTATTAAAATTTTATTTATTTTTTAAAATGTTATTGAAGGAGCATTGCATCATAATTATACAATCATACATCATTGTAAATCAATCTGTATATAATACATGAGGTTTCTTATGTTGGTGGTGACTAACATAAGAAAATGTTCCCTCTTAATGTGATTAGTAACCAATATATAAATTATTTCATCTCATTTGTAATTGTGTGAGACAAATGAGCGTGGATCAAGATGGGGTAACAGCAGCATATTGGTAATAGAGCTTATTTGAATAGCCGGTCACATATGATCTTATGTCATTGTCTTTCATGATTGTCCCAGTTCCTATGCGACACACAGGTATTCTTCTGATCATTCGAAAGGTGTGAAATATTTTTAAAATCTGGAGACAATAACGATGGTGGAAAACTCACTGACCCTACATTCAGAGAGTCCTGAATCTGAATCCAAGCTCAGCTTCTCACTAAGGGCAGACCTTGAGAATCCTGCGTTACCCTTGAAAACTTCACCTTCTAAGTGGGAAAAGAGCACCTACCCATGACGTGGTCCTGATAATAAAATGAGATGCTGGACTCATAGAAGTACATTGAGGCTGCTCAAAATTGCTAAATAACTGAAGAACTGAATCTGGGACATGGTCAGCAGAATGAGGATAGTCTTCCTGGAACGCAAGGGTTCACCCAGATGCGATGATGTTGGAAACCCTGAGTTAGAACCCTGGGTCTCCCTCTTGCTGCTCTGACATTTTATGCAAACTGCTTCATCTCTCTAAGACTCTGGCTCTTCTTCTGTAAAATGGAAATAATAGCAGCACCTACTTCTCAGTTTCATGAGGGTCAATGAGTTAAGGGAGGAGTTTGTATGCCAAAGCCAGCCCACCCACTTCTGTAAATCAAGATTTATCGGCACACGGGCCCACCCATTTGCTTACTTATTGCCTATGGCTACTTTTTACTACAGGGAGCACTTGAGTTGTTGCAATGGAATCCAGTCACCCAGAAAATCTAAAAAATATCCCAGCTGGTTCTTTATAGCAGAAGTTTTCTGAACGTCCCCGCCCAAGATAATGTATAGAAACTACCTAGAATAGTATCTATCACTCAAAAGACAATGCTGTTGTTTTCATTATCAATATCACTATTATCATTATGGATGGAGTCCTCTCCTTAGAAGTCATTCTGAAAAATGACCGACTTCAGTTCTGGTTTGGTCAGTCAGAAACCTAATTAACCCCAGACGGCTGAGGTCCTAGTCCATGCTTTAAAAACTGTCAGAGCAAAAATTCCTAAAACATCCTTTGATAATCCATGCCCATACTTGTCTTTCATCCCCTTTAGCAAAAGATTTGATCTCCCCTCCTTCCCTTTCACATCTGTTTGGACGCATGGTCTATTTGCAATCACAAGAACGAAGTTTCGGTGTAAAATTTCAGTACAGCCTCTTCTCTCGCCTTAAGAAGAGTTGTGATTTCACCTTTTCCTTCCCTGGAGGTCAGGTGACCCAAATACTCTTCTGCTATTACCCAGTTAGGCTCTGGTCATCGGCATCCTGGATTCTAGGAACTGAGTCAGTATAGACAGAAAGGGAGGCAGGAGGCACAGCCAGGGTGCTGGTTCCACCCCAGATACTCAATGTTGAAAAGGGAGCAGCGATTTGGGGTGAGGTTTGGAGACATCAGGATCTGAGGAGGCCCATCCAGTGGATATAATGGGATCGGAGGACCCACGTATCAGGCAGGAGTGGGAGTTAGTGCAGGCGGTGGTAGGGGCTGCGGGCCACTCAGGTCTTCAAAACCTGCTTGGGAGACTGAAGCAGAAGATGCTTCATCAGGAGGGGAACATTGTGGGGAAAGTAGAAATGGCCCATCTTACGAGCCTGCGAATTTCCAGGCTCAGGGTGTGTTAGCCAAGTCTCAGTCCAGCGCGTTGGCGCAGAGCGAGTGCACAGGTGAGCCAGCAGGTGGGGAGTCCAGAGGTAAGGAGCCTTGGAATCTCCATCCTATACATGCTCCTCTCTGCTTGGTGTCTCTCATCTGCAAAATGTCAGCCACTCATGAATATTTTTAAAACGTATTTATTAATAATCATTTCATTATTATTTATTTTGTGTGTGAAGACATACTCCTTTTCAGATGTTGAAGTGCCCTCTCAGCCTGTGGCTATGACAGCCACACCCACCACCAGATTGCCAGTCTCCTTTGCCACCACCTCATTCCCTCCTTTCTTCCTTCCCCCCGCCCACCTCGAAGCCATCATCTTGTGTCCTGTGGGTTTTGCTGGGGTTTATCTGTTCATTTGTTTTGCTTTATTATATTCTTCATAGGAGTGAAGTCATCCCTTACTTCTTGTTTTCTTTCTGACTTGTTTCACTTAGCATGATCCCCTGCAGTTCCTTCCAGATTGTTACAAAGGCACCATTTGATTTTTTAATAGTAGCTGCATAGCGTTCCATTGAGTAGATAGACTACAGCTTCTTTATTCAGTCACCTATCGATGGGCATTTAGGTTGTTTCCATGTCTTGGCTTTTGCAGACACACATGAATCTTGACAGAACTTTCAATAAATTTGAATCTCACAGTGGGCTTTTGATCCTGGTGAAATCCTTGCAAAGTTCCGCTTTGCCCTGAAATCTATGGAGCATTTTGAGTGTAGGGAGGATTCTGACAAGGTCCCAGGTGATGCTCATATCGCCGGTCCGGGGACCATACTTTGAGAAACTCTGGGTATCAAAACAACTCACGTGTGAAACAGGTACAGCGTCTGAAGTATGCTTTCTGTTTCCATCTAATCTTAGCAGAATCCTGACTCAGTGGCATCAGTTCATTTTACAGAAGAGTCGAATGAGACACAAGGAGATAAAATGACTGGATCAAGATGCAATGCTGTGAGCACAGTGATTCTCAGCCAGGGAGGAGAGGAGAGAAGAGGCATGAAGCAGGCGTTACAGACTTAAACTGCAGGGGCCGTGCAGATATCAGGGGTTGAATGCACTTAATTCTGAAGCAACTGGCAGTGCATCAACTCTGTCTCCAGCTGTCGTCATGTGAGGCTGACTATTGGTTCTTGTTGCTATGTCTTCCAATTTTTTAAGAGAAGCGAAACAAACAAACAAAAAAAATGTGAGTGCTGTCGATTAATTCTAAATTTAAAAAAGTACTGTGCAAACCAGGCAAGTGCCAACCAAATGTGGCCCAGGTTACTGCATATTTGTACCGTCTACGTAGTCATGCGTTTCCGTCCTTAGTGTGTAGCCATGTGACAGAGACAGAGCCATTGTCAAAAGGTGGGTCCTGAAAGAACAGGTCTGGTGGACTTGCAATTTTTCATTTCTAAAAGCCTCTGCTGCAGCTCAGGGACTCCAGTCCGAGCACCGAAGCTCTGGAGCAGAGCCACTTAGTGTCTGGCTTGGGGATGGACAGCAATAGTGTCACCTGAGAGCATGCTGAAAATGCATAATCTTGGGCCCGACCCTAGAACTACTGAATTCAGATTTTTTTCTGGGACCGGGCTTGGTAACCTGTGAAAACACAGGTTCTTTGGATGATTTAAGTTGGAAGCACTGCCTAGATGTGTGTCCATTAAAATCATTGGAGTTCTGATGCCTTATCGTTGGTCAGGAATAGAGCTGAAATCAGAATTTGTAAAACATTCCCTCTAATTCTAAGATGTAACCAAAGTGGAAGGCACAGTTCTAGAAGTCCATGTCAGATTCTTCTGGCTAGTTTGTTCAAATTAGAAAAAGAGGAATATGCTTTGTAATAGAGGAGGTGATCTGAGCTAATGTCTGGGGATGGGGTTGCATGCGCTGAGCCCCTTGTGTCTATATAGCAACCTGCATGCTTGTCAGGAAAGCGCCCTGGGATGAGCTGGATCGGGCCCTGACTGTGTCAGGTCTCAAGAAGTCAACCTCATGGGTCTCCCTAGCTCTTTACAATTCTTCCCCAGCCAAGACCCAGCCAGGAAATGCAGCCCCCATTGCTCTTGGCCAGTTGGAAGATGATAGCTAGTTAATGCCTGCAGGGGCCGTTGGCCAAAGTACCTGATCACAAATGTCCCGTCTGGTCAGGCAGAGATAGGAACCTGGTTTTAATGCTTTGCCTGGTTGTGTAGCTATCATACAGACAACTCTGCTTTCTGGTTTTATAAGAGAACTCGTGACCAGTTAAATGTCCAAAATATCAATGTTTCTCACAAGGGAGAATGAGCATCTGACTTCCCTGCTGAGTGATGGTCGAATGCTCTGGTCTGGGCTGTGGTCTCTAAAGACCAGCTGAGCAAGATAATGGGACTAGTCCAAGTCTTCAGAGCTCAGAGGAAAGACTCAATCTCAGAATCTCAAAGGATGGGCTTGTTCCAGCGGCAGAGTGGAGCAAAGGAGCAAACAGTGGGATCGTTTGGTCCACCATGCGTGCAGAGAGGGGTTGAGAATGAAAGCAGAAAATCAACAGCAGAGAGAAAGCAGAGCAAAGCCAGTGGTTTCTGGAGACAGAATCTGGAAAGCGTGTCCGAGGGTCCTAGGACGCAAGTGGATACAGACGTTTACAGGATGCCTGCGGCCGAGCCGATGGCCTGGTAAGGAGATACTGAGGGCACCATCCCTCGTTGGTTCCTTCCACATTTGTCAGTTGACCAGCAAATATTTATTGAGTCCATACAATGGGCCAGACAATGGCTGGAGCTGGACTGAGGTTCCCTCATTTCATTGATGAATAGTTTTAACTTAAGCTTGTTCTAAAGGTTCATTAACACATGGTGCAAATATTTGTGGAGTGCCTTTTGTATTCCAGGTCCTGTGTTTGGTGTTAGGGACAAAACAGAAAGAAAGAAAGAAACAAACAAGCAAAAAACCCACTGTATTGTTACTTCCCTCAGAGAGAGTGCGTGCTAGTAGGGACACCAGGTCATAAACAAACAAGAACCATACACATACATACATTTAAGTATTGTGAAAAGGAACTACAGGGTACTTAGAAGAAAGCTTTTCTTAAGGGACACTTTTTTTCAGGGGGTTGTGGAAAAGTCCCCAGAAGTGACATTTGAGTTGATAGCTGAAAGCAGAATAGGATTTAATAAAGTCAGAACTGTGATAAGTCACAGGCAAAGGGAATAGGTTGTGCAAAGGCCCCGAGGTAGGAAGAGGCATGGGGCTTTCGAGAAATGGGAAGAATGCTATGACTGGAATATAGCAAAAAAGAAGGACGCAGCTCTTGTCAAGTCTAGTGTACAATACAAGGGACTTGGAGATTGATCCAAGAGGAAGAGAATGTCATTTAAAGACCTGAAGTAAAGAGCGAAGCTGGACAACTTCTTCAGGGCGTCAGCCACCTCTGATCAGAGAAGTTTTGCCTGAACTTAAATTTCTACCTGAGCATGAGTTCCAGGAATTCCAGAGTATAGAAACTATCATTTCCTAGCATGAAGATGAGCTGGGCATGAAATTCAGATTTCTTAGTGTCTGATCCCTAAATATGTTTAGACCCAAGTACCTAGATCCTCCTAAACCAGGAGATACATCAGGGTCAAATGACACTATGGGGTTGGCCTGAGCTCTGTGCTTGATTGTGGTAGAGCCATCTCTGCTTTTATAGGATCAGTTGTGGGGAAAAAGAGATGGAAGGTTCTAGATAGTAAATTCATGTCAGTGTGTTCTCTCTGTGTATTTGTATATTCAGTAGTTGAAATGGGCTTGGGGTCCCCTTCGTGTGCTCTCGTTACATATGTGTGCCCATTAGGATGCCTTAATGGGATCAGTAGTGTGCTGTCTTCATAGAAGGATGATAGACAGATAGCAATGTAAACAGATACAGACAATACTTATAGACATATAATATATAACACCTGACAAAATTGCACACAAATAGTCACATATCTCTATGATAAATGGTTGAAGTGAATATGGGATCGTCTTATGTGCTCTCTACATATTTGTGTACTAGAATGGTTGAGCTGTATGTAACGTCTCTTTTCTGTATTCTTTCTACATATGCGTTCGCTAGAACAGCAGCATGGGCTTCAGCATTTCCTTCAACACCTACCATCATTTGGGTTCTCGTAGGAGACTTTTCTCACTGGCTGTCATGATGGATTCAAGAATGTTGATAGATGGGTAGATTCTAAGGGGGCTAGAGGTACCTGGAGACCCCAAGCCACAGGGTCAGTGACATTCATCATTTTCAAGTTTCCCAAATGGAATATCAGTCATGTAATAGCAGCAATCACAGTATGTGGCAGCCTGGGGTTTACAGCAGCCTGGTCCAAATGTAGGAGGGCTTCTTGCGTCCTTCCTTGAAGCTGGCCTTGAAGAAAACACCATGGTCCTCCTTGCTAAGGAGAGCAATTAACTTGCTGTTTTACAGAGCTTTACAGAGAAATTGGTGAATGGTTAGAAGTTTCCAGACTTTGAGCCCTTCTGGGGAAAGTGGATGTTTACAGCTTTATTTAAAGCGGAACTGAGTAAGTCAGGTTTGGAAAGAGAAGTCATCCTGCCAGCGACAGGTTATGTGTAGGGGTCCACACAATCCTATGTCTCTTTTCCTAGTGCCCCATGCTGTCCAGATGGAAAAGTGGGAACCAAACCATTGGCTTCTCTTTAAAATGCTCCACAGCGCTGTTCATGGGCAACTGGTCTCCATCCCATCTCCTGACAACCCCATACGCTGGATCTGGACACCACAGGCCGGTTCTCACCTCGGACTATTGCAGGAGCTGTGCCCTTTACTTGGAATCCTCCTTGGAGTGCCCCTTCTCACAACTCAAGTCTCAGTTCTTCCAACTGCCCAAATGCCATCTCTGAGAATCCTTCTTTGGTTGACCTATTGACTTCTCGCATCAGACGATTGCTTTCTCCATAGCACTTCTCTGAGTTGAGCTGAGGACTATAAGTACTTATTTGCTCCACGGTCTCCTCACATCAACAAAGTGTCAACTCCAAGATGGCAGAACAATCGGTGTCTTGAACAATGAGCTCAATAACTACTTGAATGGATAAATAAAGCTTTGGATCTATGAAAGTGGGCAGAAAACAGAAGCTAGGTCTGCAGGAAGGGTTGTCGCTGAGAAATCAGAATAAAGAGGAGGAGTGAAAAGAGGAGAAAGAGGAAGAGGAGACACAGGAGGAGAAGGAGGGAAATAGAACAAAGAAAAACGAAAAAGTATCCTTTGGAAACTGAGCCTAGACCACTTTCCAAAGGCATGAGAACCTAGAAAGGAAGCTCTCAGGAGGACAAACTAGCTCCAGTTTGACCTCATCTCCTGAACTGTGTGTAACACTGCCCAGACCAGTCTCTCAGTGCCTCAGTTTTTCCATCTGTAAATGGGGGAAAATAACATATCTTGCAGGGTTGTTGAGGGGATTACCTGAGCTATAGGCATCTCTTGCTTAGAATAGTGCCTGGTACAAAATAGAAATGCTATATAAATGTTTGTCAAACAAAATGAAACATTTTATTTTCTGTTTTCCATTTCATGTAGAAAATGGTCTGTCCTCTCTAAAGACTAGATCGTTTTTGCTCCAGAAAAACCTTTTTCTCAAAATCATGGGTCCTATTGGAGTCCACTAGCCTATAAAAGATGCTTTGGTCATTGTGCTGACCAAACGAAGGGGAAGGTCCTAACTTAAAGCAGGAGTCGAGGCAGAAGGAATGACCTCAGGGGTGGGGTACCTTGTACACAGACGTACCTGACAAAAGGACACTGGCCTGTAGTACGTATCTCATCCAGATCACCGACCAGCAGCAGCCTAGCCTGCCCGTGTATTATCAGGGCTTTCATTCCTCTAGACAGGAGACAACGAGGGTGGGGAACCCCAAGCTGCCACCTCCCCAGCACTCCCTGTCTCGGTTCCTGGTTCCCATTTCTGCCCTGATTTCCTCTCTAGTTCCCACTGGACTGACACCTCTCCCGAGTCCCTGGAAGCTGGGCTAACACCTTCATTCACTTCACCTCTGTTCCCAGACATGGGAGCAGGCGTTGACCCAGATGCACGATCCAGGTCTCCACGTTTGCAAGCTACTCGGCTCCCTCTCTGGTATGGCAGACCACCAAGGTCCAGAAAAGGGGGAAGAAGTCGAGGACCCACAGACTGAAGCACTCATTCTATACCAGATTTGCACGAATCCTGGAAACACGCTGGGATTGAATCTTAGCTCTCCCACTGACTTGCTAAGAGAAAATGGTCACCCCTCCATGCCTCAGTTTCTCCTTCTGGATAATCCGAGGATCTTAACAGTTTTTAATTCAGAGGGTTTTTTTGTGAGTCAGTATATATACAGGACTTAAAGTACTACCTGGTATGTAGCAAGTGCTCTCAGTACTGGTTATTATTTCACGTACACTATCATTTAATTTTCATACATTGAGGGTGGTAAGTACTATGCCCATTTAAAAATTAAGGCTATCGAGATTCAGAAATACTAAATAACATTCCCAAGATACACCTTCTTCAGCTTCCCTAACCCATCGCTGCCACACCACCCCTTTCTATTCCTCCAGGTTGAGCTCTTTGGACCCCAAGAGCATCCTATATAAAAATTCAAGTTTTCTGCAGGCATTAAACTGAGCAAATTGGACTTCCTGTGATGGCCTTTGCACTCTCTTTCCACCTACCTGGCATTTCCAGTGGACCTTTGCCACAGCCAATCACGGCAAAATTCAACCCAGAGAGGAGCTGAGCAGACCTCACAGGTGCCCAATCATGAAGAATATGTATTTGAGACTTTGGTGTCCAGCAAGGAACGTAAAGGACAAAATGCCTGCCCTCTTGGTGCTTAGCTTCTATTGAGAAAGACAGAGAAGCAAACGTATATGTAACATACTGGTATTCCTAAGTGCTGTGAGTGCTGTGAAGAAAGAAAAAGCAGAATAAAAGATAACCCCATAAAATTCTTCAACTTCCCGTAAACCCTTGCTCTCTCACCATTTTTTGCGACCTGCCATCTGACATACATGGTCTTTCCAAATGGCCAAGGCCTTTCAGAGCAGACAAGAGAGTAACACGTAAAAGATCAACTTCACGGACCAGATGGCTTAGTTATTTCATGCCAATTAAACCAACCGTTCAGTTGTCTGAGCCATTGCTCGCCGATCATGCAGCAAAAGCTTCTCGTGCTGGTGCAGATATCTGATTTAATGTGAAAGACGCTAATGGAGACAGACACGAGGGTCACACAGACAACTGAGCAAATATTGCAATAAAGAAATTCAACAATGGCATCGTGTGGAGGCAAAGGAGCAAATAGAAACTGGGGAATGAGTGGGAGAGGCTAAAAAGCTTTGCACAATTGGTTTGACATGGGTGGGAGATGGTCACCATGCTAATGACTTCATTCATTAAGACAAATGTTACCATAATAAGGTACTCACTGTGTGTCAGACTCTGTTCTAAGCCCCGGAACCGAGAATAAGGAAATTAAAAAACACATGAGATGCTGTCCCTGCCTTAAGGGAATTAACAGTCTCCACTTAGAGGCAGATGCAGAAAACAAAAAGCTAAAATATACAGCCCAATGACAAATGGCTATCAGTAGGGTTCTGGGTGAGACGAGGCTGTATGTGTATTGTTTTCAACTCTTGATAAGCAATTGACTATAATGAGATAAGCTGGCACATTCTGAAAGCTAACTAGGCAGTGGCATTCCACGTGATACAGTTTAATGCCAGACTCTCTGAAGCAACTGATGCCGGACTAGTGTGGAGCTGTCCCGAGGAGCTATTCACTGGATCACATGCTCACGCACTTAAGACAGAGCTAGTCCCGAAGTGAACAGGTTTTCCAGGCATCGCTCATCCCGGGAAGAGGTGAGCCCTAGGATAGGACATGAGGATGCTAGAAGCGCGCAGAGACTGAGACGACAAGGGAATCTTCTCTACTCCTTCTGCTATTATTAGTAAGTGTAGGCCGCACACTGGGCTATGAAGATGCCTGTATCTCATCTCGTGGGGAGCACAGCCTTCCCCCAGCTTCAGGAAACAGGAAAGGTGTCGTGTCCCAGTTTCCAAGGGGAGATCTGAGCATGTGTGAGAGATCTCATTCTCTCCAGCACATATATATATATATGTATATATGTATATATACATATATATACGTATATATGTATATATATACACACACATACATACATATATGTATAGTTAATATATGTATAATATGTTAAGATATATTAACTCCTTTCCTTTACCTTCAAAAGTCCAGGAAAACTCCTTAAAACTACAACCTGTCATACCTTGGGCCTGCGATGGGTACTCGAATGTACCCTAGAATGATTAGAAAGCCTCATGCAGATGTAAGGGGTTAGAATATTATATTACATTGTATTGTATTATAAAAATCATTTTCAAAATGGCAGAGGACAAATAAGTTTTTCAACAAATAACATCCAGCCTTTTGAATAGAAAAAAAAAAAATAGATACCTATCTTTCCGTCATATTCAAAAAGCAAACTCTAGAGGAACAAAAGAAACTAATAGACAACTCAATTTAAGTGGTAGAAAATATGTAAAATAGTGTTGATACAGGCAGTTTTTGAGCAAGACACAACACTCAGAAGTCATAGAGGACAGCACGAATATATTCTGTCACAAAACCTAGCAGGATTCTGTATGTGGAAAAATATCCTAACCAAGGCTGAATGATACGTGGAGGACTGGAAGGAAGTATTTTCAACATACATGATAACTAAAGAGAGAGAGTGATGGTGGCATCATGATGGCATAAAAATCTCTTTATTTCGTTCCCTCCCTTAAAACAAAAATTTGGCACCATCCACAGACAGAAGTGTCTTTGAGGGAACTGTGATATGCCAAGAGACCCAGGAGGAGTCTTAGGTAATAGGAAGACAGACCTCAGTCCTCACTGTGGACCCTGAAACAGCCCATGAGTCAGTTCCAGCTCCTTTCAGCTGCGGCCCCTGGAAAATATTATCTTAGGCAATCACCCATGAACAAGAGATTCTTTTAAAAGTTCAGGTTTCAAGAGAAGTTCCAGCACACCTTTGAAGCAAATACAGACGTATATGCATATGTATACCTGTATATAAATGTATATGTATGCAAATATGTATATGTATACATATATTTGTATGTAAATATGAATGTATATATGTATATATACATATATATATACACGTTTGGCTTGGTAGATTGGATTAGAGTAGGCAGCTAGTAGAAACTGGAGGAGGTTATTGCTTCCTCAAATGTGAAGATAACAATGCAAAACTTCAGGGCACAAGAGAACTTAGGGAATGAAATACCCAAAATACCACCAGTATCATCTTCCAGTAACTGACACAAGCATGGAGATCTGCAATTTGCCTGATAGAGTGCAAACAGCTATTTTAAGGAAATTCAAGGAGCTACCAGAAAGCACAGACAATTCAATGAAATCAGGAAAATAACACCTGAATACGTAACAAAAAGACAGAAATCATAAAAAATAGCCAAACAGAAATTCTGGGACTGAAGAATACGGTGCATAAAATGAAAAATGAAATAGAACATCAACAGTAGACTTGATCAAGCAGAAAGAAAAAAAAATCTGTCAGATGAGAGATTTGAAAGTATCCTATTTTTGAGGTAAACAACAAGAAATTAAAAAAGAGTAAAGAAAGTCCCTGAGATCTATGAGGTACCATCAAAAGAGCCAATTTACCAACTGTTGAAATCTCAGAAGGAGAAGCAAGAAGTAAATGTATTTAAGGAAATCAGTGAGAATTCCCTACATATGGAGAGAGTTGGATCTCCAACTTCATGAAGATCATTGGTCCCCAAACAAAAGCAACTTACAGAGATCCTCTCCCAGACATGCTATAATGAGACTCTCAAAAATCAAAGAGAAAGAATCCTACAAGTGGCAAGAGAAACAAGCCCGACAGACAAGCGGAGAATGGGATGATACCTTCAGAATGCTGGAGAAAAGACTGCCCACCAAGAATACTTTACCAGGAAGATCTGCTCTTCAGAAATGGGAAGATAAAGACTTTCCCTGACAAAGAAAAGCTAAAGGAATTTATCAGCACTTGACATGACTTACAGAAAGGTTTTAAGGAGTTCATTGCTTTGAAATTAAAGGATGCTAATTAATTACATGAAAATATGTGATGAAAGTGTTAGCTAACACTATGGGAGTAATCACGTCTCAATACGGAAGTTTATAAAAGTGTATGGAAAGAATAACCAGTGGATTGATAGCCACACATAACAAAGTTTCTCAAAAATCAATAAGACCTAAACACTAAAACTTAATCGAAAATGGGCAATGCGCACAAATAAGAAATTCAAATGAAAATTTTTTTTTATTTTTCTATTAACCAGGAAAAGGCAAAATAAAACATTACAATATTTCTTAAGGTTGCTCCCAATAGAATAATAAAACTTAAGCTATATTAACTGCATGTTGATGAGTCTTTGCATATATTGTTAGAATAAGATCAAACTGGTAACGTTTTGCTAGAAAGCAGTTCAACAAAATGGTATCTCTCCTTTGTCAAAGAAATGCATTTGATGCTCTACCAAGAAACCTGGGTAGATATCCAAGAGAAATGCATGGGCACAGAGTGGTTTCTTAAGTGGAGACAAATAGAAATAGAGCAGTAACAGAACAGATAAATAAATGATGGCGTATCCATAGAACAGAATGCAATGCAGTACTGAAATCGATTTATATGCATCTGTCTAGGAATATCTTCAACATATGTTGTTAAGTGAATAAGTAAGTATGGAACATAATGGATACGGTGTGATGCTATTTCTGTGAAAAGGAAAAAAGTTACACAAATACAAATGTAAACTGCTTTTAAAAGAATATACAAATATTCATTATATAAATATATAGATTGAAATGTAGATGTATATAGACACAGATACTCTAGCTTTATATATGCAGAGTTATGTATAACTAGAGTTAGAGCTGGATCTAGAGACAGTGATAAAGATGAACAGATAATACTTAGGTATAATTGGAGATACATATATCAAACTTAGATCAAGGGCTGCTTCTGAGGTGGAAATGGAGAGTCAGGGTAGAGGAATGAGAAAGGGAGTTTCAATTTTATATTGTATATATATATACATATATCTGCATGCATGTGGGTAATTATAAGAACACATTTAGATATTCTGTAACTAGAAAAAAAGAGTGGAAAGGAGGAAGAAGGAGGAAAAGGGGGAGATAAGGGTAAAATAAAGGACAGAAAAGAAAATGTACGGGTCAGATCTGAAAGGACTTCTAAAAAAGTAAGGAGGTTTTGATTTTCATCTTTGATACAGGAAGAGATCACCAGATACTTGTAAACGAGTAAAGGATATTCTGAGAAGTGTAGGTCAAATGCCTCTCAGAGTACCTGAAGACATAAAGATGGATTAGAAACCTCTTGAAACCATCCAGATAAAAAATGGTAAAGGTATGGACTAGAGGAGTGATTTAAGAAAGTTTCTTGGATAAAGTGAAATTTCCACTGCTCCTAGTTAATTTAGACAAGGGGAAATCAATTGAAGTCAAGGCTAGAGAGTAGGTAGAAGCAGTGATCCTCAAACTTGATTGCACATTAAATAGATCACCTGATGAGTTTAAAGGCTACCAAACACAGCACACAGAGTTATGGAACGATAGAAGCAGACTTAAGCCCTGGTCAGTCTGACACCAAAGTCTTTTAGTTTATGTGTTCTCAGTGATTTTGCTATCATGTTCATCATTTCCTGACTATTTTGCCTATGAGGCCCAGAGAGACAGCAAACACTTTATGGTCACATTTCCTAGGAAGTGGCCAATGGGGCTTAAACCAATTTCTCTGATTCTAAATTTGTTGGGATCTCAAGATACCTTTGACTTGAATAAGTTTGTTTCTCATAACCTCCCTGAGAGCTGTTTAATTTCACTCTGATTTTCGTATGAAGAAACTCAGATGACAGTTAAGAAAAAGGTCATTCAATTCTTGGGCAGAGAAGCTAGATTCACATCCATGTCATTCAATGTCAAAAACCATCATCTTCTTCGCACATGAAACATGGCACCACAAAGTGGCTCTGGGGACCGGTGTTCTTTTCGCTCTGCTCTTAGAACAGAATCAATCTGTGTAATAATCACATGCGTGTGCAGTCCATTCTATGAGAAATTGTGGTGGGTCTTCTTTCTGGTGCCTGCACAAGCCAATTCTCCCAGTCGAAGAACTGTGCCCAAGAGCTAGGCTGACCATACATGCCATTTTAAATGGACAGGACCACTGTTTTTTTCATCTTTCCTGACTGATCATTTTAATATAAATGTTTAAACAATTTTGTACTGTTTTTAATAAATCAAGGCTGTCTTTAATGTGGGGTAAAATTTGAGTTGTCCCTGGGCCCCATCTGCTGAGAGAGACCAAAATCAGCTGCCCCTTTTGGCCCATTTTAAAGACTCTTGCCAGCACTGACTGTGGTGGGCTGCTCTTGCTGTTACTGCTGCTCCTCGCCCCCCACTCTGGCTCTTCCTACCTCCTGTAAGGAAATGGGGGCCTCGGGAAGAGGACTTCCCCACTCCCACATGACTGTTTCTTCAAGGGGAGCAGAACACCACAGCAATGTTGAGCTGCAGGTAAGTACTATGGGGGTTATCTCAGGCACTGGGGGGGTCTCTCTGGCACTGAAAGGGTTATCTCTGGTACTCTGGGGGTTCTTGGGCATTTCTG
Source organism: Solenodon paradoxus (assembly GCA_004363575.1). Classification (NCBI taxonomy): domain Eukaryota; kingdom Metazoa; phylum Chordata; class Mammalia; order Eulipotyphla; family Solenodontidae; genus Solenodon; species Solenodon paradoxus. The sequence continues at coordinate 133,770 of RJWH01001642.1, forward strand.
GCACTGGGATGGTTAAAGTAACATGTGTTTGAGGCAGAATATTTAGAGTGGGGCTTATAGGGGTGCACTAGCCCTGGTCATTAGCATGAAGTTCCACTGGGACACTTGCCATTTCTATGCAATCACCAATGGGCATCACATAGTACCTACTTGTTGCTGGTCTGCTTGGATTTCTCTCCCTGCTCCCCTCCCTTTAGTCACCAGCACATAAGCCCGTCCCACTGTTGCCATGCCAATGTCCCATTTTTGTCTCAAGGAAATATGGTCAGTCTACAAAGAGCAGATATTTAACCTAAGACATTTACCTACTTTGGGGACTGTGGGGAAGGGAGAGGAAGAAAATAAAATTGCAACTCTCTGGGTTCCCCAACATGAACCCTATTCCCTCCTCAGTCATACCAGCAAGAAAGCATGCAGACTAGACAGAGAAAATGGTTCTGTGATGGTTTATTTTATATGTCAACTTGACTGGGCTAAGGAATGCCCATGTAGTAGGTAAAAGCTTTTTTTTCTGGTGTGTCTGTGAGGGTTTTTCTAGGAGAGAGCAGTATTGTACTCGGTAAACTGAATAAAGGTTGTCCTCACCAAAGTGGGTGGGTGTCATCCAACCCATTTAGGACCTGATAGAACAGAAGGCAGAGGAAGGGTAATTTGCTTTCTGCTTCAACAGAGACATCCATCTTCTTCTGTCTTCAGGCACTGATGCTCCTGTTTTTAGGGCCCTGAGACACAGGCCAGGACTGAAGCCATTGGGCCCCCTGCTTCTCAGCATGCGGGGTTAGACTAAAACTCTGCCATGGGTGTCCCTGGGCCTCCAGTTCACAAATGGCACAGTGTGCTACTTCTCAGTCTCCATCACTGTGTGAGCCAATTTCTCATAATAAATCTCCTTCTATATATTTATTGCTGCCCTACTGGCTCTGTTTCTCTGCAGAACCCTGACTGTTACAGGCTCCATGTAGGTGAGTAGGAAGGTGGGTCCAGGGGCAACTACACTCTGAGCACGAAAGTAATTAAGAGAGAGCGAGTGAATCCAGAGGGCCATGCTGGCTGACACGATGGACCTCTCAGCGACACTCCATGAGGACCAGAAACGAAAGCCAAAATTCATCCATCCATCCTTCCGCAGCGTCAAGCAAGCTACACCCCAAGAGGGAGGGCATTCCAGGGAGAAGTGAGTTTTCTCACAGCGCTGGGGGAGTAGGGACATGAGAATAGTGGTGAATGCTTTTAGAAAACAAAGGTATTTCTTGCATTTTCAAGTTTTTAGGCTAAGATCTGTACCCATTGCCTTTCAAATCACTGTTTTCTTTTCTTTAGGTGCCTTAAATGGGTCTCTGCTCCTGACAAGTTATCTTTGACCAAGATGGTAAAGGAAGAATGACCCAAGTCAAGTGTTCTCTCTCTCTCTCTCTCTCTCTCTCTGATTCAGTGCTAATGGCAACATTCTAAAATGCAAATTCCTTGCCAGTACAGGCTAGCTAACTGCAGTGTGTTTTACGTCATAAAAACCAAGTCTAGCCTCCCAAGGACATACCTTAACTTCTGTGCATGTGCAGGCTGGAAAACTCATGCCTATAAAGGCCTCATCTTCCTGTTATTCTCAGTGCTGCCCTTGACTGTTCAAGGTCATCCCGTCATCCCTAGACTTCAGGTAAGTTCTGGGATGGGACTGTGATTAGGCTGGCTCTCAGGTGACATGGGCTGTGCTTTAATCTGAGGGTTACAGGTTGTACAAGAATCACTGTGTTTTCACACCTCTTCCACGCCGTGGGCTTTGAGGTTTGTCTTCTATTTATACTTTCTCTGCAGGGCTCTCGAATCTTCCAGGGACCAGCACTTTCCCAAAGTTTTTAGGCTAAGATCTGTACCCACTGCAGTTCACATCACGACTGCCTTTTCTTTAGGTGGCTCGACATCCTTGTACCTTTAGATGGTCACAGCATTGAGGACCCTGTTACCCCTAAGAGAATCAGCCAGATAGTCAGGCGCATTTCTCTGTTCCTATAATGACGGTCCATGTCCTTTCCCCTGTTGGTGGCAGAAAACAGAGCAAGGTTGGAGGTGGAGCTGGCAGGTGGAGCACCGGGCCTGGGTCACCGTGTGAAAGCACTGGGACAGTGTGTCTGTGACTGCTCACCCACCAAAATAAGATAGATACAGTTATTTTGTTAAGGAGCAAAGGCTGTGGAAGCAACCCAATGTAACTATAAACTTGCTTGCGTCAGCTGCTTGAAGCAATGCTGTGTATGAACCCAATAAATAGGTGGTGACCAGGATGGTCAGGGCCTTCAGTCCGAGAGAGAGAGACTGCTGGTCCCCTGATCCCCACCTTTTCTAGCCACTCCCTCTCTCTTGAGTTTCTCAGTCTTCTGCAGCACCCTTCCTCACTCCCAATCTTAGGATTTGAGCCTAGCATCCCCCAAGTGGCTTCATTTTGAGTAACCAACTGCTGGAAAGCAGCTTCAAGCATCAGGCCAGTGAAAAGCACTATGGGTTGAGAGCCTATGTCTTGAGCTCTTTTTGGCTAATCTTGGTTTGAATACAATTTTGGAAAAACAAATACAAGACATAGACTGAAAAAGGCAAGCAAGAACAGGTGTCCATTCTGTGTGCAGAGTCATTTCTAGCAAGCTGTGATGACTAGCTGTCCAGGGGTGGTTTCTTGGAGTGAGTTCCTCTGTTGAGGCTTCCTCCGGAGCCAATGATGAGGTTAGAGCAGCAGCTTGGTCGGGCTCTTGGACTGGCAGCTTGGAAACTCCCCAGATGCTGCTGGCATCAACCTCAGAGGTCTCCCTCCACACACCACTCCCCCTCAGCCAGTTATACCAAATGCATTCCGTGGCAGACTGGACAGAATAGACTGGCGGGAATTACTGTGAACAAATCACCAGGGATGCTCTGCACTCCATCATCTAGCCACGCCATACTAGGGAAACTCGATTTTGTGTTGGGGAGATAGTGAGGGCATGACTTTGCATAACAAAGGCAGAGCCAGGTGCTGCCAGCGGTGTCTTAGCCACTAACTCCAGTGAATCCTTCATTAGCAGGGTGGGTGCCTCAGAGAATGAGAGCCACTGAACCTGATTAGAAGGAGAATTTATCACCCTGCCTGGAAGAGTAAACAAAACAGAGGAGCTGTCCATCACAGCGGGGCCTGGCACCTCCTTGGCAGACAACATCTGCTCCACTGGCTGAGCATTCACCTTAGGAAGGGAAGAGAAAGCACGTGGCGTCCGGAAAACTGTCTTGCTGGGTCTGGGGGTCATAAGGCAATTTTCCAAGTGGACCAGGAATGTCTAGAAGCCTGTGGTTCCAGAGCAACAAAGCAGGTGGTCTTCAAGAAAGTGGGTGTCTTCACTGTCTTACTGATTCGCTGCTTGCTCTGGAGCCCTGGAATGCCCGCGCCCTTGCGCAGGTTGGTTCCCATTTCACTGAGGTCGGACTTTGGACGTTTGGTGTACTTTGGTCACTAAGAGGGAAGCAGAAGTGTTCCTTCCCAATGGAAGCTTTAAGGGACGGTGTGTGGTTGATCATTTATTTTTCCTTTGCCAGGAGAGCGGAGGTGACCTCAGCTGGAGTCTCTCTATTAACTGACTCTTGAATGTCGATGTCGTGCTGGAAACAGCAGCTGAGCAATGATGACATATAACGTGAGTGAGAAATAAACATTTGTTGTTATAAGTCAGGGAGGCCGGGGATCATTTTTTACTGTAGCTTCCTCTAGCTGAGCCTGACTGAAAACATATCCATCATTCTTTCTCCCACACGCAGATCCATTCTGTGTTTCATTCTGTTATAAATGGCCCTAAAGCTGGGCTGCCGGTGCCATGTTGTTCTGTTAGTTTGGATGAAGCAGCTCTCCCAGCTTTGACATGCAGCCTCGACCCAAACCCGGGGAACTAGTCAGGGGTGGCTAGGGGCAAAATCTGGTGGCAGCCATCATGCAGGTTACCAAGTTATCTTAAATGAAACCACCTGGCTAGATCCTACGTCAGGTTTATCATCCCCAGCATATTTGCCCAACAATTGAATCACTTCCCAGGAGGATTCTCAGGCTCTCAAACATTTTTTTTCTTCTGAAATCCAGGTGACTGATCATATCAGATAGATATGATTCTCCGTTAGAGATCATATTCAGAGCATCCAATGGTGGACACGGCTTTCAAGTTGTATTCAGAGCGGCTATCCTTTGCTAAATTTTGTCTTAGGTATTTGTCATGCTTTTTTTCACATACCTTTGTTTTAATTTTTCCCTTAATTTTAATTAATTCCTTCATGTATCTGAAATATATTTTGGTGCATAGTATTAAATAAGAATTTAAGTGGGTTTTTTTTTCCCAAAATAGTTAACCATTTGCTTCAGTTATCCATTGAATAATCTATCGTTTGTTTTAGTTACTTAAAATGCTAACATCCTTGTGTTATAAATGCTTATTTGTACTTAAATCTCTTTTTATGCTTTCTTTTCTATTCCAAAGATCAGTTGGTGTCTATGGGCATGATATAATTCCAATAGTGCATGACTTCATAATGTTTTAATACCCATTGTAGCATGTCCTCAAAGCATTCTTGGCTATAATCCTATAGGAGCTATTAAATTATTTGACATCTTTCTAGCCTGAACTTGATAGGAGTCACTGTTTGAGTCTGTTTACAATGTAAGTCTTCATTTATGTTCTCAAGTCAAGTTTACGTTTTCATAAGAACGCTTCTCTTATTTGTGATGCTTATTCCTAGACATTTTATTTCTAAATCATTATATGAATGGCAACCTTTTAATCCATTTAATTTTCTCACTACATTTTTCAGGCATATATGAATGCTGTTCCTTTTTTAAATGTTTCTCTTGTGTTTGGCCACATTATTAACTTTTCCTATTAATAGTTTTAAACTATTCCTATCACTTAAAAATGATAACTTTGTCTCTGCTTTTTCAACATGTATATTATAATTTCTCTTTTCTTGTTTTATTATGTTGGCAAGAAGCTCTAGATCAATGTATTATATGTTTAGCTATAACCAGATTATCTTGTATTAAACACCTTGCAAAAGTTTCAAAAATGCGTTGTGAATATTTTCCACTGGTAAAAGTAATCATAGAGTTAGAGAGTTTGAGATTCTATAATAACATTTTTTTTTTGTCTTAGAGGTATTTGAAGAATAATGCTTTGAGTGTATTTTTGTTATTATAAGCTAAAAATGCCAAATCAAAATTGACAGAAACTGACATGAACACTTCCTTATTTGTTCTTCATTCTACAAAGTCAGCTACTTCTTGGGTTCCTCTATGATCTATGACTTTGGGTTTGAAGTTTTGATTGATGTTTAACAACCAGACATAAGCAAAATAACACAACATGCAAAGCACGGCCAATCTCTCAAGAAAGTAAGTGTGTGTCTCTGGTCTACGTAATTGAATCTGTTCCCTGTGAGTTTGTAAAAAAATTGGAATTTTGGAATAACTCTTCAACAGAATACAAATTCTGTTTTCTAATTAATGAGTCTTGTATATATAATTCTTATTTGGAAAATTCATTCCATTGTGGAAATGATAATAATAGAGATAATTGCTGGATTCTAACCTTGTTCCCAAATGTGGGTGATAATGTCTGTTATTTTACTTTGTACTGTTAAGTACGTCTTGGGAAAATCTGTTTTAATACAGTCAATAACTAACCCTTCAAGTACAGACTGTCCTGTCTTCTCAAAGAAAACCACCAAGACACTGAAGATGAATATTTACAACACAAAAACAAAACTGACAAAATTTGTAATACCCAAATCTGGACAGAATTCACTTTAATGATAGGATAAATAAATTTGGATTAATAAAAAAATAAGACTTGCTTGGGCTCCTGTTTCTGTTGATTCATGAACGCAAAAACACCAGACAAAAAGTAAAAAGATTTCTAACACTCCAGTACTTACCAGGGCTTAGAGAAGCGTGTGGTGTAATAGCAGAGAACTGGTCAACCACCCTTCAAGGACTGTTTCACACAGGAAATTCGAGAAGAGAATTGAAGTGGATTGAACTTGTAGAGGTGTTTTCTCCATGAGAAAAGGCCCAGAGAGTAAGAATCTGGTAACAACACTGGACAGCTATGGCTTCTTTATCTGTAGAATTTCAGTTCAGAGGTGTGTGGAGCCTGGAAGTGCGATCGAGAGGAAGATGTTCCTTCAAAGAATTGGGGTTGACGAGGGAAGAGCTGAACACAAACTGAGGTTTTCACAGGAGCTACGTCCTCTGCCCTATAGTTGGGTGGTTTGGGAGACCTCATCAGCCCAGCCTACAAGGTCCCCCTCTTGGACCATCGCCATGATGTCCCCCTACTTCTTCCCTTACTTACTGCCGATGGTCTTTCACCCTGCAGCCACCGACAGCCTTTTAAAAGGTAAGTCGCTGGTGCTGGGCCTGGTGGGGCCACACATCTGTTCGATGACTGGTGACGCTGCACAACTAAACTTACAGTATTTTGTAAAACAAAGTATCCTCAACTGAAAAAATAAAAACCAATAAATTACATGTAAGTCACATCACGTCTCTCCTCTGCTCAAAATGCCTCAGCTAATTTCCCATCTCACTCAGACATAAAATTAAAACTCCTTACTATTGTCTCAAAGCCCCATACCTCCGCATGGATCTGAGGTCCTATCCCAACCTCTCAGCCCTCACTTACTCTGCTTTAGTCAGACAGGCTGACTTCCTCTTCTTCAGAAACTCCAAACAAGCATATTTCTAGTTCAGGTAATTTGTGTTTGAACTCAGAATGTTTCTTCTTCCCCACAATACCCTCCCCCAGGTTCTTTCTTCAATTCATTTGGATTTCTGTGCAAATATTGATTTACCAGAACGCTTGTTCTGTCCTCCACTCACTGTCTCCTTAGTCTACTTTGTTTTCTTCCCTACACTTATCACACACAAAGTATGTGTTAATTTTATCCCCTCACTAGGTTAGAAGTTCCCTGTGAGTAGGAGCTTGGTCTCTTGTTTGCTGATGCATTTGCAGTAACTAGAATGTACTTGGCACAGAATAGGTGCTCAATAAATGTTGGATGGTTGGATGGATGGATGGATGGATGGAATTTAGATACCTTAAAATAAAACAGGAAAAAAGAGTTTATATGATATTGTTATGAACTCTTGAGCTTACACTTCATTTCTTTTCAAGAAGAAGGAAAGGGAAAGGAAACATGAGGTGCACATTTTTAAAAGTCATGAATAAACATGGCAATATTCCTAATGACCTGCCTTGGAAGGCAACCGTTTCCATATAACCAATTCCTTTATGCTCATAGAATTCTTTCTTTATCCACTAATATAGATGATAAAAAGAAAGGAAGGGAGGGAGGCAGGGAGGGACAGAGGAATAGCTCAGAGTTCTTTTATTTCTACTAAATGTGCCCACAACTAACCTAAACCTGTATATCAGTAAGTCTCTTCAACTCAGGAGGGCAGTATTCAATTTTGTCTTTGATTATTATAAAACATTCATCTTTTTCTCTCCCAACAGCCAATTCTCTATTCACGTTCTTCAAGACAGAAGTTACAACATTCTCTCCTATTGTTTTGATTGCCTTTCCTTGTATTCTGCATTCTAGAGCTTCCCAAGTTTATGAGTCATATACCACTGATGTCGTTTTTTAACTTTTATTGAAGGAACATTGCATTATCACATTATATAGGTTTAAGCTGATTTAGTTTCCTAATGTAATTTAAAATTCCGCTCTGCTGTTATTGGCTTCCCTATATTTTTCCTTTATCTCAGGCTACAAATTTTCATCAAAGACTGCTATGCTATCATCCTAAATTTCTACCTTCGCTTCATAAAGAACAGAAAACACATACTATCCAAAATGTAGGTCCACTTTTTTTCTAAGATATCTTCTTTTGAATCTTATATTCTCTAGCCTCTTTTATTTTGAAATATCTTTCCATGGAATTCAAGATATTTCTTTTTCTTATTATTCAGCTTTGCCTGAAGGTACTTTTTACCCTTGTCTACTGATTGTGAACAATACCGTGAACGATCTCCTTAGTTCTCTATCGTCCACCTGGATGCTTTTATAGCACCATGATTTTTTTCATTATCAGTTACAGGATTTAAAAGATTGTACAAATTGAACTGGCCAGAAATTCAGGCACTATAGAACGCCTCTACCTTGGTTTTTTTATATTTTGGATAACGCTTCTGAACTTGACAGCAGTCCTTTTTTTTATATTCTATTAAGTACCCAATATAATTGAATATAAGTCCTAGAACTCTTGAACTCTTCTTCAATTAGATACTATTGTGCTTCTCAGTATTGCTGTCCAGTCTATCAGGGAAAATCAGGTCATGAAGGTATGCTGCTTTCTGGCATCCTGATGAATTTTACCATCTTTGGCTGTGGTGGTAATTATTTTTTTAACTGATGCATGAAAGTTAAGTGTTATACTTCCCCAACATAGCATAGATTCACTTCTCCACATCTGAAGAGCACGGAAGGGTTTTCTAACTTGATACATCTATTTTTCTAGCTTTTGCTGCCTGTATTATTAGTCAAAGTTCTCCAGAGAAATATAATCAATTGCATATATATGTAAATTATATATTATTATGGAAACTAACTCAACTGATTATGAAGGCTATGCCATCTGCAAGTTGGAGAACCAGGAAAGCTAATGGCACAATTCAATCAGAATCCTCAGGCCTGAGGCCCCACTGGGAGCAGATGCTATGAATTCCAGAGTCTTTGAAGTTTCTCACACCAGGCATTTTGATTGTCAAGGTCTAGAAGAAGAGGTATATCCCAGGTTAAGAAGAGAGAAAGAACATGCTTTCCTCTACATTTTTGTTCATTTTGGTCCTCAACAACTGAATGATACCCAACAACTGATGTGGATAGATCTTTTTACCTAGTCTACTGATTCAAATGATAATCTCTTCCAAGGACACCCTCACACAACGCCAGAAAAGTGATTACCAGCTATCTAGGCATTCATGATCCCTCAGTTAATTTGATACATAAAATGAACCATCACACTTCCTTTAACCTAGTCTTAACTTGTCTAACTCTAGGAGAAACTCCTTGGATTTAATAACATATGTATGCCTTCTTCCCTACATTCCCTCATAGATCTCTTTGTATAGTCCTTGGGTCATTATAGGCAAGACCTTGGTCACTGAAAGAAGGAAGAGTTCGACCACTCTTTTGGGATCTCCATCATTTCTTGTGTGTAACTTGGTAGAAAACTAATAAATCTTCATTGACTGCATAGATAGATGAATGTAGAAGTTGCAAAACTTGGGATGATTTTCCCAAAGTCCTCACAGATCATATGTGATCTGTGATCCTGATCCCTTTTATCAGGTTCTTTTTCAGACTCTATTCATGTTTCAAAGACTTGATTAAATGCCTTTAATGCCCCTGTAAAGCTTCCATAAGTCTAAAGTAGTCTTTCCCTCAGTGAGCTCCCAAACTGCTTTTCTTTGTATCTCTCTTACTACTGTGATCTTTGTGTTGTAGTTATTTATGGACCTATCTTATTTCATCTATACCTTCAACAAGATAAAAATACTTCCTCTTTAGATGGAGTAGACTTTGATGCCCTCTAGCATCTTTCTAGGGTTTACAATAGAAAAGGAAGAGGCAGTTTTGTATTAAGGCCATTCCTAACCATGTCTAGAAATCCCAACCATCCCATGAGCAAGAGGACACACCGAACTGCTGGCCTTCTAAATGGAAGGTTGTCAAGATTTTCTATACGAAGGCAGATGGTAAATATTTTAGGCTCTGAGGGTTGTAAAGTCTCTGCCAACCAGTGTACTCTGCCACTGCCACATGAAAGCAGTCCCAGACAGCACATAAGTGAATGGACATGGAGTATTCCAAACAAACTTTATTTATGAAACAACACAACAATCAATCCTTGAGCTATGGTTTGCCAAGCTCTACTCTAGATCATGAACTTCTTCATCAGGGCAATATGACATAGACCTTCTCTCCTGCTGTGGACATACATCTGATAGTCCAGCTGACACCGTGGGAGGAGAGGTCTCCATGAACACATGGGCATTTGTGTAACTGTCTTCCTCAACCAGCAGCAGGGCAGGACCTCCCTGAAAGTCTAGTGATGCCATTGAGAGCAAAGTTTTCATACCCAATCAAATGCTATCCAATTTGGGGGGAGAAGTGATCTCTTTCTCAGTAAGTCAGCATGGACACATCTCCTCAAACAATCTTAGAAAAATTAAAATAGCAGGCATCACTGTAAAGACTGTTTTAAAGAAATCCCATCTGTGATTTTTTTTTTTTTTTTACCTCTAGCAAACATTGGTTCCAGCTAAGGCAGCTGTTTGCAGAATCTTCTGGCAACTAACTCTGCAAACTGACCTACTTCTTCCAAAGTCAGCTTTGCAAATTGTAGTCTTCGAAGGAACCCGGTGTGTGATAGGTTTCTTTTTCCAATAAGACAACTTAGCTGCCATTTTATTACTACCAGCCTTGAAGTCCGCCTGCTGCTTTCCCAGGTTTCATAGGAAACGTAAGGAAAAACAGGCAATCCAGAAAAAATAGTCAAGTGCTGAACGTAAGTGAGGACTTTCTGGGTTCACAGCAGATCACAAGTCTCTGTCCTAATTTAGAGCCAGATTCATGTCTTATTCATTTATCTTGGTGACATCACCAATACTTAGCATAGTGATTTCTTGGAGTAACTACCCAAAAAGTATTAGTGAGGTGAATGCCTACATGTATTAGTAGGGGATGACAAGGAATAAGGAGGAGGGCAGATAAGAAGTTCATGGGCAGAAGAGTCATATGGTCTTTGAACATCCTTGACCAGTACCAGAAACACAGGTCAACACTGTTGGATTCACACTGGAAATTACTGCACAGAAGCCTAATGTGCAGCTTGATTCTTAAGTTACCAGTGAATATTCAATTCTGAACATGACTCTTAATTATATCCATGCCTTTGTCACTTGTAAAACTCAGATGTTTTCAAATCACTTTACTGTTGCTACCGATAGATAAAAATACGACTGATGTTCTCCTCACTTTGAAATTAACTAGATACTAGACCTACTGCTAGATTATTTTTATTTAATGTGTTCATTAAAAGCATGCATGTCACTTTACTACGGATTTGGGTTTCTTTTTATGTTGTGATTACTGTATTTCAACACAGTTTCCTTAATATGGTTTATTTTATGCATGTAAGAACATCATTTTGAGAAGAAGTTTATAGGTTTCACCAAATCCCTAAAGGGGCCCCTGGTTCAGAAAATGATTAAGAATCTCTACTTTAGAATAACATAACATTTTTGCTGTTAAGAAACTCACAGTACTGAACCCAAAAGAGCCTGTTAATCTTCATTACATCTATATAGAATAGAGAACGGTTAAACTGATTATTCCTATTAGTTTCTTTTCCGGTTTTATAGAGGAATAACTGACAAATAAAAATCGTATATAATTAAGATGTATCACCTGCCGTCTTGATATACAAAGACATTGTACAATCACCACTACAAACAGACGAATGAACACACCCATCACCTTACATAGGCAGCATTTTTATTTTCTTTTTTCTCCTTTTTTTTGTGGTGAAACTATTTCGTTGAGGGCACTCTCAACAAACGTCAAGACTTCAACGCTGTATTAGGAACTATTGACGTTGCTGAGCATTAAATGGGGAGGTGCTGGTCTTAGGGTAGCGTTTCAGTTTCAGTGATGCAAGATGAGTGAGTTCTCAGAGCTGTTCCTATCGATTCTGAATGTCTTTCCGGCTCTTTGAAAACTTGAACAGCAAGCACTAGGAATCAGAATGGAAACACCAGCACCAGCAGCCTATACAGCGAGCAGAGTCCCCCATCCCTGGTCTCCTGCTCCTCCCTCCACCAAAGGCAAAATATTTCTTGACGCAACTCCAGGCAGACAAGCAGAGCTTTCTGACTTTCCCCCTCATAATGACTAGCCCTTACCCCACACTTATTATGCTTCAACAAGATAGAATCATCTCACCTATTTAATTCATTTAAACTCTATAAAAAATTACAAGGAGATGCTATCAGTATTCACCTTTCTAAAGATGAGGAAACTGAGACACAAAGAGGATAAGCGATTTGCTCCTAGTTCCATAATAGGGAATCCCAGGAAGGTTGAACCCCAGGCCATGCACTGACCCACTCTGTCACGCTGCTTTGGCTGGGTCAGCTTTGTAATTCCAGCCCCTGGCTTAGTGCAGGGAGACAGGAGCCTCAACCCACCATGGGAACCAAGATTTTAGACCCTGCTTCCTGTAAGAAATTGTACCCCTGTCCCTTCCCAGGCTGGGACATGACCGCCACAGAACGCTATGGGCCTCTCCTGTGCCTTTGGTCCATGGAAATATTTTAGAAAAGGATTAAAGTGGGAGGAATTTTTGTTTTTTAGTTTTGCTTATTTCTAATGCATCAACATGTTTTCATATCTTCAGAGTATTTCACCGATCATTTTCCCATGTTTGGAATGAAGGGTAGAGATCGCTGATGTACTCACTCTACCATTTTACTTAGAAATCTGCTTTGACTCTATTGTCAGAATAATGTTTCTAAGCAATGAATTTAATGGGTCTCCAATTCCCGAAGAATAAAACATAAATTCTTCAGCTTCACAAATGCACTTGATTTCATCCAACCTTTTCACTCTGATGACTGACGGCTGCCTTCACTGGCCCCATGTTTCAGTCATACCAGGCTATTTGTTCTTTTCTTCTAATATCTGTTGAGTTAACAGAAAGAGTTAATACTCATGGCCAAATCAAAAAATCATCTCTTCTCGGTAGCTTTTCACGAAGTAGAGTAATTACCCTTCATCTATGTTTCCAAGTACTTTAAGCAGTGGTCTATTCTAGCATTATGGTATTTAATGCTATATAGTTAATATTTAATCACATATCATCTAGATGAACTGTCTTTTTTCTCCACGTGACTTTCAGTTCCTCGAAATTATGATCTATTTTGTATCTGTGCAGTCTAGTAACCTTGTGCAGTGGATGTTCAAATACATAGAATTTGTTGGACCGTAAATTATATTAATCCCTCTCGCTCTCTGAAAGCCTATTTCTGGTGTCTATTCCATGTCATTTTCTTGGGGTAGTTGATCAAAATCTACAAAGCAGCAGAAGTAGTATTTGATTACAGAATGAATTAGCTTAAGTTTAATTCATACAATCAAATATTTTCAGATTAGAAAGACATGCCAAGAGCTACACATCCATCATGCTTATAATTTCTACAACTTCCCACCTACTAATCATGGAGACTTGACATCCTCTCTTTGGCCTGTCTCAGCTCAGGCATAACAGGTAACAGCCCCTTTCCTGGTGCAGTATCTCCACTCACTCTCTACGACCTGCCCACTCTGCAAAGTTCCACAGCAGTGGAAAGGGATGAAGTATTTCTCAGATGTCGTCCAAACTCCAGTCATTGCACTTCCAACCCAGCTGATGATGGTTGAGTTCTGGCAAGGTCCCTTCCATTTATTTTCTCCTGTAATTCTAGGAAGGAGAGTTGGACTAGCTCTGTGCCATTTTGCTTTGATTCATTTTGTGTTCTAGCTTGGAGAAATTCCTTGATTGTCTTGCCCAGGGATGCACTCGCCTAGTTCTACCACTGATGTGCATTCTGCTCCTATTTTTATATTGCCTTGGTGATTCCAAGGGCAACCTGAAGAAAGGGGCCAGAGGGAAGGGTGTAAGTGCTGGTTCAGCTAGCAAAGCAAGGGTAGACTCTTCTACTACCTCTTACCCCGTTTCTCCTCAGGAGGGAGAAATGCGAATCACATGTGCTCAAAGTCAAGGATACGACTTGGCCACATTTTCTAATCCATAGGAATCACACAGGATGAAGGTCAGATATGTGTTTATGGCCCTCTCTTCTTAATGCTTCTGTGAGGCTGAAATAACAAGTCTTCTCAGGGCAACTGAGACCTTCTCCAGCATACTTCATTCTCTTCTCCTCACCTGAGCACGCTTGGACATTTTCATCTCATTAGTCAGGAAATGTAAGCTTCATGATGGGAGTCTGGGGCTTTATAAGAAAGAGAAATGCTGTAGGCGGTAACAGCCGTCATATTCTGTAAGCCGGCTTCTTGGAAAGATGTGTGTTGGCTGTGGAGCATGTGCTCTGATGATACCATGGAAAAGGCATTTGATTCCCACCGCCCACTACCCTTGTGTGTACAAGTCCATCCAGAAGAACCATCAGACAGCCCATGGTGCCTGTATCAGGCCTGGGCAGATACCATAACCCTGAAGGGAAGTTTCTGCCTTGGACAGGCTTTGTGTAAAAGACCCAGAGAAGCTGTGGTCTTAAAGGGGGTTCCTTCCATGCTCCCTGGCCCTCTGGACTCCAATAGATAAAGAGTCAAAGAGAGAAATCATAGAAGCTTTCAGAAAAAGCTAACGACAGGACTTAGCTATAGGAATGGAGAGTCTCTAGTGGCTGGACTTAACATACTCGAAATAATGTCCTTTTCTTTCCTTTTTTTTTTTTTAACACAGGAAAGTGCAGTTTGCCTCTAATTCATCTCTCTCCAGCATATCTGCTTTAGAAACCAAAAGAAGTGCAGATGCAATGCCCAGCACAAAAGCAGACATCTGCCACTCATGGTCACACACCATCAATTCAGCCAAATCACTTCATTCTCCAAATGCAGAACACCTCTTACGTTTGGACAGCTGTCACCAAACAGACATGGATCCAGAGAACGTCCCAGACAAATCCTTCTTTGGCAGAGCTCCGTGGGGGAGGAGAGGGCCTTGTGGGAGCTGAGGTTTCCAGCGAGGGGAGCTAGCCTAAACTTTCAGGAGGAGGAGACTGCACATGCCACTCAGCCTCTGTCTTACCTGTGGCTGTGGTACCTGAGCATGTGGTTCCTGGGACAGGAAATAATTGTGCTGGAAAGGAGGCAACTGTGATATAGCAGGAAAAAAAAAAAAACAAGACTAGGTGCCAGAGAGAAAATGATGAGCATAAACAGACCTGAAACTTACAGTTTAGCGTAATCTATTGTCGTAGCCTCCCACAGACATTCAAAAAGTAATCTCCACATTGAAATGGATGCGCATACTATAAACCAACCTGAAAACAAAATCTCTGAGAAAATATAAGATGAAGTCCATAATCTGGACTGCAGCTATAAAATCAGAGGGAAAAACCAGAGGCAGAATCTAAAGAAATGATGCTCATTCACCCACAGCGCCCCTTTTAATCCTCCCGCGTGCAGCCCAAGGCCAGCTCTGCACTAAGATGCTAAGGGGCTGAAGTCACGACGTCCCCAACTCCCCCATTTCCTTATATGGTAAATGGGGATAATAAAACTGAAGTAATTTTTTCAATATTTCCAAATATAAGCCCAAAGGATTATAAACAAATAGCTCTGTTGATTCACATCCATCCCGAGAGAGACCGAGAAACCACAAGTTCCACTGTGGAGGGCTTGTTCCAGCGCAAGAACTCAGCGCCCGGTGTATGGGGGGTTCCCCCTTCCCTGGGGCACGAGGAGGACAGGAACATTAAAAGTGAAGGTTCAAGTAATAAGAAGAAGTCACTTCTCTGGCAGCCCTGTTAGTCTTGTCAGCTGCCCAGTCATTTGCCATAGGCAAGGCCACTCTGGAGAGAAAGTGCAGACTCGGCAGCAAGGAGAAGACCCGTGGCCTGTTGGTCCCGGGCCCGCCCACCTGACAAGCGGAAGGGTCCGCGAACAGGGCTCGGGTCCCCAACGTGCGCAAATAGTCCACCTACCAAGACTCGTGTGCAGAAGGGAACGTGCCCCATTCAGAGAGGTGGCCTGGAAGCCAGGCGCACGCGACTCAGAGTGACCGCTCCGTTTGAAATTGACTGGGGTCAGGGAAACGGGTGTCGGGCGGTGTCGGGATCTGGGGATAATGACTAGATACGGAAAAGGGGAGAGGTTTCAATCAGGCAAGTCCAGCCTTGTGCCGGCATCTGTCTTCACGGGTCGCCTGTGCAAATGGGGGGCCTAGTTTGGCAATGGGAGGCCAAGTGGGCATCAGGTTACTTTCTTTGGGTTGCACCTTGGAGCCCACACCCATGCGTGGAGATCCTGCTCATCTGGTCTTTCTGGGCTCCCTAGAAAAGACCACTGAAATGTGAGGACTCACCGTCCAGCAGTTGGTTGGCTTCAGAAGTTTTGCTCCATCAGAGGAAAAGTAAGCTGCATCAGGGAAAGCACAAAGAGAAACTGTTGATCTCACCTGTGCCCCTGACTTTTGCTTCCTCTCTCTTTGGGCTGCAGGAACCCACTCAGGGCATTCTGCTGACTTAGATATATGCCTAACCATCTGGGAAATACAAAGTCAAACCTGGGGAAGGCAGTTCCATCACCAAATTCTCACCTAGGCTGCAATTATTATATCCAATTTACAGATGAAGAAACTGAGATTCAAAGAAAAAGGGACAGATCAATACCCGGAGTTAACACAGGGAAGGCAATGAGTGGCTTCCTCCTAGTCTAGGAGAGGCCTCTAGAGTCTTCTCTCATTCATCAATTAAATAGTCATTGTTGCTGGCTATTGTATCTGCTCTGGAACTTACCTGAACCCGACACTCTTCAGTAACTTCATCAAACCCATTTCTCCAAATGAAAAGTAGCAGCAAGGGTTCAGAAGCACTATTGTAACTCTCCACTTACAGATGGAACTCAATGAAGCTTAGACATTCAGGGTCATTCAAAATTCAAGGGAGATTTCTATCCATCATCATGTAATTAACCCCATTTGTCCACCTTACCCAAAGGGGTCAGTTTTGTGGTGCTCGATGGAGAACAGGCTTTTGAAGGTAGTATATACAGAAATCGATATGTAAGTCAAAACACCTAAAGCCTATAAAGTGTTATATATCAGTGCATTCTTAAAAAATAATTCAAAGAACAACAGGAATGGAAATATCTAGCCATAGGTGCAAACTGAAACTCACTCATTTGATAAAGCTCTGCTTACTAGCTATCAGATGCTGTGCAAGATGCTTGACTTCTCTGAGCCCTCATGTGGTCGGGGGACGGGGGAGGGTGGCGGCTTGCAAGCACCCCAGGTAATCATAATATGTTAAAATTGAGATTCAAGTCACCATCAACCACCCTAATGCAAGTGTTAAACATCGATACTCTTTAGAGGAATATGACAGAATTCACCACATAGCATTCCCAGTGTCCAGGGTCCAACTCCAAGCTGTTCAAAACTATTCAAGAACAAAGAAAATATCAAATTTGCTGAATTGGTGTGAAGGACATATAAGAGCGCTCTACACTCTTCCTTCCACTTTTCTGTCATTTTGAAAGTGTTCGGAATTTGAATATAATATTCTAATTATTTTGAAAAAGTTCTTTTAAGTGGTTTGATCAATTTTTAAACACATTTGAAAATAAGGGAAAAAGGTGAAAGATTTTTATGACTTGAAAGGAAATCAGAGTGTAAGGGACTTAGGCTTAGTAAGATAAGCCAGAAGGAGAAAGACGGACACGGTATGATCTCACCCCTGTGCGGTGTATACAGACTTCAAGCAAATGAATGACCTAAATTAAACAAAAATAGATGCTAAAAAATGAACTAAATCCAAAAACAATAGATTTTTAGCCAAGAAAAAAAAAGTGCAAATCAGCACAGAAAGAGAGGGGGGAAGGGGCACAAATGAGGTCAAGGGGATGAATTGTCTAGTGAAGGAAAAACTGAAATAGTGGTGAACTCACTGAATGATAGACAAACATTGACATACAATGATGTAAACTTAAGTCTCCTTAATATTATAATGAAATACTTCTTCAATAAAATAAATTTCAAAAATATACAAAACAGAAAGAAACAAAGAAAATATGAAAATATGACTCATGCTCAAAAATAAAAAAGAGAGAGAATTAACAGAGATCAACCCTGAGATTTCTCAAACGTTGACATTTTCAGACAAGGACTCTAAAATAGTATACTTGTTCTCCAGGAGGTGAAATAAAATATGCATGTAACGAATGAAATGATAGGATACCTCAGAGAAATAGAAAATATGAAAGAGGACCAACAGAAAATGTTAAAACTAAAAATAATATCTGAAATTTAAAATATATTGTATGGGGTTAATAATAAAGCGGAGATGATGTTTTCTTTGAAGTCAGCTAGAAGGGAGATCAATAGAAATGACCCAAGCTGAAGAAGAGAGGAAAATATTGGGAAACAAATGAACAAGAACATCGAGGGGAAAATTAAAATATCGAATATTTGAATCATTCGAATTGCTGCAGCAAAAAAGAGAAAGAATAGAGTAGAAAACGTTAATTGAAGAAATGGAGGCTAAAAATTTCCCACGTTTAGTGCAAGGCATACATTTACAGAATCTAGAAGTTTCACACAAAAAACAAATAGGAAGAAAGCCATGAATGGGCGTATCGTAATCAAAAGGCTGAAAATCTCTAATTCCTGGGAGCAATGCTCATTTTTCTGTGGAAATGTTCGCTCTTCAAAACCCTGCTACTTGTTGTTATCAGAGAAGCAGATATTAACTCTACTTCTCCTTACACGCTTTAGCACTATCATTTTCCCATTTTATAGATGGAGAAACTGAGACAAGTGACACTAACTTGCCTGTTATCGCCTGTGCTGTAGCTGGTAGAAGCAGGACTTGAACCTGATTCTAACTTCAAAGTTCATACTATTTCTCAACCTGATTTGCTGTTTTGTGGAAACTTAATGGTTCTGAAAGTACCTAAGGCAATACCTGGTGTACAGGAGGAGCTCAAAAATTACTAATTACATCCCTCTTTTTTTTCCTTCTGCTTTTCTGAGGGCCTTTGTGGTTTTTAACATCCTCGATTAATCAGTGTTTGTTTATACATAATCTACTAATTCCTCCGTTCGTCTCCTGAGGCTTCTGTACCTGATTACTACAACTGGGTGACTTCAAACAGCAGAAATCTTGAAAAAATTTCTATCTGGAGACCGGAAGCTTGAAATCAAGGTGGCGACTGGGCCCCCCACACTGAAGGCTCTAGGAAAGTATGCTTCCTTACTGCTTTCAGCGTCTGGAGGCTGCAGGTTTTCCTGTTGTGGATGTGTATGTCCAGTCTTTTCTTTTGTTTTCACATTGCCTTCCCTTCTGTGTCTGCATCTTCTCCTCTTCTGGCTGATATAATAAAGTATAAAGAAGCGCTTGGTGGATTTAGTTCCGATATGCCCAGATGATCTCCTCTCAAAATCTTTAACTTAACTACATCTGCAAAGACCCTTTTTCCAGATAAATTAACATTCACAGGGCCTAGGGATTAGGATTTGGGCATATCTTTATTTTGCCTTCTTAAAAAGAGGTGTCATCATTCAAAGGACCACAAGTACGAAACATAATTTTGTGCACTCCAAGCTTAAAATGAAGGCAAGTAGG
The DNA here is from genome assembly GCA_004363575.1 of Solenodon paradoxus. NCBI lineage: Eukaryota > Metazoa > Chordata > Mammalia > Eulipotyphla > Solenodontidae > Solenodon > Solenodon paradoxus. Next base: position 153,182 of record RJWH01001642.1, read on the forward strand.
CAAGCAGACAGGAAGAGAGAGGAGGAAGAAACATTTTTATTTGTCCTTATTTAAATCGTTCATCTTGGTTGTCCTCCTGGCCCCAAAGGCCTGAACCCAGGTGCTTGGGAGTGTGTGTGAACTGCGCTCAGCTGGAGGCGGAAGACCTAACCACTACTCCACCGGGGTGTGTTGAGATTCAAATTGAAAAAGTAAGTAAGTCGTTGCTGCTGAACAAAAAATGCTCACGATTGAATGTGGAAATAAGACTTTAATATAAAAGAATCATAAACATTTTGAAACAGAAAATATTTTTTAAAAATTTGTAGAATTCATTTTAGGCACAGTACTTAGATTGCAAGGGTTCTCTGTCTTCATGACCATCGGTGGCAGTATTATCTCCATGTCATAAATGAGATGCATGATCACAGAGAGGTCCTGTGCTTATCCCAGGTCATTCCTTCAATAAAGTGTGGTGGTTAAAGGACTTGTAAGTCTCCACTTCCTGTGAAAGGAGAATAGTATCGCCTCCTTCCAAGGATTTACAAGAGTGAAATCATATCAATGTATGCACACCTATTAGTACAATATCTAGTATGCAGTCAATTCTCCAAAAAGGAAGCTTAAAACATCCTAAATAGGGAGCTAACCATGGGAAATGGTGAAGAAGATATTCAAACTCTGTCCCAAACCCATGTTCTTTTTATTATACCATAAAATGTTGAGCAGAAAAGCTGGGACACTTACATTATCTGTTTTCTCTGCACAGAATGTTCCCCCAAATCTTCCAACCTTCTGTGACTAGTGGCAGATGGTGCTGCTCCTTCTCCCCCCCTCCTTTACTCCTTCCTTTTAATACAAGCTTGATTGAGCTATAATTCACACACCTTACAATTCACCCATTTAAGATTCAATCATTTTTAGTATATTCACTGGCTTGCAGAACCATCATCAAAATTTTAGAACATTCTCACCCTCCCCCCACCAAAAATAAAAGCCAACTGGTGCACATTAGCAGTGATTCCACCACCCTCTGCCTCTCACACTAGCCTTTGGCAAACACGGATAAACTTTCTTTTTTGATAGTCTGCTTTCTGCCTCTTCTGAGCATTTCCTGTGTCTGCAATCACACAGTATGTGGCCTTAGGGGAGCAACTTCTATCACGAGGCAGAACGTCATCAGGGTTCATCCGGGCTGCAGCCTCTATCAGTATTTCACTGCCTTTATATTGTCAAATAATACTCCGTGTATGGATATACCGTTTGTTACTCATCCATTTCTCAGTGAGGAAACATCTTGGTTGTTTCCGGTTTTTAACTGCTATGAATAATGCTGCTGTGAACATCTCACATACAAGTTTCTGTGTGGACGTGTAACTTCGTTTTTCCTGAGTACAGTGTGTATATATATATATGTGTATGTATATTATGTATATACATATATATATATGTATGTAAGTATATGTGTGCATACATGGGTGTATATATGCCTGATATATACACATATAGGGGTGTGATAAATACATGTATGTATGTGTGTGTATATATATATATATATATACACACACATATAAAATATATGCCTGGTTCTACTGGGTCATCTGTTTAACAATTTGAGAACCACCAGACTATTTTCTAAAGAAGTCTCATCATCTTACCTTCTCACCAGCAGTGTGAGGACTCCAATTCCTCTACTTCTTATCATCTGTCTATTTTATTATAGGCATCCTAATAGGTGCCAAGTGACATTTTATTCTAGTTTTGAATTGCATTTGACTGATGGCTAATGATGTTGAACAACTTTTCATGAGTTTAATGATCATTTGTATGTTATCTTTGGGGAAATGTCTATTGCAATCATTGACTCTTTTTTTTTTTCAAATGTGTTTTGTTTTCTCACATCTATGGTAACATAGAAGTTTTACATTGATAGTCGAATTTTTCTATTTTTTTTCTACTATCGCTCATGCTAACTTCTTAACACTCAGGTGACCTTGTATTGTTTTCCTCATAGCTTTCATGTTTATTAAATTTCTGTTCGTGGCTTTTCTTTTTTCTGTGTCCTGCCGGACTAAAAGCATTCTGAAAACAAGAAACTTGTCTGTTATGCTCACTGTTTCATCTTCAGTGCCTCACCAAGTCGTGGTCCCAGTGGAGATCTTGATAGGTAATATGCATGAATGGACATAAGAGCCTTCATATTGTGCCAATTAAAAAAAAAAGATCATTAGGGACAGAACGTAAGCGATGAGAAAAGTATAGGACTAGGTGATTGAATTATTTGTTCTCTCCCCAAGATGAGTGTAAGCAACTCCAGTAAACTCCATCCGTGTTCACCTGGAACCAGGTCACTGTGGATTCCTGGGAAGCAAAGACCTTGCTCAGAGGTTGCCCAGGCCTGGGCCTGGGCTGCTTGTATGGATGTCAGCTCGAGTTTCATCAGTGAGATCTGCTCCCAGAAACCAGCCAAGGCTTCAGCAGCCTCCCACAACTTTATTCTGAGGATTAACAGTCACTGGGAGTCCTTGAAGAGCTTTCAATTGAAGATGCTTGCCAGCAAACTCAACAGTGGTTCAACCCCACAACTGATCTTTCTTTGGCCATTACCATCCTCCTCAACACATTGCCATCATTCACAGGGTGTATTTTCAGATGGCTTTCTTTCCTGGTTAACTTTGTACAAAGAATGTACTTGGCCCACTTCACTCAAAGAGACAGGCTCTTAAATGACTCATTTTATCTCCCCTGAATCTCAGGTCTGTAGCCTCCTCTTGTTGTGACAACTTAAAGGAGACTCCTGGAGGGTTTTATGTCCCAGAATAATATTAAGAATGAATTTTTCCAGGAAGAGTGATGTTATCAGAATGTCAGCCCCCAACTCATTTCTGTGTGGTCAGTGTGGTCCTTTACTTCTGAACTTGGTTCAGTCTTGTCCCTTAAGCAAAACTCACCAGGACCCTCTCCTAGCATTTCACTGGGAACCTCTGCCTTTCAGACGGTATGGGAGGATGATCTGGAGTAGATGGCAACTGATAGATCTGGAAGAAATCACCAAACGTATCTGGGTTGGCCTGGTCTCTCTGATTATATGTGTCTTATTTTCCTGCCTCATAGTTCACTCTGACGCAGTGCTAGACCCCTCCACCTCATTGCTTCCAGAAAGCTCTGAGCCCTAGTCTCTTTAGGTCAGTAGTTCTTGTTACTGTCTGTACTGGCTCATTAAATTACTTGGAGTGTTTTTCAAAAGTGGTAATGCCTAGACCCTACCCAGATGAATTCAGTCATAATCTCTGGGTGTGGAGATCAGGCATCTGAAATTTCAAAAACTCCTGGGGTTATTCCCATGTGTAGCCAGAGCGAAGAACCATACTTAGATTCGGATGAAAGCAGATGATTCTATGAAGGAAACTTTCTTCGGTAGGTTCCATTGCCATTGCCAATACCTGCTTGACTCTGAGCATTAACTGTTAGGCTGGCTCAATGCCGAGTCAGTCATTCTCTTGAGGATGAATGGGTGAGTCTGACTTCATGGAATCCCTCAGTGTTTCATCATGCCTGATCTTAGTTTCCTCATCCTCACTGAGCATCTACGCATGCTTAAGAGCTCTACTCAATTAGGCTGGTTTCAAATGGAAGCTAAAACGCTGAGTCTACACCATTAAGTTGAATCACTGAGAGGACTGGAAAGCCAGTCTACCACGCAGGTTTGACAAGGAGCTGCCTTCCAGACCAGGTGAACATTGAGAATCGCCCGGAACTCTGAATCCAATGCCTGGTGTCTGATTGCCAGCAACTTACATCAAGACAGATGTGGCTTGTTACATTGAGTTCCACCTCAAGTTAGTGTCAGCTCCATTCTGTTATTGTTCAATCCATCCCAGCTCGAAAGAAATGTGTTGGTTATATTAAAGATGTAGAACTAGTGAGGAAAGAGTAATATCAGTTCTTTAGATGATCACTGGTGGTGTAGGATGATGGTGGGGAATTGGAATTGATTCTGAAAAAACTCAGTTGGCACAGAGAAGAAAGTTACACGATGTGGAGTCGAAGGGTATTTGACTCTCAGCCCAGTTCTTGGAGGCATCTGTAAAGGGTGGATAAGTAATCACTTAGACCGTGGTGGAAAGATGTCCGGTAATCACCAAGGGAATCTTTAAGAGTCTGAATAGCTGTGTTTATATGATGGGAATATCTGTCAATCATGGTTAAATAATAGCAAGAGTAAATAGGGCTCCATACAGTTATTCTGGGTTTGAACCTGAGGTCACAGGTGCGTCTAGAGCTGTAAGCATTGTCACTGGGAGGACAATGGCCCATGACACTGGAGGCCCAGTCTCTTGCTGGAATAAACACTGAGCAGTAGTGCCCAGAAGTGCTGCCTTTGACACTTGGTGACCATGGAGGGATCTCTTAGAACTCTTAGGCCCTGTGACTGGTGTCTAAATGCCAGCAAGAGAACCTGGGACAGAGTAGGGGTGGGAATGGTGACCAGAGACCCAGCTATTGTGTTGTTTCTATTTTCTGAAAATGTGACTTCATTCTGATCCCCACTGATCTTGAAGGTGGTGACTATTCATAAACTCTGTGCCCCCGAGGAAGTCAGCTCTGGAACCGGGTCAGGTTCCACCAGTAGGTACCAATTCTCTGAGACATCATTTTGGAATTTCAGGATAGGCAGAGGTGGGGATGGCCAGGGACGGAGAGCCGGAGAAGCCAGCTCCTTTTGGTGTGTGTGGTTGACCTTTTGGTCTCTCTCCTCCAGTCCTTTCCCTGCACTCTGGTGTTCACATTCCAGAGAACAGCCAGTGCCAGCCACCGGGGTGAGTGCATTCTTTAAAGGCTAAAGTAAAGAGCTCATTAAAGGGAGGAATCCAGAGAACAGAATGAATAGAAGTGAAACACTTTGAGCGAGCCCGCAGGAGGCCCCAGCAGAATAGCACTTCTCCGTGGAAAGCATTAGCACTGAGGTAATTCCTTAATGGACTACATCTCTGTGGTCCCCGAGAGGCCCGATGGCACTGATGGGGGTCCGGGAATTTAAACCAAGCTTTCTCTCCCCCCCAAGATTCAGCCTCAGGGTTGTATGAAATAGACCAGGCTGGGGAAACCAGGAGAATTTGACTTCAAACCACACTTCCAACCTCTTAGGTGCTCTCCCAAGAGAATTGTGTGGACTCCTAAAGATCCCTCCACGTAAAGAAAATGAACTCTCTTTCATAACTTGAGGTCAAGTCAGCGCCATAGTTCTGGGCTAAATCAAACCTGAAACACCAATAAAGGTGGCTCAGTGGAGTGGAAAGAAATGGAATTCAGAGTTGGAGAACCTGGATTTCAATCCCGGATTCGTTCCTGAACTGCTGTATGATAACATACAAATCCCTCAACCTCCCTGGGGTTTAGTAGTTTGTTGTTTGTAAGCTAGGGATAATAAAGACCTATCTCATAGGGTGGCTGTAAAGATGAAAAGAAATCAATTGTAAGAATGAGGTGAGCCGTTTAGTTCATTGGAGAGCTGACATCATCCATGGCATTCTGGGTTCTCCAGAAGCCCATCCTGATAGTAACAATAATAGATAATACTTAGGAAGCACTTACTATGTGCTCATCCCTGGGCACTGACGTTGCCTGAATGAATTTCTGTAAGCCTCTTTCTAGTGCTGTGAGCAAAGTAGTCTGATGCCTATTTTACATGCAAGAAACGAAGGTTCTTGATGAGTCATGTGCTCAAGCCCACAGAGCTGTAAGGGGCCGAGTTGGGACCCACACCTACTGTGTGTCAGGCACCATGGTCCCACATTGTCACCCAACAAAACAAGAAGCAACGTGCCCCCAGATTTCCCGTGACCACTTGGAGCAGAATGACATCACAACTGGACAAGGGGGTGATGGTCTGTGGACTGAAATTTTACGCCAAATTCTCAGTGTCCGTGAACAGTTTCACCTACATGATGTGGGGCATATGTGTGGATGATATCTTTGCTAAAGTGTCATAGCTGTTTTAAGTCTATTCCATCTCCTGGTGTCATGCCCTCTGCCACTCTTCCCCTTGAGCACAAACTGGATCTGGTGACATTTTAATGAATAGAATACAGCAAACGTGACGAGATGCCACGCTATTAACTTTATTTTGCTGAAAATATTAGTCGACTTGGGCTACTATAACAAGTATCATGGGTGGGTGGTTTCACCAGCAAAAGTTTATTTTCCCACAGTTCTGGGGCCTAGAAATCTAAGATCAAGTCTCCAGGCAATTCCATTTCTGGTGAGAGGCTGATTGTCGCCTGTTTTGCAGACAGCCACCTTCCAGCTGTGTCCTCACCAGGCCTCTGCCTGCACCAAGAGAGCAAGCAAGCTCTGTGATGTCTGCTCTTAGAAGAACACTAATTCTGGAGGCTCAGGGCCCCACCTTCACGAGCTCATTGGACCCAAGTTACCCCCTTATTGGCCCCGTCTCCAAACAGAGTTACATTGGGGGCTTAAGGCTTCAACACATAAATCTGGGGATAATAGGAGACACAATTCAGTTTATTACACTGTGTAACATTTATCACATGCATAACAGCTTAAAACAATGCAAAGGCATTACCATTGTCTCTGCTGGTCAGGGGTCTCAGTTTAGGTTGAGCAGGGTTCTGTGCTCAAAGATCACAAATCTGAATTCAAGCCACCACCAGGCTGAGTCTAGGAGAAAGCCCACTTCCAAGGTCATTCTTGCTGTTGGCAGAATTCCGTTTCTTGTAGTCGTAGAACTGAGGCCTCTATTCCCTTGCTCTTGGGACCACTCTTTTCTGCCAGGAGCCCACTGCCTTCCATGCCATATGACCCCTTCCATCTTCAAGTCTCAAAAGCATGTCTCATCCTTCTTGGGCACTGAATCTCTGACTTCCCACATCTCTGACCTTGAGGCCCAGACTTATTCAATACAAATGGTGACGAGCCTCCTAAAGGGCTCAGGTGATTAGGTCCCTTCACCCGGATAATCTCCCTATCTTTAGGTCAACTGACTGGAGACCTTAGTTACACTTACACGGTGAGAGGAGAGCATAAACATAAACACAACATACTCATGGGAGTGATGTTCTGTCCTAAATTTGTACTGACCGTTCACCAGGGAAACATCAAAGAATTATGTCACTTCTGAGATTAGGTTATAAAATACTGCGACTTCTGTCTTGCTCATACTTTTCTCTCAGGATCTTTTCTATTGATTGTTCTGATGCAGCAAGTTGTGATATCGTCGGTTGCCCTTTGGAAAGGCCCACGTGGCAGAAGGTAAAGCACTGTCTGGTCAGCAGGCCATGAGTAATGGAGGCCCTCAGTACACTCACCCATGAGGAGGTGAAGCCCACCAGCAGCAGGTAAGGGAAGCTGAAAAAGGACCTTCCTCCCCATGCTAATTCTTAAGGTATGCTGGGCGCTGCCTGTGGCCTCGTGAGAAGTTCTCAGCCAGAATCTGCCCCAGCTGAGCTGCACCCAGATTCCCAGTTCACAGGAAATCTAAGAGAGAAGTGTTTCTGATCTAAGACACTAAGTTTTGGGGTGATTCGTTGCACAGAAGTATCTAATACAATAAAACTTCACAAAAGCAATGTGATCAGAACAGATACGAGATGTTTCCAAGAGGCTGAGTGAGAAGTTACATGCCACCCAGCAATATTTCATGAAAAATGATTCATATGACTCATGTATGAAGGTACGTAGCCTACTGTAATGGCCAGTGTGTGAAAGGGGTCTATGACTTCCTGAGGAAGGGTGTGCTCTTTCAGAGGTCAGTTTTCATGTTCACTTGACATATGGTCCTTTCTGTTTACACAAGGCACTCATTTGTCCCCCTGTCCCCTATTCTATGATATGACCATGGAGAAAGCAGTCAGAATTTTCTAGTCTTTAAAAGGTTTAATAGTGGGCAATTGGTACCTTGGTACCATTTGGGTCTTGTGGCTCTGCCCAGCACCGGAATCCTCAGGTTGGCAAGGACAGAATACCACAAAGCACTGTTAGAGAATACAAGTGACCAGATTTGGTCCATTCATGAAACTGTGGCCGTCAAGCTCACCTCTAACATCTGCAGGCCTCATGCAAGAGCAGTGCAAACAGGGACCCAGTGCTACGGAGTTATAAAACAAAACCTAACTAGATGATGTTCTAGGTTCCTTCCTTGAGAAAGACAACTTCATAGCAAGTTAAGGACCTGAAGTCAAGTCCTTTCTGGGGTTCTCGGACTCATTGCAGGTATGGGGAAAGTGACCGCCGACCCCTGAACCCCTCTCAGCTCTGTCTCACACTACAGCAGCTTGTGGATACCCTTAGACTCTATGTCCAAGTTCTGTCCACATGTTCCTTCAAACGCTGCTGCTTGATCAACTTTCAGGCCTAGGAAGACACACCAGTACAGACTGCCTTCTAGAAGATAAACACAGCAAAACAAAATAGGTCCTGAACATGGGTATGGGGACATCTGAAGAGAATCACAGGACTCTAGTGAGCAGAGTACGGTCTGGGAGGGCACTGTCTGCAGAGATGCGGGCTCCCTTGGCATTACAACTCTTCAGACCACAGCGGGCGGGGGATACACCCAGGGTGGGGTCAGACCTGGGCCTCTAAATCACAGAGATCCTCCTCGCCCAGTTCCAAGAGCAGCTCTGTGGCCATTTCCCTAACCCCTGAGGTAGGGTGAGCTGCACGGCAGAAGGGGAGGGGACAGGCCATCAGCTCTGCCTTGATGGAACCGCTGAGCTGGTGTCCACACCAGAGGACTGCAGGGTGAGGGCTGGTTGCAGGCTGGGAGAGACAACCAGGCTGACAAGGAGTGTTTTCCAGCACAGCTGTGTCAGCAGCAGAGTGGAAGCTCGGCCCCTCCGTGAGCCCTCCCTGCATGTGGTGACAACAGAAATGGAGACAGAGTGTCACAAGGGAAGTACCCCACATCCACATAGGCTGGTCAGTCTGACTGTCAGGGGGATGCCTCCATCTCTGATCAGGAAAGAGGAGCAGGAAGAGGGTCGAATTCTCCTCAACCCAGAGATGGAGGCAGCCCAACAAGATAAAATGGAGGAGCTTGTTGTTTCTGGGATGTGGTCTCCAGGTGAAAACCAGATGGCAGCAAACGATCTCTCTCTCTCTCTCTCTCTCTCTCTCTCTCTCTCTCTCTCTCTCTCTCTCTCTCTCTCTCTCTCTCTCTCTCTCTCTCTCTCTCTCTCTCTCTCTCTTCCCCCCTCCCCCTTAACTCAATTAACAGCACTCTGAAAAAAAAAACACTCTGGAAATCTTTTGGGGTGTTTTTGAACTTTTAAATTAATTTTATTGAAGGAACATTGCATTATAACATTAAATAGGTTTAAGATATACATCATATGGTACGCCCTGGTGGCCTGGCGATTTAAACCAGGCACAGTCCACATACATGCCAAGGTCCCCAGTTCAAGACCCAGGTCTGGGGAAACAACAAATGATGAAAACCTGAATATAATAAATGAAGTGCTTCTTCCGCCTCTCTCCTCCTGCCTGCCTGCCTCCTCACTGTCGTTCTTGCCTGTACCTTTACTTAAAAAAGAAAAGCATTTAAACAAATTGAAGGAAAAAAGAAAAGACAGACATCATAGTAATTCAACATCTGTCTGTAATAGTTACCATTATTTCCATTATCTCTAGAAGCCAGCTGAGTGAAATAACAGTTTCCCTGTGAACATTTCTCCAGCCTTTCTCCAGAAGAACCAGCTACCTTCCCTGTCCTGCTTTTTTGACATCTTCTATACCTGAGGGTCAGTAGGGACAGCGAGAGGCCACACGAGTGGGCATTTGAATGACAAAGATTTGGGTTCCGATCACAGGTCCACCCTAACTTGACGGACCTCTCGATATCCTCACCCTCATCGTTGACCAGAGAAAACAAGAATGCTCAGGGCTGTTGTGAAAATGGAAAGAGGAAATACGCAGTAAGTGCTCCATAACCATCCATCATTATTGCATTTAAGTTAGTTATGTGCAGACCCCTTCTCCTGCCTAAATCATGGCCCCCTTCAGGGTAACAGAGGTATCCCGTGTCCCCAAAATGGGTCGTGGCACTTCATTTAAACACACACACACACACGCACGCATACACACACCCTTTTTACTTAGGACCCATTCTATACAAACCCCGCGTAAGCCCAATAACAGGATATGGTTAACTATGGATGTACTGAATCAAATAAAGAAGTCAAGAGACTGAAGTTTCTAATGGAGAATTTCCCAGCTCTCTGAAATGCCTGTGTGTAAAGTACAGGAAACTCGCCTTAACCACTCCCTGTTTAAAAAACTCAGTCTATTTTCCTCCTTTTTAACCCCACAGGGGTTAAAGAAAGCAACATTCTTTGCTTTCCCGCCAGCTGACACTGTGAGTCAATCTACTTGCAATGATTCCATCATTCCCTTGGAAGCCTCCCGCTTCTCCGATCCCATGTGGGGAAAACTATTTGACAGTTATCTGTAGTTTGGTTGTTTTATTAGCAAAATACCTCAGATACAGACTCCCAGTGGGTGTGAAACTATTCCTCCTCAAGAGGCAGCGGTGAGTAGAAACATGTTTATGAAAGAGCTCCAAACATATTCGCCACCTAGCTTCCAGTCGTGTCGCCCGTGCAGAAGGCATCGCTACTGATTATCAATAAACCGCCACCAGAATTGATTTCCACATTTCCTTTATAGAGCTTAATGCAGATGGCTGGAAAATAGCAGATAGAAGAAGAAATGGTGTGTGTAACCTGCCTCTTGCATGCGATTTGGCTAGACCGCCTCCTCCACAGATGAAGTGGATGTCACCGCTGCAGCCCACATTCCTTCAGTGCGAAGGAGGCCTGCCTGCCATAGGGCAGGAAAGTGACCAGTGTTTGTCACAGGAGCGAAGGAGGAAATGAGTCATTGAGTCCATGAAGTCTGCTCTGGGCATTTGTCCTACCGACGCCGTTGCTGCTGTCCCTGATCGGCAGTGACAGACAGTGCTCACATCATTCCTGGACGTGGTACCGATGGACTTGAAGAGCATGTCCTTCTAGAATCTCTAAATCTCAAAAATGCTAAGCAGAGGAGAGCAGCTTCTGCAGGAAAGGATGGGAAGTCCGAGCTGGCCTGCAGACATCGTGGGCTCTTCGTGCCCTGTGGTTGGCCTGGCCTGTTGACAGAGGTCCCTGCCCCAGTGCTATGGGCACAGCCTATACATGAACATCATTCCTTCAACATCCGGGACCTGTCTGCCCACCCCTGGGCAGAGCCAAAGATCTGAAATGGGAAAAGTTAGCGGCAACAAAAATCTGAAAAGGATCTAGTCTGGAAGGACGTATATAAAACTCTAGTCGAAGGATTCGAAGTACCAGTGTTGACGATGGAAAGGGCATCTGCTTATACCAGGAAGAAAGGACATCCTCCGAGAGAGAAACCAAACCCGCGAGGTCGGCTCCATGCTGGTAAGGTGTCCCTCAGACTGGAGAGAGGGGAGGAAATTAGCGGGGACGTTGTAGGGTGGGCCCTTTCCTCCCTGACCAGTGGTTCAGACAGACCTTTTCCACGCTGCCTAGAGGCTTTCTCTAATACGTCACCTTGAAATGTGGAGCTGACAGTCAAACCAGACCCTCAGTTGTCACTTAGATACTGAGTCCTTTCCAGAGACAACCTCTTCAAAATCAGAGAAACCTATCTTAAGGCAGGGCAACTGTTTAGAGGCTACATTTTGTCAAACGAGGTCATCTCCTCATGTGAGGACCTCCATCTCTCTCCTTGAAGCCCCAAGTGCCCTTTCTCAAACCTGTGCACAGGATAGAATCTCTGGTCTGTCCTGTTTTCCTCTGTATTTATATCCCTGCGAACTCTCCATACATACGCTTTTCAATGTGGTCTTCTTGCCTACTAATCCTTTTTGATGTTCATTGTTTGTTTGCCCAGCCCAAGAAGAACTTCAGAGGCTGCCACCCCAAACAAGGTAAATGGAAGAAAAGTCAGTGAGGGCGTAGACTCTGGATGCCCAAGGGATTGGCCCTGATGGCACACAATGAAGATGAGAAAAAAACTCAGCTCTATATGTCACCTGCTCTACCAAGCTCCTACTTCCAGTCTGGAGTAGCAAGGGCAGAAGCTGGAATGGACTACAGAAGAAAGTTTGACCCAATTCATCTTGCAGAGTTAGAGATCAGGCTTACACACAGCCACCAGGTGCATGGAAAGGCGCTCAACAGCACTAACTAGCAAGGAAATGCCAAAAGTCCAACGACTGTTACAATGGCTGCCATCAGAAAGCTAGGAGATAACAAGAGTTGGGGAGGACGAAGAGGGAAAAGAAGGCTTGGGATTGTCGCTGGGAATGTAATGCGGTGCAGCCATTATGGAAAACAATATGGAGGTGCCTCAAAACATTAAAAATAGAGCAACCATAAGATCCAGCAATCTCACTTCGGAAGAGAGTCAAAGGAAACGAAAAGAGGATCTCACAAGGATATCTGCTGAGAGTTCGCTGCGTCCTGATTCCCCGTAGACCAGACATGGAAGCCACCTAAGTGTCTGTGGACTGAGGATCCAGAAGATGTGATCTCTGTCTATGTAACAGAATATCAATCAGCCCGGACAAAGAAGGAAATCCTGCCGTTCGCAACAATTTGAATGGAACTTGAGGGTATGTGCTCAGTGAAAGAGCAGGACAAAGACGAATGCGGCATGCGATCCTGTACATGCAGAATCTCTGATTTTTTTTAAAGACAAATACAAAAGCAGAGACAGGAAAATTAGTTGCCAGAATCTGGGGTGGAAGAAACAGAGAGCAGTTAGTGATAGGGCACAGACTTTAAACTATAAGATGAAAAGGTTCTGAGGAGCAAATCAAAACATGGTGGCTAAGATCAGAAATAAGACAGATGCAGTACAGAGGACGTGACTTCTCGTCCCCAGTACACTTCAGCTATGACTGACCCCTGTTCGCATTTTGAACCCCAACCACTTCACTGTCATCAAGCCACGTGCCTTAAAATTGCTTAGCACACCGCCTGCTGGAAGCCCCCTAGATGGGGAGCAGGAAGAGAAAGGGAGCCTGTAGCACTGGCTTTTTTCAGCTATTTAGTTCTTTTCTGGACTCACCAGAAAGAAGACAGAATGACTGGACACATAGGGTACCCCTC
>RJWH01001642.1:166399-337676 GCA_004363575.1 Solenodon paradoxus
TTCTGCAATAAAGTCTTGTCTGAGAAACACTTCCAATTCTGTGCAATTTCTACTATTCAGGGGTCCAAGATCCCCAGAAAGCTACCAGACACTTGCGGGGTAAGGTCAGTAAAAATAACACCTAACTGTATAATTGAAATACGCTGAGAGTAGAACTTTCATGTTCTCCACAACGACAAAACAAATCAATATGTGAGGTGATGGATGCATCTATGTATATTAAATTACCACGATGCACACTTTAGATGTCTTACAATGGTATCTGTCAATAAGACCTCAGAGCTGGAAAAAGAAAGCATGAGAGATCAGTAGATCCCTTCGGAGGATGTGAGGTCATGGGGGTTGGCATTTTTCTTTGTCTTCGCGGTGATCTCTCTGTTACTACTGCTTTGTCTTTGAACTGGTTTCCTGCTGTGAGGAAAGAGGAAAGAGCAAATGTAGTGTGTTCCTATATAAATTTTATTGGAATAAATGGTTAGCCAGAAAAACATGCCTCTTCAGTGCTATGCGTTGAAACAAATTCCAGACAGATCAAAGAGTTATTTTTTAATCAAAGTATATACAAACTATATGAAAAAAATGAATATTTATCAAGCTTCTGGAGAGAAAAAGAGTGTCAAGATTGAGAAGAGATTTTTAAAAATCACAAAGGAAAAGATGCAGATGTGATCACAAAAATTTAAATCTTTTGTACATAAAAAGTATAATCAAACATAAAAGGATGGCAACAAATACAGAAACACATTTGAAGCAAATATAACAAAAAGGCACCATGTATTTATATGTTTGAATTAATACAAATAGTTCAGAAAAAACAAAAAGAGATTAGATGAATGGGAATAGGAAATGAACTGATATTTCCCTAAAGAGGAAATGCTGCTGCTTAACAAACATGGAAAAATGTTTCAATATCACTGCTAATCAAAGTCATGCAAATACAATAACAACACTCCTTGACTTTCAAATTCCTGAGTTTTTTAAATGATAATATGCATATTAACACCAGTGTGGCAAAATGGGTATTTTCTTCCATTGCAGACCAAGGTGTTCATAGGTATTGTCTTTTAAAAAGAGTAACTTGTAAACGGGTAGCGAAGGTCTTAAGGTAGTCATATCCTTTGATCCTTCTTACACATTGGAGTATAGAGCTCATGCAGTAACCCCAAATGCTGATGGTGGGCTGGAGCGAGGGAGGGTGAGTTTATGCAAGAAGATCATCATCAGAACAGTGTAAGTAATAGGGAGATCAAAAAAATTGAAATCTAAATGTTTAGTTAAATAATCCATGCCATAATCTTTACATGGAACATTATGGAGTCATAAAATGCAGTGTTCATAAAGGCTGTATAATGTGGAAAATGCTTATGATAAAAAAGATAAAAACTGCATGCAGAAAATGGATATAATTATGTGAAAAAAAAATCCATGCATTAAAAAAAGCCCTAAAGAAAAGACATTAAAATGTAAATAGTGGCTATGCATGGATGGTAAAATTATGGATGATGTAAAAATGTTCTTTTGTGCTTTTCAAGAATATTTTATTTTTCCCAATCATGGAAGATAAATGCATTTATAAACATTTAATAATCCTATTCCCTTTGACATCTTGGGTCATCATGAATGTCAAATGCCTGCTTCATACAAAAGGCACCTTTGAAGGACGCAGGAATGTACTTCACAGACAAGGTAATACCCAATAAGATGTCTAATGTAAACTCAGTCTCTTAGTTCAGGCTGCGACAACAAAGTCCCATGGACTCGGACTTATGCGCTAAAGAAATGTCTGCAAAGAACACATGCTGGAGAGAATGCAAGAATAGTGGGAGTGTTGGTGGGACTGTCTTTGAAAAAACTGAGATAGTTTTTTAAAAATTCAGATTGGAAATCCTATGAAATCCAGTTATTCCTCTGCTGGCGGTGACCCGAAAAACACAGCATCACTAACTCATGGAGACATATGCACCCCATGTTCGCTGCAGGATTCTTCACAGTCTCCAAGCACTGGAAATAGCCTACGCGCCCAGCAAGACATGAGTGGATAAAAATGTGGTGTATACACACTGGAATATGACTCAGCTATCAAAAAGGATGAAATCCTCCCATTGGCAACCACTTGCATGAACCTGGAGTTAGGCTTCATGAGACGTCAGAAGGAGACAGACCCAAAACGATCTCACTCATTTGTGGTGTAAAGAGTTAGCAAGCAAACAACTGAAAGAAATCAATCAGAAATGGACTTTTACAATCATGAACAAAATCAAACAACAGACTTTAGTCCAACAAAGCAAATCAATGGTTTCAGGAAGAGCAAGAGGAATACGGTCAGGCAAACCAGGTAAAGAAGCTTCATTGTCTAGTGGAGGAAAACTCAAAGAGGGGTGAACTTAATGTATTATATAAAGACGTGGATTTACTATGACATACATCCTGAACCTATATATTGTTATAGTGCCGTGTTTGTTCAATACAATTAATTAGAAAGAAAGGAAAAAAGAAATGTATGTCTCACAGATCTGGAGGCTGGAAGACCAAGGTCAGCCACCCCTCCTTGAATCTCTTCGATTGTCTCTCTCTGCAGTAGTGTTAAGAATTTTTCAGTCTTCCAGGGACTCAAGTGATCTTCCAACTCCTGGACAAACTTCACATGAAAAGATTCAAAAGACAAGGTCGGCACACCCTCACGTCCAGGACCCACACTTGGAAGAAAAGAGGCTGCTGGATCCTGGGAAGAAAGAGCTTGGGGATGAATCCGGCCTGGCAGGTAGGAGCTGGTAACCTGGCCAGCTCCCATTTCACAGATAATGCCTTTGAAGGCACCAGTTTATTTACAGTGAGGGCCCGGCTGCTGGTCCTCTCCCCTATAAGTGAATTTCAAAATACTTTAAATTCAGGATAAAGTGGTGAGATGGGAAAATCTTTACACTCCAATAAGACATCATTACTGGCAAACATATTGCACTTTCAATATCAGACTGAAAACTGCTGGTGCATGAAAGGGATGAGCATCCACGTGGGCACCAGCCAGTCCACTGGTGGGGCTCTGCCGGGAGGAAGGGGCTCCAGGGGCTCCTAAGGAAGGGCAACCCCCTTTTCTGAACCAAGAGAGGTTTCCAAAGAGGGCACAGTTTTGAGTCCATGTGCTGGACAAGAGATGAGGATGGGGAGAAGCCCCAGCTTGCCTGCTACTCTCAGGTTTCTCCCTTTGTCGTCCAGGAGGATAAGGGGCAGGTGAGGTATGATCATTAGCATTTAGATTGCACTTAGAAACCGATGAGTGGAAAGCACTGGCAGGCTTGACACATGAGAGGAAAGACCAAGAGCAGATACCTGAAGTCTCCCCCAGATTGAACAATTGCTCTTAAATGGGAGTCTCAGATATGGACAGTGGGGAGTGTGGAAATAGAGGGAGAGAGAGAGGAGGAGGAAGAGTAAGAGACAGGAGGAGGGAAGGAGGAAAAGGAGGAAAAGGAGGGAAGGAGAAAGGGAGGGAGACAAATGAGGACAAAGAAACAGAAAGGGAGAGAGAGGGAGGCTAAAGTAAGTTGCGAAGGAAGATGGCAGGAAGTTGAGAAAAGCAGATGAGTGCTGAGCGTGCAAGTAATGGGCAGACGGGCTCTGCTTGTTTGGGGAGGGAAGAACCAGTGCTTTGTCTATAAAGAAGGAGCTGGAATTGTGAGCTGGAATTCAAAGTTCTCCCTGTTCATCTGTCAGACTCACTTCCCAAAGCTCTTTCCACCTCATTATGTCCCTGGCTCTTCCCCAGTTTTCCCAGAGCCAAATGTCAGAGGGATGTACACATTCGAGGCTGTTAGAAAACCCAGAACTAAACAGCACCACTGATTTGCTGCCCCACATTGACAGTGTGCTGGGTACTTTAAAACTGTGTCTTATTTAATGCTGACCAACATTCTAACTGTTAGGTTGGCCCAGAGGGACAAAGCGGCAGCCATACCCGGGAAAAAGGTGGCTGACATCAGACTGAGGCACTGAAGCCCACACCTGGAATCACAGGACCAATCCCCAACCGCGACGTATGAAGCCCACGAAATTCTTTTGCTTAAAGAGCGCGCTTCCCTTTGTTCGGGCGCGACTTCCCCAGCCCCTTTCTGTGGACCGAAGAACCTCGCCCAGGGGCGCAAAGCCCAATAAAGCCCTGGCTATTAGACTTTTTGTCTAATGGGTATTCTTTCCTCGCGGAACCCAGAGAAAAAACCTTTCACTAACCTTTTATAGACAATGACTGGGGCCACAGAACCACTCTGCAGGAGGCCCAGGACTCTTGCCAGGACTGTCTTAATTGAGAACCATTCATTCTAGTCACAGCTTAGATATTTACTTAAAGAATGACCGAGGGGCTTCTAGCAGTGGAAATTGGATAATAACCTCTGCAAACACCTAGTCCTAGTCCCTGAAACCTAGTCAGGGACATCCTAGTCCCAGAAACCCGTGGGTGTGTACTTATATGGCAAAGCAGATTTAGGATCTCAAAATGGAGACATTTTCCTTGATCATCTGGTGGGTCCAGTATCATCTCAGGAGTCCTTATAAATGAAAGAAGGAAACAAGAAGGTGAAGATCAAAGAGAGATTTGAAGATGCTATGTTGTTGGCTTTGAAGAGGCAAGGAGATCATGAACCAAGGAAAACATGTGACATGATAAGCTGGAAATGGCAAGAAAACAAATTCTCCTCTAGGGCCTCCAGAAGAAATGCCACTCTCCTAACACTTTGATTTTAGTCCAGTAAGATTCATGTTAAATTTCTGACTTCTACAACTGCCAGTTAATATATTTGTATTCTCTGAAGTCACTAAGTGTACAGCAATTTGTTACAGCAGTAATGGGAAACTAACATGGAGATTCCCTTTCCTTATCATCAAGTGGAAATGATCATCTTGGACTGGCCTTTGTGTGTGGCTTTGATGAGGATGAAATGTCTTGTGTTCTTCACCTGACCTTGAGTACTGCCCGCCTTAGGACACCTTACATGAACCCTAATGCCCAAACTTATCTTGTCCTGATCAAGGGAGATTCTGATCCACACTTCCCACATCTCAGTCTATACTCCTTCTAAGCTCTGTTCAGCTTGCTCCAAAAATACCCAGTCTTCAAGGTTCAGTGAAGAATGAAGTCAAACACAGAAGAAAAGAGAGGCCAAAGATAAAAAGAGACACAGTCGGATGGTACTTGGGGGCCTCTGGATACAGCCATGCCTGAAGCTTATTGTCCTTGAACTTTTCAGTTAGATAATCCAAGATGTCCTCATTTTTACTTATGTTGAATTGGATGAGTTACTGTCAAACGCAAGCCAAATTTAGGGCATCCTACTATAAATAAGTCCCTTATAATAAAACTTTGCTTCAACAATCCTATGTGGTAGTATTACCTCTATTAATAGACAAGAAAGCAGAGACACAAGCTGCTTAAGCAACTTTGCCCAAAGTGCAATAGCTTGTAGGTGAGTAACAGGGAAATTCGCACCCATATTTGAGTCCAGTCTTTGCTCTTTCCCCAGTACCCATTTTTTACTTTCATTTAACTTGAACACAACTTTGGAGGCCATAAAGTCAAATTGAAAATACTATTTCTCTCAGGTCTTTACTCTTGCACTAAAAATAATAGATCACAGTTGTTGTTAAGTCCAATGATGGATCCTCTTAAAATCTCTGCTGAAAATCTTATTAAGTTTTCTGTTCAGAATGTAATGCTTGGTAGTAAAAAGATACAAGCTCTTTGTGAAATAGTTTGTATCAGAAAACATGTTGTAAAAGCTATTGGCTGCCAGGTTGTTGCAGAAGGACTCATTTTACTTAAATTCAAATAGCATCCAGAACTCTTAACTGCTGGCAATTTTTGGTAGGAAAGTTGTTTATCTGTTAGTATGCAGAGGAGACTGAAAGTTGGAAGTAGAATGGAGGGAAAAATCAACAGAAAATCCATAATTTCTTACCCTCTCCTTTCCTCTTCCCTTCCTCAAGTGGTGTCTGTGTTAACTTGATCTATTGACTTCTTGTTCTACCCTAGGTAGGTGAGAAGCAGTCTTGTTCTGTGATTCAGATCTAGAGACCATCAACTCAAGACCATCAAGACTCAAGACCATCAACTTAAACAGTCTTGTTCTGTGATTCAGATCTAGAGACCATCAACTCAAGACCATCAAGACTCAAGACCATCAACTTAAAAAATCTTGTTCTGTGATTCAGATCTAGAGACCATCAACTCAAGACCCTTATGTTAATAAGAGGCCAGGGTTGTATTCCTTTTTCAAAGACCTTTGATCTTTTAAAATAAAGAATTGCTCTTTATGGCCAGAGTAAAATATAGGGTCCTGGGACAGGCAGTGTCTTCTATTTTTCATTTGTTTGTCTTTAAGGAGACCTAGACACAACCATGAATGGCATCAAATCTTGCGGATAGGGTGCTCATGGAGGTGAATGATGGGGTGAGACACAGTGGCCAGTGACCCATAGCCACTCTTATTAGATCTTCTGGAAACAAGCAAAGGCGAGCTATAAAAGTGGAATTTGGTGCGAAAGCCACAAAATATTCAGGGTTCCTGGGATTGTTTGAAAATGTGTGTTGGCCAAACGGCACACACCTGGTGACTGAATATAACCATCAGCTTGGGTCTCTTGGTTAGGGAGGAGAACTGGATCAAGCCAAGAAAGAGTTGATGGATTTGAGTTTTTACAAAAAGCACAGAGCTAGTCCCAGGAGAAAAGAGATCTGAGATGGAAGCAGGAGGGGAGAGGGAGAGGGAGACAGCAATGCAAGGGTTTGGGTATCAGTCGAGCTTGTAATGTGTGAAATCTTGGGAGAAAGTGTGAGAGAGAAGATTGCAAGAGATAAATCGTTATATCCGGCAATGGAATTCCTTCTTCTGGGTCTATAGAAAGAAGACTTTGTTGACCTCTACAAAACCAACCAGTTCTTAAAGCAGAACACAGAATTTACTTGAAATCAAAACAGAAGACCAGGCTAAGTGTGTCCATGGTGAGTGCCGTGTATACTTCCCCCAGCTCTCTCCCACCACTAACCCATGTAACTTCCAAAGACCAGCCTTTCAGTTCCACAGGAGGGAAATTAGTGGGGCAGACAAGGCATCTTGGGTCCTGTAGTTCGCTGGTCTATGTATGTGTGGGCACTCGCTGGCTTTCCCTCCCCATTTAAACAAGGGTCTCACCATTAATGTTCACACCTTCAGTATCCATTTACAGCTACTGAGATGGCTTTTATTTTATCGTATTTTTGGACATAAGGTTGAAAGCTTGTTTTGGCTACAAAACATTGGGTCGAGTGACCTAGGACCCAGCATCTGTGCCAATGTCTTCATCTGTAAATTGGGAATCCTAAGAGCATCTACTTCCAAGAGTTATGATGGAGATAATGTTGGTAAAGCACTTGGCCTACCTCACACCAAATTCTCAATAGATCTTGGCTCTTATTGTTTATTATCTCATTTACTTTGGGTGTGTTGTCTAAACACTCAGAATTTCACTTTCTTTATATTTCATGGGACCCTAAAAACATTTCCTCGGGAATGATTATTCAATGGATTGGTGGGTAGAAAGATGGTCACATAGCACCAAGTACATGGTAGATGCTCAATAAGTCATTCCAATGTGCTGGAAGCGCCTCTCGCTCCTGTCCCTCTCCTCCTTCTGCTCTCCTCTTCGTGATCCTTCTTCTAAGGAAGCTCTGCTGAGAGTGCGCATTCAGACAGACAGGTCAGGAGCAGATGAAGATGATGGGGGGGCCTTGGATGGTCATCCTATGACAGGAATGTTTGCAATAATTTTTAGTCAAGGAAGGAAATTGACTAGAAGCTATGAAAGCAGTTGAGAAGCTAGGCAGGTGAGGGATGAAGAGAACTGAAGTCAGGCAGCAGTGGTGGGAGAGAGAGTTAAATGAGGGAGATTAGGATACAGAGTCCAATAAATTAGGCAATAGATTTGATAAGAGGTGAAGAGAGAAAGGAATGAGTAGCAGATTGAAGTTCATCTTCAGAAGAGAGAGGTTCTAATGCACTTAATACAAGTGCTGGGCAGAGGGACAGGTTGAATGGCATAGAACAAATCCATCCTGGAACAGGTGTGGGGCACCCAAGGACTGAATGTCTACCAGTAGCTAGAAGAGCTAGGACAGAGGTTCCCTGAAGGCCAATGGTGTCTCTCTTTTGTTATATGTGTAGGACTTCTGGCAGGGCCTGGCATCGCACTGATGTTTACAAAGTGTTTTCTTAGTGAATGAATGATGGAACGAAATTCAGGCAAAACACTGAGCCTGGAAATGAGTGTTTGGGAGTCTTTTTTCTCTATATCCATTTGTTGAAGTCATGCCATTTAATGGGGAAATTCAAGCAGAGACTGAGTATGCAGAGATCAAAGGAGAACCAAGGAAACATCCTCATGGAAAAGGATGCTGAGAGGTGCTGGTAGGTTGTTTGGAAGGACTGGTCACAGAGGAAGAGTCAGCCAGGTGGAAAAACAGCAGAGAGATCATATCAAAGCATGGGTCTTCCAGGCCGAGGCTTAGAACCATTACATCAGCTTTCAGAGACAGTACAGCTTGGAATCCTAGAAGGATGAGGGCCTGCTGGCATCTGAACAAGAAAAGAGTTGCAGAAAAAGCTGCAGAGTGAAAACCTTCTCAGCTTGTGAAATTCTGCTTGCAGCAAAAGAAAGCAGCCTCAGAACACAGCAGATTCCAGGAAACTGGCAAGATGAAGAACTGCCTTCCCCAAAACAGCAACCACCACGTCTTAATACAGCCAAGACACCCAATCAAGGTGTCATTGAGAAGGACTCTGAGCAGCGAGAGAAGCTGGTGTACCATTGAATATTGATCCCCTACTGTCTCGCTCTGTCCCTCCAAGCAATTCCAAAGATTTGCCCATTCCTCTTGGGTCGGAGCTGCTTTCAACAAAGTGAAAGGATTTTCTCACTCAGCAACTATGATCCTGGCCAGTCTTGCACAGTCTGTGATGAATGAGTTTATTTGTAATTGAGTCACCTCCTGATGTCTCTCCTGAGTAGCCCCCAAATGACTGCCATGTAGGTAGAAAGGACATTGTTCTGGTACAAGGGGAAGAATCTAGAAATGGGAGGGCTTGAAATTGATCTTCTGAGGACAATAGTGTTACTTCCTTTTAATGGGTATGGATGGCGCGCCAGTTCTTTACAAAGAGAAGAACTATCTCTGCTTCATCTGCTAGAGGAGAGGGAGAGGGATCTAAAATATTCAACTCTAAGGATGTTCTTGACACTCACACTGTGGACAATCCCTTGTCCTAGGCCCCAAAGCCAGACTTAAAAGGTCGGTCAAGTAAATCCATGTAACCAGCAGACATTCAGTCACAAACACTCTTCTGTGGGTAAAATACAAAGACTGAAAACTTCAGGGTCAAAAACTACTCTTCCAGCGGTGTGCTCCACCTCCTGGGTCTAAGTACTACTCCTCAGACATGCCTATGAGTGTTTAACATGCCTTCATTGTTGACATTCCTTCTCCTTCATTTAGTCCCTTTCCCGGTTATTTGGTTTTACTTCACAAATCCCTGTCAGATCTGCCCTGGCTCCTGTATCCTGTCACTGTCTTAGTTTAGGTTTTATCGTCTTGAATTAGAAAAGTATTAGAGTAACACTCTCTCTCCCTGATCTAGCCAGGAGGGATTTGTTTTAGTTACTCTATCTGATATCTCTGAGAGTTAACTTTGTCAAACCAAATTAGGTGGTTATTATCTCATATGAAAAAAATCTAAGAATCACCGCTTTCTAGGATAAAGCCTAATATTCTTCCAGAAGTGTCGAGTTGCAGGGACTGCTACTTCTCAGGTTTCAACCTGTGCCCCAGGCCCTCTGAGCTGCTGATTGCTCTTAGAAGGCAATCTCTAGGATACTCTAGCACCTTGGCTTTATTTTCTCAGAATTCCTTTTCCCCTTTGGCTGGCAGGGCAATTTATCGTCTGTGGTCCCCTTACTAGTTCCTCAAGGGACTCAAACTTGGTCCCACGCATCCTACCCTACTGTACCTCCATCCCCAGTGATGAGGGAAGAAGCCCATCCTTTTGGGAATGTCAAAAGCAGACAGTCTTCCAGGCGAGTCAGAGCTTTATCCCCACTCTTTATTTCTGGAATTCTCCCAGAATGGAAGGGACACAGTCTCCTGTCTGTTAGCTGTGTGGAGAAGTGGAGGGACAGTGTCAGGCTGGAGGCATTCTCGCGAGGATCTGGATCTTCCTGGCTCCCTGGCTAAGCGGTTCCACAAGGTAGCACGCTGTACCTGAGAGCTGGTCTCAGCCAGAATTCCAGGAAAAGTGCCCGGCTCTCAGCAGGACCCCAGAACCACCTGCTCTGTTCTTGAAAACTGTACTGTGGGCTGCAGACATTTTCCCAATAGGGATGAAGCTGCCTTCCAGAAAAATGCAACTCAAAACTAAGTGCACACAACCACACAACTCAATCTTTGTTCTTGAAAAGAATAACATATCAACATGGCAAAATAAGCAGCCAATACAGAAGGTTATACTTTGAAAGGACCTTGGTTCTCTCCACCCTTGGTGACCAAACTCTCTCCCCAGCAGTTTCTGTTTACCTGCTCAAAATTTCCACACCATGTAAGTGAGTGTCTGCACATAGCTTTAAAAGAACAGAAGCACAAAAACCACTCATCAACACCGTGTTGTGTTTACTTGCAATAAACTTTGGAGATCATTCCATGAGAGCCAAAGACATCTCCACCCTTGGCCAGCTGCACGGTGCTTGAGGTTGTGGATGAGCCGCATTTCCTCAGCTATCCTGTTGTTAGGCCTTAGCTCCTTTCCCATCTCCAGTTATGACCAGCGTTGCCACAGGCAGATCATACATAAGTCACGGTACAGGTGTGCCGATCTTGTGACATAAATTCACAAAAGAGAAGACTCTGGGTCACAAGATAGAAATAGATTGTAATTGAGTCACCTCCTTGCTGTCTCTCCTGGGTAGCCCCCAAATGACTGCTATATAGGTAGAAGGGACATTGTTCTGGTACAAGGGGCAGAATCTGGAAATGGGAGGGCTTGAAATTGATCTTCTGAGGACAATAGTGTTATTACCTTTCAATGGGTATGGATGGTTCTCCAGCTCTGTATAAAGAAAAGAACTATCGCTGCCTCTGACTGTTTTAAATGTGAAGGTTCTTCTGAGGATGACCGATGCCTGGAGTTGTGAACCACTCCGCACAATTCTGTCCAGCTTTAATGGGGAGAAGAGACCCCAAACCCAAGGGCTGGCAGACTACTGCCCTGCACTGCCTGCAGCTAAACCATCCCGGGCAGAAAACTTAGGATGTGCTGGTGTTTTCAAACCATCTCTAATCCTTACCATGGCGGGGCACTCAAGGTCTTTTGCAATCTGGGTATCATGGAGTTACTTAAACCTTACGCATAAGCCAAGCTCCCACTTCAAAACTTGAAAGCAGAATAGAAGAGGCAACAAAATAAACTCAAGTGCGTCTAACTTTTACCAAAGCATATGGACACGTGGCCCCATGTTACAACAGCTCCCCAGTCTGCTCCCACGACATGACAACCACACCCCCTGACCCCATCCCCATACATAACCCATATATTCATTCGTCACATCCAAAGAGGCAGAGAGGAAAAGTTCTTTCAGCAATATAAGACTTAGGACAGAGCCAGTTAGGAGTAAAGCTGTAGATCTGGAGTTGTAAAGGCTTACACCCACACAGTCGCACGCACGCACGCACGCACGCACGCACAGCTCAGGGCCTGTCCACAATGGCCTGACATTGCTCTCCTCACCTCCAACCACTTCCTGTGGAAAAGAAAATCTTGCATCCAAATGTCTTACACAGCTCAAGACAAATTCGAAATCCCGATTGGTCTGTAAAGCTTCCCAATTTTAAAAAGATTTGAAAATAATATTTTTAAAAGTTAATCTTATGCCACCGAAAAGAATCTATGTAATCAAATGCGGTCCATGGGGCCCTGAGCTCTCTCTGCCCCGGTCCATCAAGGCTGCTGATACAGTATTCCTCCTTCTCCAAACAAGTTCACCCCAATACTCAGCATCCATGTTTGCAACCCAAGTAACAGAAATACTGCTGAGATCTCCAACATAGAGCTAAAACAGAGGCTGGAAATCTAACCCACTTTTGTTGAAAGGAATGATCAGAAGGCCTCCGAACCTCTGCTCTAGCTGCTGAGCGGAGAGGCTCCCACGTTAAACACCGAGGACCTCACAAGACAACTTAAAATTAAGAGCTAAGCTGCATATGACCCGCTGGCGAAATGAGTGAATCAGGTCACAGCGACAATGATCAGGGGGTTCAGCATAAGAAAGCTACCTCACTTCATCATCAACACGGAAACCGCTTCACTCTCAGCACTTTCTTGACCATCTCCCCCTTCCAGGGTGGCGTTGGTTCCATCCTTTTCAGTGAATCACGTGTGCCTTCCTAAAGAGCCTCAGGGGTAAGGCAGCAAATCCGGTGGCACCTCGCACCCGTCCTTGCCAGTCTCCCTTTGAGTGGGAGGTACAAATGCATTTCTCCTTGGAACAGCCCGTGTGCATATGGCGTGTTCTTGGAAGAGCCGTGTCTGCGTCGCAGGGAGCTCACTCTGGGACGGGCTGGCACCAGCATATGGCCTTGCCCATCAGACCCGCAACTGGGGGACATGGGACTGCAGGCCCTCCATCGCGAGCACCCCACCTCTGGTTACCTATATGGGTGCTGGGGATGGCCTAATACAGCTTTAACCCTGGTTCCCAGTTGCTCTGGTGAAATGTGGGAGATCCGCTGGTTATGTAAACATTGCTGGCAGATCAACATGTCTCACTGGACTCCACTCGACAGGCTGCCTCGCCCTCCTTCACTTTTGATGACAGCACCCTGAATTCCCTTCGCAGAAGTATCTCTTCCCCACTGGCTTGGGGCTTGTGGAACTATTTTTCCAGATGCCCTAACTGACCCCGAGCAGAAAGAGAAAACATGCTGTCACGACACACGTGTTCCCCGGGTATCTCCTTGGTCTCAGACATGGGCCCGGGAGCTGGAAACATAGACTGATGATTGTCAGTGTCTTCTCGCTTCTGACTTCGTGACGCTTCTGCACCAGTGCTCAGTCCAGCTTCCTTGACTCAAGCAAGGTTAACTGGTAAGCTCTCTCTTTTTGGGAATCAGGATCTTATGCAGAAAGACGAGATTCCTCTGTTCCAGCTTGGCACCCTTGCGAGACTTAGGGGGGTCTCTGATGCTCCCACCTATCTAGATTCCATTTTTCACTCTCTTGTCAATGCCATGAGTTCCCAATATATGTCTGAGAAAACCCTCTTTATTTTTTTAAATTTAAATGGGAGTGCATGTCTTATTTCTTGTACGTGAAGAATCCCCATGGATGTTGGCATGGCTTTTCAGCCTGTCTATAGGGACCCCAAGTTAGCTTGGGTACCTCATCTTACCAGATCCTAGAGTGCTTTCTTTTAAATCAGACTTTTAGAGAAACAGCCAAACAGCTAGTTGAAAATAACTGAGCTCAGGCTGCAGAAAACATGTCATGCAGTTTGCATCATTCTCTCTCTCTCTGAGTATGTATGTCTGTATTTATTTATTTAAAAATCAGATCTAAATATTATATATATTTACCATTCAGCCCCGTATGACCAGGATTGTCTCAGGTTAGTAACACTGTCCTGCATCCTACCTGGTTTGAAATTTGGTTCCATTTCCATAACATACATATACATATGTAGATAGATAGATACAGACTGATCTATCTCTCTCTCTCTCTCTCTCTCTCTCTCTCTCTCTCTCTCTCTCTCTATATATATATATATATATATATACACACACACACATATACACACACATACATAAATATGTACATACACATAGAGAGTGGAGGGGAAGAGTGGAGGGGGAGGAAGTGTATATATATAGGTACATAGGTAAATAATATATATACCCTATCTAGATACATTTCTGTCTCTGTAGGTCTATGTCTACGTCTCTCTGTATGTATAAAGAGATGGTGATAGAGATAGAGAGAAAGAGATTTCTCTCCCCTCTCTTGACAAACTCCCATCAGGAATATCTCCAGTTCCATTTTAATGATAACTAGTGATGTTCTCTCACTAGGATATCGATGCCATTCTTAAGCAGTAGTGACTAGAAGTATGTGTGTCCCTGTTCTTGACTACCTTTGTCTCGTCTATGTTTGAACCCACGTCTCCATCCACCAGGGACTGGCACAGCTCACTGTTGGGAATGTGCAGGGACATGCTACTTAGCCATGTTTCTGTTGGGGCTAATATCTCAATGGCTTCTCTTTCAGATTTACTGTATATTATAACTTCAAGTCAGTCCTGAAGAGATTATACATCTGTGCGATTGACCACAAAAACAGACTGTCTTTCGAATCTGAACCACAGCAGAAGAAAACAAATTGTTTTCAGATCCTGCAAATGAGACAGCTGGATGAAGGGAGGACCATCTAAGGTGAGGGCGTCCACAGTCCTGTGTCCCTAGTGAACCAACCACTCCTCAGCTGTGGTCACCAGAAATGTGGCCCAGGGTCGCGAGACCGTCCTGTTTCCGGAGACATTTTGAAAGCTGGATTTGTGAAATGGACCAGATTTTAGATTTAGTAAATTGTGATGAAGAAAGTAATGTTTGGAGACCAAACAAAATATGTGTGTGGGCAGGTGTTAGCCTGGCTGCCAAGCTAGCAGCTCCGGCTAGTCAGTCACCCCTTCTTCACTGCACCCCACAATATGTCAGCGTCTGTGCTGATGAATATTTTAGCTTTCTATTTTGTTTTTTCTTCTCTCACCTTCATTCCAGGTCAAGGAAGACACAACAGTATAGACCACCTTCTAGAAGACAGACAGGAAAATGAAACAGGTCCTGAAATTGGGCATGAGGCCATTCATTCCAGGCCTGGGGTCCACTGGCCCAGCCTTCCAGCCTCCAGCCTCCTCCTGAATACTCCACAGGAACGGGACTTCACTACTGCTCATCAGCTGATAACATGATATGAAGACATAAATGGATGTGGATTTGGGGGTAAAACAAAGGGTTCAAATGCTTATCGGTTTTGTCTGTGGAAGGCACAGTTTCTTCATCTATTAAGTGTTTGGAAAATCGAGTGTGGTCAGCATGTTTACCATTCCCATTGGAAGAAGAGAGGCACAAAGATAGTGTCCCTCCTTTCTGACTATTATTCCCTGTCCATTTGTCCCCGGGAATGTCCTCCAGAGCCAAACAGAATATAGCCAATTTCACTTTCACATTATGGCCTTTCAAAATGAAGAGATCATATTTATATCTCCTCAGGGTTTCTCTTTTCTGGGCTTGATAGAAACAAGCATCTCAAGTGTCAAGGGATCCCACATGAACATTAGGCCCAGTCACTCCTGGGACTCAAGCAAGTTGAAGAGGTATGTTTGCAGTTATGAGAGAGAGGAAACGTGGCTGGGGTCCTGGGGTCCACCTGGAAAGGGCTCATCTGAGGAAGAAGCCATCAGAGGAAAAGATTTCTCTCACAGGCAGTACTTCAATTTGAAGGTAAGAATAGGGAAAAGACCTTTCCCAGGAAAGCAGGTGAGATCTAAGTTTCAGTAGAACACTGATGGACACATCCCTGACTCTCTAAGGAGAAAGCAATGCATCAAGAAATGAGTAGAAGGTCTGGACAGATGCTTCTCTAGAGAAGACAGCACATGAAAAGGTGTTCATCATTTGATATCAAAACCACAATGTTATACATCAACCTCACTGTGGTTTTGATTAGCATATATATATGATATGTTATATATCATACACATACACACACATACAAGGGAATCGAGGGAATATTACTCAGTCATAAAAAAGAAAACCTTGCCATTTGCAACAGCATGGCTAGAACTAGAAGGTATTATGCTATGTGAAGTCAGATGGAAAAAGACAAATACTGTATAATTTCACTAAATGTGGAATATGAAGAAAGCAAACGAGTAGACAAGATGAAACAAAAACTAACCCTTGGACTCTGACAGCAGAACTGCGGTTATGGAAGGGAAGGGGATGGGATTGAGAGGAAAGGGGTAGAGGGGGTCCAATGGACAGCATGGAGAACTATTAGAACTTTGGTGGTAGGCGTGGTGTGATATAGATTTGAAGAGTGAGCCTACACATCTAAGCTTATATGGTGTTGTAAAGCAATGTTACCTCAATTAAAAATAGATATTTTTTAAAAAGATATCTGTAAAAGAAAAACAAAAAGCCAAGAGCTGTTTTGGCTTTATAAAACATTGGGACACAAGGCAGAGTGGCTTGGAAGCTCCTAAAACAAATGGGACTGGGACTGTGAGGTTGAGATTATCTTCCCCGGGACACAAACACCCAGCTTGGCTACTCACCTCCACCATCTCCAGCAGACGGATCCCCCTCAGGACTAAAGGGAGATCAGCTCTGTAATACTTAACACATGAGACTTGCAATAATTGCTATTATTCGGTTTGATGGTGTGTGGCTTATAGCGTCTGTGACTTGACAATCAAGTAATGAGCTATTGATGAGGGAAATGAACCTGATGACAGCTGAGACTGGAGACCGTTAACATATATGCCTTTCCTGCTGAATGCTATCACCGGGGACTCTCTGATAATAGCTAATAATTATAACCACATTTATTGAGATGTTACTCGGTGCTGAGTGCTTTATACAGATTATGATAGGCAGGTCTCGCAACAATTCTATGAGGAAGGGGTGATGACTATTCTGACTTCCACATAAGGACACTGGATAGAGAACAATGAAAAAATACATCCACCAAGTACAGGGAAAAGAGGGCTTGGACCATACTCACCAGCAGAGCTTGTTAAGGAATGCAAGGTGTGTCCAAGCTCACATGGCCCGCTGAGCTCTGATGGGCCCCTGGCAGGGGATGCTCAGGCTGAGCACACTGGGCTGAAGCACAACTTGAAGTTACAACTTCATAGAAGTGGATGCTGCACCGGTACTTGTCCGAGGTTATAGGGAAAAGAGCAGTGGCTGCCAGGCTGTAATGTGGTGTGACCCTCTTGGGGACCTTGTTAAAAATGTGGATTATGAGGCAGTAAGTCTGGGGTAATTCTCCAAATTCTGCAAAAGACCCCCCATGGGATGCCTTTGCTACTGGTCCATGGATCTCATAATTACTAGCAAAGGTCAAGGCAACCACAAAACCATGGAGCTTTTGCTTAGAGAACTGACCTTGCTGGAAAGAAGTAGCTCAGCTCTGGTCTCTGCTTTTGGGCCACTGAGCTAATTTAACTGGATGAACCAGTATGCTGACCTGTTCTCAAAAAAGGACAATAGACAGGAAAGGTGGCCTATGCCATCCACGTGTGTCTCTCTCTCTAAGCTTAGTTCTCCAAGTGATGCTAAAATGCTTTTGGCTATTACACAACAAAAAGAAATTTCAAATTAAATGTAAGCAAAGCCACAATATTAAAAAAAGTACATTTTACATGTCAGTTGCATATGATGGTAATATTAATACTGTGGTAAATCCACACCCATTAAGTTAAGGGGATACAAATTACTCTAGCCAAGGCACCTCCAATTTTTAGCATGCACTAGCTGCAAAATGTATTTTATACAACTCTCTACAATGTTATTTTCCCTTTGCTTGATTCAACAGTGTCTTCTATTTTGCTCACTCCTTTTATTTTGGTATTAACCTGTGACAATTGAAGTCCTAGGTTGCTGTTTTCATGATGACATGTCTAATTCTGGATTGACCAGTCACATCAGAAGCTAGCCTTTCATGAACATAGCTTCAATTGCAAAAGAAAATCTTTGTTAATAATTCTAAATGATTACGAGAACCAGAAAATGTGAAACCAGGTGTCCTTTTATTTATTTGTATATCTTTTAAACATTAATTTTATTTTCATTTTATTCTTCCATAAATCTAGCATATTTTTACTTCCCATTTCCTAATGTGATAAAAGAGGTATAGGTTTCAGTTCTGCTTCCTTTTCTACCTCCCAGCTTCTGAAGTTTTGCTTTTACAGTGTCAAATGTACACTGCTTACATCTTGTTCTATAATGGTGAGTCGTTCTTTGAGTTTTATCAGTAGGTCGACTCTTAAAGCTGAAAATCAATAGTGATTTTATTATTATGACTGTTTAAATATGGTTCACTTCCCAGTCACTGCTCTCTATGATTAAATGTCCTTTCTTGTGACTTTCTGCCTGGAGTTCAGTTTTTGGGGAACTAATTACTTTAGACAGAGTTTTAATTTTGTTCAGTCTCTCTTACAAATGTAGTGCTAGATCAAGTACCCCTGCTTCCCTGGAGAGTTCCTTCTAGGGTTTACATGTCTAATCACGTCTTTATTCTACCACCCTATTTACTGATACTGTTCTATGGACTGAATCCTAATCTGAGATGATTTCTTCCCAGGAATTCAAAGACTCCTAAGATCTAGAGTTGCTGATAAGACAGTGTGACTTTCCCTTCTTCTTTTGTTTTTAGAATTTTCCATTTATCCTTGATGTTCTGATAGTTTGTGGTAATGTACTAGGTGGAGCTTTGTTTGGTTTTGTTTTAATTTATTGTCCTGAGCACTCAGTGTACATTTTCAGTCTGAGCATTAAGTCCTTCGGTTCTGAAAAAATTTCCTCATTACTTCTCTAATACTTTCCCCACCATTTGTCACTGGGTCCGAGGTTGAGTGTTCCCACACTGACCCTTTGGGTTTCTTACTTACATTTTCCACCTCTTGTTTTCTTATTTTATTTCCGAGAGATTTCCCAGATCTAATTTCCTAGCTTTTCTGTTGAACTATTTTCCATGCTGGCAAATATATCTTTACTACCCAGGAAGTGTTTCTCGGTCTATGTTTATTTGATTTTTACTATGTCCTGTGCTTGTTGGAATAATCCATGAGATTTTTCTCAAAACTCTCTTAGAATAGACACTAGAATTTCTTTTAAGTTCTGCTGTCTTCTTGGCAAGATATCTGTTTATTCCAGAATTATGTTTTAATATGTTCATTTGGATGATACTCTTCCCTGTTGGAGGACCTCCCATCTGACAACTTTTGATTTTCCTTGGTCAAAAACAAGTCAATTAAGTTTGATTAGGATTCTGTAGCATGGACATACCTTGCTGGTTTTGCCAATTTGCTCTAAGTGAAATCAGTTTAGAGAAGCAAGAGAATCATTACTCAATGAGCTTTAAGTGATAAAATGTAAAGAATAGTGCTCTGAAGTCTTTCAGTTTGTCAGGAAAAGATTTTTCTTTAAAGACTTGGGTTGAAGCCTGGCTTCCAAGAATTATTCTTTATAGGTAGAAGTGGGTTTGACTGTTTCATACATAGACTTTTGATTAATAACCTTGTTTTCTGCCCCACATTATAATCCTACCCTCTTTTGTACCTGATATTTCATAGTTCTGCAGCCCTTAAACACAAGAAGGACAGATTGGCTTCCTCTTCATTTAAATCTCCTTCTATAGATACTCTGGGCTATGGCTGCTTGATTCTGCTTTACCAGTTTTCAGCTTCCCATATCTTAACCACCTTCCAGAAATTCGATGAAATGTATTTATTCTAATGACTTTTCTCATCCTTTTATCATTGAGTACTCAAACATTATTTTCATCCTTATACTATAATTTGATTGAGCTATTGGTAGAGGGAGGGAAAAAACTCATGTGGTCAGTCAACCTCAGTCAGAAGTCATTTTTATTACTTTGGCATTAGAAATGCCAACCTCCTGATGGTCAATTTGCTTACTTAAATCTTAAAAGACTGCCTTTAATGGATGCCAATGACTATTTAGTGCCAATAAAATTATAAAAAAAAACAAATAAAGACAGTACTTGATCATAAAGATAAACACCAAATAAGATGTTCTAATAGGACAGGAATTTTCAACTTAATATGTTTAAACAATGAGGAAATGTATTATCTCCTTTATTATTAAATCAGAGGTAAGCAGGATCAAAGTAAGCAAAAAGTATGTGGACTCACATTTGTTTCCCTCTTGGTGACAAAATGGCTTCAAACATGTACACAAGATGACTTCCTGTATCTACACAAGATTACTTCCTGTGTGAACAAGATGGCTTCCTTCATGGTCACTAGAAGCCAGTAGGGAAGCTGGTTTCCCATTTCATAGTCTGTGAATGAAAGAGGGGGAAAACTGTCTCCCGTAACCATAAGACAAAAGATCATCCCAGAAGTCTTGTGCCTACCCCACACGTTAAATCACCAGGGAATACTAATTTATTTAAATCTGGGTTTTTGAAACAATTACTTGAAAGAGAAATAAGATTGCCATGATTTCCATAAAGAAGCCAGAATCTGCTTTTAGAACATGAGCTGAGTGGGGGAAGGGAAAGTCTAAAAGAAAGATGGGGCTTTGAAAAAGATGAATGGGAAATAGGACAAGGATAGGTAAGCAACAGTGTCCCCCACTGGTAGTTATCTCATTGATCCAGGACGTGCTAAGGTTTTAATGATTATTAATACCAACATGACAATGCACCATTTTAATATCCTCATAGACAGCTCTCAGGTACCTGAAAACACATTATGAAATACCTCACCGCTCCACACTACACTGTTTCTCCAGATGTGGGCCTTCCCATCAGTCACCATCTCTCCACTCCCTACAGAGAGCAAGCTCAGCTTTATGTGTCCTAAGATGAAAGTTGCCTGCAGGATCCTAATTGCCAATACTGAGAAAAGAGTGCCCAGCAAAGATTTCAAGTCAGCTTTATGAGAGCTAAAGCTACCATGCTGTCCCAACACCAGTGATGTTTGAAAAGGAATTACCGTTATTACCATTCTCCAACACTGCCATTCCTTTCTACTGCCAAACTTCAATTTACAACCCATGCTCAGTTCTTGATCATGCTGCCCTCTGCCTCCACCTCTCACATTAATATTGTGTGTGTAGTTCATCTTCCAGTGTACTACAAAATTGTCAAAATTGTGCTGGGTTAAAGTTCAATTAAAATAGAAACTTACAAAGTAAGTAAATGTGATCTTCTCTAGACCCAAAATTCAAAATCTGAGAAGATTTTGAAGGTCAGAGTTTTGTTAGTAAAATAAGAAGAAGAAAAAAAGAAAAGGTATAGTTTGGAAAAACCAAGTAAGTCAAATCCAGGGAATTGCTTTCATTCGTGGATTCATTCCAAAGACATTCGTAAACAGGTACCATAAGGAAACCATGAGAAGAGGCCAGTAGGGAGACCTACGTGCTCTCCATCACAGAGTGGTGTCT
The DNA here is from genome assembly GCA_004363575.1 of Solenodon paradoxus. Classification (NCBI taxonomy): domain Eukaryota; kingdom Metazoa; phylum Chordata; class Mammalia; order Eulipotyphla; family Solenodontidae; genus Solenodon; species Solenodon paradoxus. The sequence goes on from RJWH01001642.1 coordinate 187,662, forward strand.
TAAGTAAAATTCCTTCGTACACAGATACTGAGATAGAAGTGTGTGAGAAGGAGGTTCACTGGAGGTGATCTTGGAATCAATACCTGTAAAGTAACAAGTGAAGCAAGATTTTCAAAAGGAAGAAGTTGAACTACAGTGCAGTTGCTGCAAAGGGCTTATCTTACCGCACAGAGAGCTCTGGATGAGGTGGGGGGCATTTAATCATTATCCTGGATTGAAGCTAAAAGGCCAGTCTCTGTTCCTCCACTTGACCAGTCACTGGAATTTAGCTGCCCCTGAGGAAAGCCATAACCTTCAGCAAGTCTTCTTCTTCAGCTGAAGAGAATTTCTGCAGAGTGACTCAACTGTGAGCAGCCAGCAATCAAGGCTCCCAGAGGCTGGGAGGGAGTGCTTTGGGCCTGTAGGGAATCTGAGTAGCTCACCACTGTATCCACTACAGGTATTGAAGTTAAAAATAGATCGACTTCTGGTCAAGGAAGAATTAGAAGGTTCATGTCTTGGCACCCTTTTCCTCTTCTAAACATGTGGTAACAAAAGATAAAATATCAAAGTAAGTAAAAATGCACATTTATATAAGACATAAAAAAACAAAAATGAAAGAGACATTTTCATATACTTGACACATTACCCTAATCTTAACTTTCTTCACAGTCACCAGAAGGTTCCTTGTAACAATAAGATGACTTCCTGTAGAAATGGGAGCAACCGGTTTTCCTATTTATATCCTCTGAGAGTACAAGGAAAGGCTAACCTCTCCTTTCACCACAAAATTAAAGTCCTTTTCTCCAGTTTTGTGTCACACCAATCAAAGAGTCAAGGATAACATATCTGTAGATCAGAAACCAATTTAAGATGATAAAGTAGCTGTTGAAGGAGAAAAAAAAAGGCATCCAAGATCTTGGTTTCTAGAAGAAAATGGAGAACTAAACATTCTCCACAGCAGGAAATGGAGAATTAAACGTTTCCCATGATGGGAAGGGGACAAGTGACAAGATGGCAACTTGAGCCTTAGAGCAAGGCTGTCTTTTCCCACCTCTGAAAGTAAGCTAGAAAAGTTGATACTATACTCTAAGGCAGGCAGGCAGGAGGGAGTAGATCTACTCAAAACTTGGACAAGCAACCCAACATCTCAGTTGCTCATCTGTGTTAGTTCGGTGTCACGAACAGTATTGTTGACCCAACAAACTGGGCTTGAACTCAGGTTCCTAAGGAGCCACTGAAAAATTGTTAAATAGGGAAGTGTGAGAAAAAGAGGAAGGGAGAAAGGTTTTCACTGAATATGAGCCTAGACTGTAAAATAATAAAATACACAGAGCTAATGTTAAGGAGGAAATCTTATAAAATCAATCAGGAATAATTAACAATGGGAGATCATTAAAAGCTAACAATCATGACATTGATATTAAAAGAATTATGTTCTGGGTAAACCCCTGTGGTTCAATGGGTAAGATGCAGGTCATGTAGAGCCCAGGGACCCAGCTTCGAGACCCGGGGCTGAGGGAAGGGAAAAAAATCATGTTCTAGATGGTGACATCAGCATCATAGTGGCATGAAAGTCCCTCATTTTTTGTTCCCCACAAGCAAGAATTTGGCATCTATCCATGGACAAAAATGCCTTTGAGGAGGTTGTGGAAACCAACACCATACACCAAGCATGGGGAGGAGTCTCAACCACCCATGTGTTGAGTAATAGGCAGACAGACCTGGTCATGGGTGTGGACCCATGAACTGGCCCATGAACTGTCTCCAGCCCCTCTGGGAGTCTGTAGAAAACACTGTCTTAGATAATTACTCACCAGTGAATAAGTCTTTGCAGAAGTTCCCGAGGAGAAATTCCAATACACTGTTGAAGTAAAGCTAAAAGCATGTTTGGATACATTGGAGTGGAGAACAGAAATAGTCTAACTTTACCCACATCACCTTCCTCAAAGATGGTACAACTTAGGGCCAAGAGAGATCTTCCTCAGCCCCAGATTTCTCCTGCAGGGGGAAGGGTGAGCCTGTGAGAGAGACCCTGCCTTTGTCAGTTGTATGAAAGACTGCCACAAGGGCTCATTTCTTTCTCACCTCACTCAGAGCGCTGAGTGGTGATGAATAATTTATGAGGAAGAAGCAGAGAAAGCTGTAGATAGGACTCTCAAAAGGTATTAAAAGAATGTGAATCCTAAAATTGCATCATGGATTCCAGAAAGAAAGCCACCCATGAGCCCTAGACATACCTCCTCTGCAGATCTCCTCAACAGGCCCATGGGCACATCCAGCAGCTTACATACCACACACACACAAACACACACACACACATACACACACACACACACACACACACACACACCCTGACTCACCCTGTGATCAGCTCTCTATGTGCACTTCTAATGCTTATGGCAAGAGAAGTCTTTAGAAAAAGGCTACTGAGCACACACGGAAATTCAACTCAATTCTGCAGGCCAGGGAAAGACCACAAATTCGAGTTTCAGTTCTACCTTTGGGAAAATAGAGGTCTCAGCACTTTGGTGTATTGCAAGATTCATAGTTAATGCACATAAGCTTGAGAATTCTGCCACAAGAGACAACGAGAAGTGTAGAGCAGGTGTATCATAGAAGATTTGAAATAGCCTCAGAATCTCCAGCAGGCCTGACAGAAGGGCTCTCTCTCCAGAGGACAGCAAAGAAGGATGAGAGGAGGTGATTGCTACTTTAAGAGTAGAGATAGCCATGCAAATCGTTAAGGAACATGAGAAAAATTAAGATAACATGACACCAGCAGAGGATCAGAATAATTTTCTAGTAACCAAAACCAAAGACAGGAAGCTCTGTCCTTTACACAATTAAGAATTCAAAATAGCTGTTTTGTTATTTTTAATAATATAATAACTTTATTTATCTATTTGTTGTTTACAAAACCATACTCATTGAAAAATGTTGAGCTCATTTCTCAGTCTATGGGTGTTACACATCACAGCCGCCACCAGACTTGTAGTGTCCTTTACCACACCTCGTTCCCTCTCCCTTCCCTCCCCGCTCCTACCCCATCATCTTGTGTCTTGTGAGTTTTGGTTTTGGTTTAGCTGTTTGTTTGTCTCATTTCACTATATGCCTCATCTAAGTGAAACCATTGTTTTTCTCTTTTTCCTTCCAACTTATTGTATTTAACATGACCCCCACCAGTTCCATCCAGGTTGCTGCAAACTACATAATTTCCTTTTTTTTTTTTCAGTAGTTGCATAGAATTCTAGGCATTTGCTCATAGAGTACAAAGTCCTTAATCCGGAAAAATATATGCACCCCTATGTTTACAGCAACACAGCTCACAAATTAGCTGTTTTAAGGAAATTCAATGAGCTACAAGAAAACACAGAGAGACAATTCAAAGAAATTAGAAAAACAACATGTGAACATAGAAGTTTAAGAAAGAAATATATATCATGAAAAAAAGAACCAAACTCTGGAGCTGAAAGCACAGTGAAGAAAATGAAATATAGAGTATACACAGCAAGCTTGATCAAGTGAAGTGAAAGAAATCTCTGGGATGGAAGACAGATTATCCAGCCAGAAGACAACAATAAAAAGAATTTAAAAAGTGAAAAAAAAATCTATGAGATATATGGAATACCATCAAAAGAACATGTTTATCTGTAACTGGAATGCCAGAAGGAGAAGAGAGAGAGAAGGGAGCAAAAAGATTATTTTAAAAAATAATGATTGGTAAGTTTCTAAATCTGGGGAGAGGATGTCCCAGTTCATGAAGTTCATAGGTCACCAAACAAAATCAACTTAAAGAGATTTTCTCCAAAGCACATTATAATAAAATTGTCAAAAAGGAAGGAGACAAAGAGAATGTTAAAAACAACAAGAGAAAAAATAAGTGAGTAACTTACAGAAGAACCTCCAGAGAAAGTGGGGCAATATACTCAAAGTGCTAAAAGAAAAAACTGCTAATCTAGAAGACGTTTCTCAGAAAAGCTGTCCTTTAGAAATAAAAGGAAGATAAAGACTCTTTAAAAACAAAAACTGAGGGAATTTGTGACCCTTAGACATGTCTTAAAATAACTACTGGAATGAGTTTTTCAAGCTGAAATAAAAAATTGCTAGTTAGTAACATAAATATGTGAAAATAGGCATGGCATTGATAGAAATAAATATATAGTCAAATTCAGAACTATAATGCTGAGATATGGTGATGCGTTAACTATTTTAAAGGACAAAAGCATTAAAAGTAACTACAGATGTAATAACTTGGAAATGAATATTCAATATAAGAGGAGAAAATGGTGATGTCAAAACAAAAAAGTAGAGCTTCTGCATGTGATAGATTTAAGTTGTTATTGGCAAGAGATTATATACATATACATAGATACATAGATACACATATATACACACATATATAATACATATGAGATGTTTTATATAATTCTAATGACAACCATACAGCAAAAACCCACAATAGACTCACAAAATAGGAAGGAATAAAAGCCTAACACTAAGGAATATCAATTCACAAAGGAAAGCAGCAAGAGAAAAAGAAAGGCAGAGGAAATACAGAGCAACCAGAAAACAATGATTAAGATAGCATTAGTAAGTCCTTGCCTATCAATAATTATTCCAGATATAAATGCATCTAAATCTCAAATCAAAAGACAAAATGGTTAGAGGCATCAAAAGAAAGACCTAGCTATACACTACCTATTAGTCTCACTTCATTCAGCTTTCAGGATGCACATGTCCTCAAAGTGAAAGACTGGAAAAATGTGATCATTAAAAGTTTTTAATCAGTAGGTGACATAAACCCCAGACTGGATATAATTGACAAAATTGGTAAATTGGAAGATGCTATTGAGACTCAACAAGACTGTGGCATTGAGAGATACAAATATTTTTTCAATGAACAGTAGTTAACATGGAGAAAAAGTTGATAGACTTAAAATACATCTAATAGCAATTTTCAAACTTTAGAATAAAGCCAGTGGCAGGGTAGAAATAGTTTCAAAGATAATAGCTGAGAAATTTCCAGATTTCCTGAAAGATACACCAAATCCAGGTCATATAAATGAAAATAACTGGACATCTGAATACATCTTAGAAAAATCTAAGGACATCAAGAAAAAAAAAATTATAGTTAAATTATCAGAAAGGAAATATAGGCTCCCCACAAAAGAATAATAATTACACTGTTCGCAGACTTCTCATTACCATCACTGATACTAGAAGACTCTGGGGGAATGTATCTTCACTGTGTCGCAGACAAATAATCACCTATGGTTTCATATCAGGCTAAATGTAAAGACAAAATAAAGGCACTTTCAAATGTATGAAGATGGAAAGACTATACAACCTACAGACTTTTCAGGACTCTTGCAGAAAGAATTTAAAACAGACAATTTAGGAAGAGAGAGATCATTTTTGAGCTGGATCAGGCAGTCACATTTATTGTCGTCTATTCAGCAGCCATTGGACTAGAGCCTGCAGGAACACGAGCTCTTATAGAGTGGATGCTGTGGGGCTGAAGGACTAAGCTGAAGAGTATCTCGGGCAGAAGGAATGGAGGATGCAAAGGTAATTGGGCATGAAATCACATGAGGTGTTACAAGAATAAGTAATCGGTAGTAATGAGGTCAACGGGCTCATGGTGGAAAGAGCTGAAACTGAAAAGATTTATTGGGTGCAGGACATGCTTCACAGGCAATGGGGAGACATTAAGGTTTTTAAAGAATGATTAAGCAAAGCTGAGTCCTGGTCATTTCAATTTGTTATCAACACGATGGCATGAGTTATTAAAAGTGAGACTATAGGATAACCCCAAACCCTCCTTCCAGAGAGACTTATAAAAGCTGCCAGCCATCTTCTGCACACATTTAATGCATCTGGATTTTTGCACTCCTAGATATTGACCATCCTTTCATTTCAATGCAGTGGGTTAAAAAGAAGGAAAGTGAAAACAGGATAAACCCCAAATGAAATAGCAGCAAACTGAAATAGAAAGGTAAGCCACTAACCTTTACTCAGTTTTGCTTTCTGAAGAAAGATGTGCAGATGATTGTATCTTCCTAGATATTATGCAGAAAAATAGAAGATGTAGCATTTGGTAATTTTATGGCTATTAGAATGACAAAGTGTCACACAGAGTTATTGCATTTTAAGACAATATTTTCCTTCCTGCATAGACTCTGGAGAACAGGAAAAGATGAGGCAACCATCATCATATACAGAAATAGTTCATGTGTTTATAGGTCATTTTAGATAAGTTCTGTGTACACAGGTGGGAGGATGCTAGTCGGCAGTTGCTGTACTGTATGCTCTCAGAAATCAGCCCACAAAATAGTTTATCTGAAGGTAAATACGTGAAGAACCTGATACTGGAACTCCTTCACTCAAAAGCACATGGAAATGGTCAATTTGATTTTATTGCCTGGTGGGGAGCGGGGTGAGGGGGCCACATAGCAATACACACCGTGCACACCACTGCAGCCACCTTTTCACAGGTGCACGGGGGCTCTCCAAAGAGGACATGAGGGACAGATGTTTGATATTGTAAGTGATTGGGGAACTGGTACGCCTCACATCTGTCTAGGGAAGCTACCAGATTCTACCTTCAGACAATTAGAAATTCAGTTGTTGGATTTGAATGGCAAGAAATTTCAGAGAAGTGTGTTTTTTATAAAGCTAAAAGTTGTTTTGAGAGGCAATCAAATCCAACTCTTCGAATCCAAGTTCATCCCAATTATATTCACACAAAAAAAGGAAGCGGGGAGATAGACCCACCACTGTGATATCCTTCTCCAGGATTCCATGATCTTTGGCCATAGACAATCTTTTCATGCACTCCTAAGAGATTTGAGTAAATTACCCAACTGTTCACCTACCCTTATCAGTACCACAGAAGTCACATAAAAACCTGTCGTTTAAAAAAAAAATTAGCTATGCCTGCTCCCTTTGTAAATTATCTCACCATTGGGAAAGTCCTGCTGACATGAACAATATTCTCCATCATCCTCTGGTTTATATGCTCCAAAGCCTCCTAATGCCTTTAGATTGAACAAATATGTTAGAATATTAGAATAACAAATACATCTCTTTTATTTATGTATATCCCTCCCCAGCTCACTCTCTAGACTCATATTCTATCAGTGCACCACCAGAATTCTGTTTCAGCCATAGTAGACCATTCATGCTTTTCTGGGCATGCCATTCTTCCTTGCCCCCTGTTCAGATGGTCCCAGAATTGACTTAAAGGAGAAGGGAAAGTAAACTGGCTCACCTGATCCTGCATAGCCCACTCCCACAAACAGAAAAATTAAGTGCTCATTTCTTCAAGACTCTTGAAAACGGGGGTGATCAAAGAACAAAGTCAGAATTGCATCCATCTTCCACCCCATGTCTAAATGCTGAACGTGTAGCCAACAGTAGACAAGATGCTCATTACTGATTTCTCTTGGACCATGACAAGGCCACTGACTTCAACAACCTGTTCAAGAGGAAAATCTAAAGTCTAGTGCAGAGCTAAAGAAATAGCTGAACAAACATAATGCATACCCTCCCACGGCCCAACACACACACATACACACACACACACACACACAATTTCATTCCTATGATCAGGGCTGTGTCTTCCACCATCTTTCACCCTCTGACTGTTATCCATGATTGACCCAAATACTTCCAGCTATGTATATTAGACTATAAAGTAACTTCTATTTACTCTTACATCAAACACATTAGAAGTAGGAGTCTACTTCTGAATGAATCAACTATTTTATCTTCATTAATGAAGAAAAATTTAGTACTAAGGCACAACAAAGAATCTTACGGTATTGAATATGAAGTACTGACTTGCTTCTTCACTCAAGAGAACATTTGAAACCTGGAAGTGTTCCTCTCTCTCACAACATCCCTTTCGGTCTCCCCAAGGCCTCGTCATCAAAATATTCTTTAAAGTCCCACTATTATATGGCATCACACTTTACAAATATCTCTTCTTCTACTCAACTATTTACAGTTACAAGTAAATCGGGCTTAAAGAGCTAACAATGAATTCCTTCTAAATATTAATGATTAGATTTAAAATACTATATTATTGCAGAGTAAGACTTAAATAAATAAAACAATAAGGAAAAAATACACGTCTCTGCCATTTGGTCTCCACCCACTTTAAACCAAATCTGCCGTGATTCTCTCACATTTCTATCACAAAACGTATCTATGCTTCAAGTCTCCTTTCTGGAGACTTTGTTCAGCCCCCCCAGGCTGCTGTAACAAGAGTTGGGAATGCTCAGGTCTCTTGAGAGAACTGCCAGCAGGTAGCGGTAATAGAAAGATGTTGAGTTGGTTTTATGGTTTCTAAGTTTTGGACAATCGCCTGCAGACTGGGTTACCTTCTCCCACAGTCCAGACCCGACACAGACCTCTGGTTCCAATGGAAATGTTGGCTTATGTAACAACATTGAAGTAAGTAAGGTCAGCAAAAACTTTATTTTTCAGAGTTAAGTTTGAAGGTCGACCCAGGAGGGCAGAACCAAGGTAAATGCTGGTGATCTGAGTCCCATCTTGGAAAAACTGACCTGTCCCGTTTGTCTTTGCTAGGGAGAAAGAGATTGCCCATAATCGGTTTACAACAAAGGCTTGTTTGAAGCAGGCTGCTGGTTACTTTCTGACATCTTCAGGTGGAGAAAAGAGAGGGGATTCATTTGCATTGCATGTATTAGGGGTGTTATTTACTGAGGGTCAGGGACATTCTATGTGTGAGAATTGCAAGAATTTGGCCTAAAGATTTGTATCTTAAAAGGGAAAGGTTTTCTTCCAGACAGTTTTGGGTCATGCTCATGCTGATGTGGTCTGGCAATCTGACAGTCTGCTCTATGTTTGTTCTTCCAAAGGCTGTTCCATAGCATGGAGGGGGGTCTCCATGCACATTTAGGCTGTTTCTTCCCAGATTCTGGGCCCTTTTCACAGTCTCTTTGTTAACTAGCTTCTTTATGCCCACGCTTACTGATGTCTGCTTACTTCCTTCCATAAAGCCCTAAATGCTTTACTTTTTGTCTCTGAAATTCTGCTTTCTTCTATAATACCTATGTGTAATTTATCAAATGCTACCTTGTGTGGGGATATTTGCGTCCACATTTTACCATCAGCTATTTGAGATCAGGGATTTTATCCCTTCCTTTTCCTCCAGCATGCAACAAAATGTCGGAAACGAAGATGGCCGTCAGTTCACCCTGGTTTAATCAATAATGTTTTGAGTCAATATGGCCAAGAGAGCTGAGATTCAGAGAGGTTAAGTAAAGTCGCAGGATGTTCTGATTTAGGCAAAGATTAATATCTTGCAGAAATTGCCCATTCATGCTACTCACCTAAACTCATGGGAGGCTGATCACTTATTTCACCTCAGCAATTAATAGGACTAGGGCCCCCCAAAAAAGCATGGGTGATGCTATTTTGTGTGTGGCGTTTAGGCAGGATTCTCCATTGGCCTTGGTCTCAGTGTTTTCTGGAGGCTGGGCAAACAGGTCCTAGGCACTTTTCTCAGTCTTTTCTGATAGGGATCCTCATAGTTTTGACTAATGTCTGCATTAACATCTTAATGAATTGCTAAACAGACTCCATCCCTGGGCTTTGAGTGAATGGCAGCAGTGCCTGCCCTGAATCTGAAAGTCCATCCTGCCTCCAAGACGTAACTACCCCCAGACCTCTATAAAATATCCGAGAACCCTTCCCCAGGGCTAGCCTACTCCTTTACTGAGCCAGCCTGCTTTGAAGTTCCAAATAAACTCCTTTGGATACTTGAAGCATTTCTCTGGGTCACTCCTTCCATGCTCCTGAACTGAACCCTAAATCCCCCAAATCTTTGGGGGAACCTAACAGCAATGACCTGTCATACAGGAGTATCTAAAGTCAAAGGTATATACTCTTCTTTAGACAAATGTGAACTGTCAAAGGCTGGGAACGTTTATTGGCTTTGGTTATTTTTGAGCATAACTAGGCATTTTTATCTACTGAGGAAGAATATAAGGATGAAAAAACATTCACAGGTTTTTTTCAGCCTAATTGAAATATTCCCTAACATCAAATATGTTCAGTGTAGTAGAAACTACAGATGTTATTGCTTTAATTTTATAACCCAATTATTCTTTTATTTCTAGTTGTCTTCAGGATAAATTAACTCTTATCAGCTATTCAAATAGGTAATTATCATAAAGCTAAATATCACACAACCTCATAATCCATGTCAATTTATAGACTAAACTGGAGCAAAATCACGCTCTGGAGTTACAGGAAAGGAACTCCAGATTTTCATTATTTCTCAACATTTTTCCCCAGAATACCCAAATGGAATTTAACAAGGAGATGATTTCTTTTTGTGAAGAAAAGGATCTAGAAGTGGCTTTTTTATGGTAGTGGAATGAATGTTAAACTTGAGTTTGGATATAAGAGCTGTGGCTTACCATCTATGCACCTTTGGTCAAATTATTTTATTCCTCCGAGTTTCTATTTCCTTCTCTCTAACTGAGATTTGGGACATATTATCTGTGAGATCCTTTCTATCTACAAAATCTCTTGACTTTATGCTTCTGATGGTGCAATAATACTCCAGCCAAGATGTCTCAGAATTCAAAGCTTTATGGTTATAAGGTCAAGTCGTGTGTCTTCAAAAACAAACTTATATTCATCTGTATCGACTCAGGGCAGGGCCAGGATTAAGATAAAGCTAGTAAGACACTTGACTGCAAAATTTAAACATACTGCATGTGGTGTGCAAAGGGTAGGAATGGTTAACCCCAGTGGAGAAAAGTATTTTATTAGCAACTGAGATAAATATTATTTGATGCAATATTTTTAAAATAAATATTAATGCAAAAATCCACAATGAACAAATCTCAACATTTTAAATACAGTTAAGATCAATGCTCAGGGAGAAGAGATGTGTATTAGTCAGAACAAGCTCATTTTTTCAGTAGCTATTTTTTAAGACGCGTAATTCCCAATATCACTGAGCCTTATTAGAGAGCACATGGATTTATGATTCTTGTTATAAATCTGGTAAGAGTCTACATGGGTTCTTCTCTCCACAAGGATTCATGGTAGGCAAGTAGCCTCTGTGATGGCTCCAGCAGAGAAAGAAAGCCCTGGAGGTTCACTTATGAGTCAGCCTTAAAGGTTAAATAATGCTACGGTGACAATTGGCCCTGAAATTTCAATGGCATACAACAACGAAGGTTGATTTCTGGTTCAAGTTACATGCCTTTTATGAATCAGTGATGGCACATATTTTTCACTCTAGATCCAAACCAAAGCTGAGGAAGGAACTTTTATTTGGAATATGCTGTTCGCATGGTAGAAGAAAAAGATAAACGAGAAGACTCTTAAGGTGACTATAAAATTCACACTCAAAATGGTATACTTCACTTCTGCTCATATTTCATTGGTCAAAGAAAGTTACATAGTTACATGGTCTATCAGGTATCAGTGGAGTAGAGAAGTATAATCTTCCCCCAGAGGAAGGAAAAGAATTTTGAATGGATGTGAATGGAATACTATATTCCACAGTCAACCCTCTTCATGCATATTCAATTCCCTTTCACACACACACACACACACACACACATACACACACACCCCTCCTCCTTTCCCTAAGGGAATCGGCCTGAAAGTCCCATTCAGTAATGGAGTTAGGCACAAAGCCCAAGGTCTTTATGTCAAGGCTAAATAGAGTACTTCTTGATTCAGAAACCTATGAACTAGAAAGAAAAGTTTCTGCTCCACATAGATCCAATATACCATTGTGAGAAAATGGCAGAAAATGTTATCCATTATCAATTGTTGCATAACAAATTACTCCAAATTTAGGAGCTTAAAACAATAAATATTTCTTTCCATGTCTGTTAATCAGAAATCCAAGAGTAGCTAAGTGGTTGGGTCAGTATCTCTCACGAGGTTGCAGTTAAGACGTGAGATGAGGGTGTGGTCACATTAGAACTTGACAGGGAGAATCAACTTCCTAATTCATTCACATGGTAGTGTGCAGTTTTCAAAAGATCACTCACATGGTTTATGGCGATCCTCAGCTTCTTGCCATGTGGGCCTCTCCATAGATTAGCTGAGTGTCCTCCTGACATGGCTTCTGTCTCCTTAGCATGGTATTTGGAGTAAGAGAGAGCGAGAAAATCCAAGATGGAAGTCAGTCTTTCACATATGGCCCCAGTCAAGGCATCCTAGGTGTCTCTGGTCATTTGAGCCTCTTCAATACCCCAAGTATGGTAGAACAGAGACAAATAATAAATCTGTTATGTCCTAATTGAACTCCATACTCAAATAAGTTTGAGCATAATAAAATGGTTGTTCTATTCCTCTATATTTTGAAATTGTTTCACAAAAATGATTCAAGTTGGTGCTTGGAGTGGAATACTGCCCCTGAAAAAAGAGACATATCTTTGGGATTGAGTTGTTGGAAGAACTTCAAGGAGTCTTAGTGATAGCTTGAAGTTCAGTGAGAAATTTGATAACAGAGACTGAAGTAAGTGGAATATGCATCCTTAATGGCTAAAAGTTTGTAAATATTATTGCCTGAACATACTTGTTTTAAATATGAATTGGGTTAAGGAGATTCCCACGAAGAATATTGAAAGCTCCATTTGATTTTGTAGCTCACATATGTCTTATAGGTAGTTAATATGTAATAAAGCACAAATCAAAATAGCTGAACTTTAAAAAATTCTTTAGCTTTGAATTTCAATAAGAATTTAGAGGAAATATATGGAGGCAGGCCTTGGAGGTTAAAAAAAAAAAATCATTTCTCATTACCAGACTCTCAAGATGGCAATATGATCTCAAAATGGCAATAAAGATCTCAATACAAGAAATGATCTCAGGACAAAGACCATCTCAAGAGTAAGACTGAGACCCTTTGTCAATACTTCATAAAGATTTAAGGGCATGCCTCATGGACTCTGTCAACTAGGTAGAGAGGCTTCTAAGCATCTTAAGGGTGTTGCCTTGTAGCACTCCGATTTTAAATTGAATCAGAGGCTCTGTCACAAAGGCATCTGGGAGTGTTGTTCCTGTCTAATGGAGTGACGTCTAATAAGATTTGTAGTACACTCACATAGTATTTAAGAGAATTAAATTGGTGGAAGTACTGGTAACTTCTACTAAAAGAGACAGATCTAACAAACTTATGACTGTAACTTTCCAAAAGAAAAAGGAAGACTGAGAAGGTTACTAAGTTCCATACCCAATCTATTTCTTATGGAATGGAATGGTCTCAGAGCATGAAACCAAGAGCCAGGAAAAATCATTACCAGGGAGTAAAACTGGGCCCCAGTCAGAAGACCAGCAACGAGTTCCTGGTTGGATTTCAGAATTACTCTAGATTAGTAATTGCTACATGTAACCTCATTTCTCCCCCTTTTAGTGTCTGCTGTCCTAGGCTATCTCCATCTTTCTATTGTATGCTGAGTGCTCTTGAGAATAGATTGCTTAGCTTTTTAATTCATGGTTCTTCAGATGAAGATTGTTTTCAAGGGACCACATCTAAGAAAACTCATCCATAGCAAGACCTGATTTAGGTGATAATGCCTTGGAACATGAATCAATGCCATGATAGGATGAGACTTTGATAGACTTGCAAGAGAGTATGTTTTTCATGTAAGGGGAATAAATTTGTGGTCAGAAAGTAGATTGTCACAGATGAAAGATGATCACAACTTTTTGATACTCACCTCTATCCATTTCCACCTCTTTTGAGTCTGAGCTAGCCTGTCAATGTTTTGATCACTGGAGTATAAGAGTAGTGACACTACAACAGTTTAGAACCTAGCCTTTATGGGACTGGCAGTCTCTAGTTTGGTCTCTTGGAATTCTGGTTAAGTTATATAGCAGACATAAATGATGCCAATATCAACCATTTCTTCTTTACTCCTATTTCAAATTCATTATGAGTTGTAACTCTGGCCCAAGTAATCTTCATCACAGATCACAAGTAAATAGAGTGCCTCTCTCTGAACCGTACCAGTCCCATGACAGAGATAAGTGACTAAATGGTGTAACCTTATATTGACTCACTGGACATTTCACACACCACTCACATCTGCTCATAATTCAGTTATGAAAACCAGCCACATGACTCAAACCTAATGGTAAGGGAGTTTGGAAATGTGAAGGAATTCACAAATATTTGCTAAGTGTAAAATGTCTTCATCATGAAAGTAATATTGTCAAACACAGAGAAACTCTTCTTGCTGTGAGGGCTTCTTAAATGGTCAACTGCACTTTGTGTCTTCATTCAGAAGATCCAATACAAGTCAACCCCATAAAAAATACAAAACTTCTTTTTTCTCTGATGCACGGGATCCTAGCAGGATTTTAATTTAACATTGAGAAAATTTTAAATGTGACTAAGAACTGAACTCTGAATATTGTAGAGTAGCCCAAACTGCTTAAAGTAGTATTTTCCATGGAAACCTTGGAAAGAAAAAATTAAATGATTGTGCTCAAATCAAAATCTTTCCTGGAAGCCTCTCAGAAATACTTTTCAAATAACCACCATGCAGCATCCGGGACTGAATTTTCAAGTTCTCAGCTGGAAGCAGGGGGACTCTTGAGAAAGCTACTGCAGGAATATAAGCCAAAAGCAATGAGTTCATAGCTACGGTAAGAAAGTTGGAGGTGGGATGAGGACATTCCAAAGACAATATCAGGAGAGAACTGGAAGAACTTCAGGAACAGTTGTGAGTGGAAATCTATAAAGTCAGAAATGAAGGGAAAGAGCTATGTCACAGCTCACTCCACAAAATAAATCATGGTGGATCAAACATTCGAAATAAAAAGTTTAAATTCCAAGATAAAATGTGGGTGAAAATTATTGATAATTTTTGATAAATAGGAAACCTGGAGACATAAAAATTGAGAAATTTGACTACATATGCCTTCCCATATACTTGCACCTAAGGTCGAAAATTAAAGGAAAGCAAAGTACAAAGTGGGAAAATGAGTGAATATCCTAATATTAAAAGATTCCTTATAAATCCACAATACAATATGAACTATTAAATAAAAAGGCCAAAAGATATGAAAAAGCAACTCACATAAAGAGAAATACATATCACCAGTAGACATGTGATGCTCAAGTTCACTGGTGATCAAAATAATTAAAGGTTAAAAGTGACGTGAACTTTTTCTACAGATTGCAATTGTTGAAAAGATTTACAAAACTTTCTTATAATTTAGAGGAAACAATATCTCCTAATCACTGCTAATGAATGTGTTAATAAAAGGGAAGTATAAAAATGGGCAAAAAATTTTAATAAAAATATTTTGACCCAGAAATTTGACTCAAAGGATTTATAGGAAGAAGAAAAGTATGTGATTTGTTTTTTAAGATATGTTCAATGATATTCAATATAGGAATTAACCTATTAGAAGTCTTTATGGACATTAGTAAGAATAACCTGTTATATAAATCATAGTATAGTCATCAAAATGAAATATAACTCTCAGATTTATATTTATTAATCTAGAAAGTTAGCGACTTTATGCTCAAACTGGTTTACTCAAAAAAGAATGTTTTCCTTAGAGACACACTAGGGAATCTCATAGTCTCTAACAACAGAATTACAATTAAAGTCAGCAATACATATTGTTAGAACTTCCAATCTCTCTGCTTTACTCCTCTGTGTGTAGGTACCATTCTTAAACTTAAGTCCACCCCATTTTTCTGTTTTCTAAACTATATGACAGAAAAAAGTGGTTACCAATATCATATCTTAAATTATTATTTTTATAGTTCAACTAAGCAGTCAAACTGGACTGGAATATTTTGGCCTCAATACCAAGTCCTTAAAGATCTACTGACTGACTCTATTCAGGGAACCATCTAACTCTTGTTTCTCTTGTTTAATCAATTCTAATTGGACAATAGTATCATATTGCATAAAATTGTTCTCCTTATGGTAGCCAAGAGTAAGGGTAGAGTAGTGCCATTCCTGCAATACATGAGGACAAGTCCCAGAAAATTCGGGGTAGAAGAACTAATCAAATAAAACAGTAAGTATCCAGGATAATACAACCTTGGTTCCCTATCAGACACAGACAGTAACCTCTCATACATTTCAAAACTATAATATTTAAATAACAAACTCAAGCAGAAAACTAATAGCTGCAAAATGCAGCTCTCAAGTGAATTCTATTTTGTCTCAGTACCATATCCCATAGGTCCCTACTAGACGACATTATGTGAAGAAAAACAAAATTGAATATCAAACAATGGAGAAAAACAACATACACACACACACACACAATAAGATTATCCTCTGAATGATATTGTGGAGGAGAAGTTCTATCTTGCCCAAAGATTCAGAGCAGATACTCTGTTACAGAACATAGTTCTTGGCATTTCTGACATTTGGGGCCAGCTATTTCTTTGTTGTGGTGAGCTTGTTTATATGTAACCTCCACCCACCAGGAGCCAGGAGCATCTCCCCACAGTGACCATGGTCAAAAATAGCTGTAGACATTTCAAATATCCCCTGGAGACAAAATCTCTACCAGGCAGAAACCTCTGGTCATCAGGGTAGATGGGATAGCTTGCAACAATGAAGGGATAAGGCCAGTAGATCTCATGGTAGAAACATAAATTTTATATTCTGAAATTTTGCAACCCTAATATCATCCTGAAAAAAGAAAATCTCCTTTGTCTAATGATTTTCAGGACCACCCCTGTGAGGAGTAAATTCAGGACAATTTCCCTAGCCAATTAACTATGTAAATGTAAATGTAAATAGGCAATGAATTCACTATTAGTGTAGGTATTTGGGATGGATAGGCTGATCACACCATTTTAA
Organism: Solenodon paradoxus; assembly: GCA_004363575.1. Taxonomy (NCBI): domain Eukaryota; kingdom Metazoa; phylum Chordata; class Mammalia; order Eulipotyphla; family Solenodontidae; genus Solenodon; species Solenodon paradoxus. Next base: position 204,488 of record RJWH01001642.1, read on the forward strand.
AGGGAAAAGTCCCATTTTCATATTTCCCTGTGGCCCCACTGTATTAATATACATATCAATTTTGCCCCATTTTTAATAAACGAGTGTCATCTTTCATGCAGGGCAAAAGAGGCAGTTGAGTTTCTCCAGGCCCAGTCTGCTGAGGGGGCCCAAAAGCAGCTACCCGTCTTGTCCCATATTAAAGATAGCCCTTACTGTTTCAGACTGTGGTGGGCTGTGGCTGCTTCTGCTGTTCTCGCCCCCAGTAAGGAAATAGGAGCTACATGCGAAGAGGATTCTTTCCGCACCCTGCGTGTGCCTGTTTCTTCAAAGGGATCGGAACACTGCAGTGTGGTAGAGCCTCAGGTAAGTACTGTGGGAGTTATCTCTTTTCTATGGGGTTTATCTTTGGTATTGGGTTGATTATTGGGTATTTCTGGCACTGGGATGGTTAAAACAGCCTGTGTTTTAGACAGGACACTTAGAGTGGAGCTTACAGGGACACCAAATTTGGTTTTTGTCCAAGGTGTCAAAATTCCTTGCACCGGCCCTGGCTGTCTGTATGAAGTCCAACCAGATCGTGTTATTACCATTCGAACACTGATCAGCATCATTTAGTACTTACTTGTTGCTGGCCTGGCTGCTCTGCTCCTGCTCAGATTGCTCTGCCTCCTCCCTCCCACTCAGTCTCCAGTGCATAACCCTGTCCCGTTTTTGCCATCTCAATGTTCTGTGTTTGTCTCAAGAAAATGTGGTCAGCCTGGGCATGGGGATACCTTGAGGGATATACAAATGCAAGCCATTATTTTCTAGGCTTGGAATTATCTGAAGAAAGAAATCCCTATGAGGATCTATAAACTATCTAGCAATCTCTTGTTAAGAACTTGTCTTGATAGCCTGAAACAGTGACCTCTCTCTGATTAGGACCTACTCATCTTTTTGGCTACTCTTTCTTAACCTCATAGCAACACAGGATCTTCCTGTCTTGTTGCTCCTAACTCAAGTTTTTATTCCACCAAACAAGTTTATGAACTATACCATCTAATTATCCATCATGGATCGTATTATAATAAGTGGTTTTGGAGGTAAAATTAAAACTATCCATCTCTCTTCAGTGTCTCCTTAACACCCCACACTAGAGTACCAGTACTCTATTTCTTTAATCCTCACATTATGTTTATAATACCACAAAGAATCCCTTAGGTGCCATTCAGCAAGCATAATTTGACCTTAATTTGCTTCAGAGAGAAGGCTGACTTAGAAAAAATTAGAAGATGCTCATTACTGGGTCAACTGACTGTAGACAGGTGGTGAGTGTTTCAAATGGAATAGAAAATAACAGTTCCTCTGTTAATCATGGTTGATAAAGTTTCCTCCAAAACCGAAAACAACTCCAGAATAATCAAGAGAGAGATAATTGCTTAAACACAATTCTGAATCCACTTTAGAAAGAAAGAGAGCTTGGGAGAAGAAAGTATGGCCATCAAAATGTTAACCTTAGTTATCCTCTGGTTATGGATATTGGGGCAATTTTTCTCAATCTTGTACTATTCTTCATTGCTTTAATTTTTCAACAATTGTGTGTCACTTTTAAAATTAGAAAAACAATTTTCCCCATATTTGCACTAATAACAAGACATTTCCAAAGGATAAGGATTTGGCTTAGAAAACTCTAAGGAAAGAACCAGAGTTAAGAGGGGTTAAAAATAAAGAGTCCAATAAGAAAGCTAAGAAAAGAGTTTCTCTAGGAAGGAGTAATCAGTTTCAAATGCTGTGGGAGGTCAAGTAAGAAAAGGATAAATATCCTACTATATTTAGCAATTGGAAGTTCTTTGGAGACCTTGGAAAGTTTTAGTTCAGTGACTGGGAAAAAGTCAAAATACTGCAGCAGAGGAGTATTGAGAAGAGAGAGCAAATTTGGAGAACAGGTGACTGTTGAATAGTATCTATATAAAGCACTGAACAATAGTGTGACTTACAAGAAATATATATTTGATTTTTCAGATATATCTATTTTTCTCATATATATCTGGTCTTCATCCACAGTTCTTGTCTCACAGCTCCCAATAAGTTTAATATTTCCTAAGTATCGAGAGTGTAAAGAATTTTCTTATTATGATAACGAGATGAGTTTTTGGAAAGTACCTAAGGATGGATGTTGGTTACCCAGGGAACCTACGGTATTAGAGAGTTTGAACTTCCTTCTGAGAGAAGGGATGGAGATTGAATTCAACTACCAATGGCCAGCAATTTAACGAAGCATGCCTATGGAATGAAGACTCCCTTTAAAAACCCAAGACTAGGGGGCTTCAGAGAGCTTCAGGGTTGGTGAGCATATAGAGATCTGGGAAGAATGGAACTCCTGGAGAGGGCACAGTAGTTCTGCATACTGTCCTCACACCTCACTCCACACATCTTCTCCATCTGACTATTCCTGAGTTATATCCTCTGAAATAAATTGGTTACGTGGTGAGGTAACAGGTTTCCTGAGTTCTGTGAGTCATTAGTCAAATCTAAGGAGGGCATCCTGGGAACCTCTGATGTATAGTCAGCTGGTCAGAAGCACAGGTAAGCACAACTGGACTTGCAACTGGTGTCTGAAGTAAAAGGCATTCTTGGGAGACTGAGCCCTTAGCCTGTGGAATCTGAGGCGCTCTCCAGATAAAAAGTGTCAGAACTGAGCTGAATCGAGTTGACTTCCTGGACACCAGCAGGGTGTAATAGACCGTCAACCTTCAATGGTCCTTGGCCAATGAGAATGAGCACTTGGACTTTAAGTCTAGCATCAGATTTCATTTTACAGAAAAGGCTTTCCACATTGATACATCAAAATGAACTCATTACCTTAATAACTTACTCTCTTGTGTTCTGATATTTGGCTACATAGCATCACCATCCACCTGATTACCAAAATTAGAAACTTCATGATAATCCTTCATTTCTCCCACATCTAAATGGACACCAAATCTTGATTTCAACTTTTACAGTTCTCTCAAATGTGTCTTCTTTTTTTCCACTTCCTGCCATTTTGGGGTATTTTTTCTGGGTCTAATCACTTCTTCTATGGACTATAAAATGGCCCCATGACAGGTCTTTCTGCCTCCATTGTCAATCCTTTCATTCCATTCTCCATGTGCATACTCAGAATCATCCTTTAAAAACTTAACATCATTTAAAACCTTTTAATTGATGTCAATCAACCAAACATGATATAGTCATAAATACTTGAAGACTATAACCCTTTTACTAATTGGCCCAGTTCTAACTACTTTACAAATATTATTATCACCACTACTTCTCACACATCTATATGCTAACTATATGTCACTATCTTAGCAAATTTTTAGCCGAGTCCCAGCATATAAGATTCCATCTTCTTGGAATCCTTTTTCCTTTTCTTTACCTGGAAAACTCCAACTTATTAAACAGAATATCAGAATGCCATTTATTTTGTGAAACATTGAGAAAACATGGTGTCTTTTTTTCTTTTCACATCACTCATGTCTTGCATGGTACCTGGAAACCAGTAGGAGACAAGAACTTGAATGTTGAGGCTCCGCTCTGAGTCCGTGACCCAGTCGATATACACTGAAGGAGCTGTAGTCAGCTCATAACATGTCATAAAAAAGAATGTTTCCTTCTCCTCTCTCTTCCTGCCTGCCTCCCCTCTCCGCTTCATTCTGGCCTGCATCTTTCCTTGAAAAAAACAAAACAAAACAAAATGAAACTTTATTAATGTGAATGCCATTGGGAACACCCAGTGATGAGTAAGCTAAAGAAGTAATTAGAACTTTGGTTCATATACTATCTTAGACTAAACAAGGGAAAAGGGTTTTGAGTTTCTGAGGGAGGGGACAAGATCTGGCAAGATGACCAGGAAAAGAACAGCAAACAAGGGTTGTTTAGTGTTTCATGCAGATTAAGCATTGCTATTCTTAACAAATTGAAATTCCCTTTATTAATATAAATTCATTTTACAAAAATGAAAAACATATGTTTTGTTTTTAGAACTTTTCCTGTATCTGTTAGTTCTCAATGAACTTTAGTTCAAAATAATCCATGTGTCAAAGAGAATTTTTTTTTTTTTAAGGAAAGATGTAGGCAGGAATGAAGGCACGCAGGCAGATAAGAAATAGAGGAGGAAGAAGCATGTATTATATTTTGCTGTTCATATCGATTGTTCCCCAGCCCTAGGTCTTGAACCCAGGCATTGGGTTGTATGAGAACTGTGCCCAGTGGACATAATCCCTAAGCTGCCAGGATGCACCTACAGAAACATATTTTCAGGGGGCATATTCTGGTACACTTCACTGGAATCCCCGTTTTACCAAACTTGACCCCTCTGAAAGCATTTTGAAAAAACACAGTTGACTGAAGGATGCTTTAATCCCTGTCTGTCCGAGGATTTTCTTTATTACTCTTGACCCACGGTCACTTTTGTGTCATTTTCTCGACTTTTGTTGAGGTCCATAAAAATGCAAGACTAAGGGTCTCATATCCAGACAGCACATTTTCAAGTTGTCCTTTTCAGGTGAGAGCAAGAGAAGACTGGAAAAGGAGAGAAGCCACAGTCAGCTGTCAGCTTCAAGGTCACCGAGTGCATGCAGGCTGCCAGGTTCCTGGGACTGTTCCCAGAACCCCACCGTGCTCCTTCCATTTGGCTACACACTCGATGCCATCGACTGGGTCTCTGGCTCAATCTGTGGACCTGAGCCAGGGTCCTCAGGGGTCTCCGATGCTCCAGGTATTCATGAGGTGGCTCATGAAGTCACATTCTTGTTTCCAGTTTCCTCATTCATCTTTTCTAATTCCACCAAGTGCTGGAAAGAGGATATTATACTTTGAGTTTATTATTCCATCTCTGTGGCCAACCTGCTGTATCTTTAACGTCTTCAAAATGGTCCTCCTGGCAGGACCATGGAGAGTGTGGTCTCCAAATAGTGCAACAAAATTACTGATGTGACAGGGCTGGAACCCTCTTCCTGGAGGGACTAAAGTATCCTCCACATGTTGTATAATAAAGATATAGAAGAGTTTTCATAAGCCTACTTATTGTGGAAAATAACAATATGCATTAATTGAACATGTATTATGTGTCAGTCAGTTCTATGTGTTCAAACACAGTTAACACCCTAAACTATCATCTCTCTCCTTTTATTGGAGAAAGGAAATGGAGGTATGAATGGTCAGAAATAATCAACATGAAGCTTCTGAACTATCTTTCCTCCTGAATTATACAACTTTAGCTACACCCAAGATTTGAAGGCTCTTGAAGCATTCAACATAGCCTCTTTGTACTTCAGGTCCAGAAATTTCACAGCAGAGATTTCATATGTGGGTCTTTTTTTTTTAGTGTATCTTCCTTAACACTCAAAGGATCTTGTGATCTGAAGAGAATATCTGAATACAGTTTTGGACATTTTTTTATGCTATCAGTTGAATGATTTTCATCTGTCTGCTATGTCTGTTATCCTTTGGGAACACATTTAAAATCAATCTTGGTGCAGCCCCACTGAACCCCAGTGTAACCCAGAGTCTGGGGAAAACACCTTACAATATTAGTCCTTAACTTGGAGTACATCAGAATCTTCTTTCGATATTTTAAATGCTAATGTTTGAAATCTAAAAAATTCTCTTTTCCTTAATTTCTATAAGTAGTTTTTAAAGATGAGAACACCTCTCTTTGTAGTAATAAACAATACATTTTTTCCTATCTCCTCTGCAGGTTTCCACCTGTGACAGCTATGTACAACTTGCGAAAAGTTGGGGGATCCTGGATCTTAATCAAATATCACTAATAAAAATGAGTGAGAGAGCGATGGCATCTTGCAAACAAGAACTGAAGATAGCCAGTGTGTGCTCCTCATGCACCTTACTCTTTATTGACTGGAGTTGGAGTCGTCCTTCAATTGCCTCCACGTGACCATGATTTATTTTCCCAGCTGTTGTGAGCTGTTTCCTCCAGTTTTGTTTCTCTATAAATCAGACCCTATCTGCTTCCTATATATTAGAGATGCTTCGATTTCCCTGTTTACTGTGGCACTCTCTCTTCTTTTCCCATGCCATTATGGGTTGGATTCCTTTCCACAGCTCTTCTCTAATTCCATGAGTATTGAAGGAGAGACATTCAGATGTGCCAATTCCCCCTCTGTATTTGACTTTGTGAGGTAGTGTTTTCTCAATTACAGAAAAGGGCTTTATTGATCCAATTCAAGGCTGAGAAGAAATATAACTCTCCTCCTTATAAAAAGGGGTGGATCCAGAAAAAATGGCCCACTTCCTAAATCAGATTCACCCACTAGGCCTGGAAAGTTCTTTTCCTCCAGAAAGTCCTTCTCACTATTCATCATTTTTCTTCCACGTCCGCATGGTTATCCTTACTCCCTGGCATATGGCAACTATTCACAGCACTTGTCCTCAAAGAAGGTGCCAACTGGATTTGGATTGGAAAGATCCCTGAATCATGCTGATTATATTCCAGTAAAAAGCCAATTTCAAGATTCACCCTGGCTTATAAGATAGATATTAAAAACTCTCTTAGCATGATAGTTTGATGCTGAGTGATAGATGCCTATCTTCAGTAAAACACAGCAAATGTTGAAAGACAGAAAGGACAGAAGATTCATGACTTCCAGGTCCAGAATAAACATGCATTAGAAACAAAAAAAAACCCTGGAGTATGAAGAAACACTTAAGACCTTGTAGGGGCCACGTTTACTTTATACAATAAAAACATACCATGAATACTTCCAGGATTGTGAAGGTTTCCTGTTCATTCGTTAAGGTTTAATTTCCACAAATGATTCCCTTTGTCACTGAGAAGGTGGGTAGCACTGACCTGGCAAGCTGGAACCTGCAGGATGATTGGACTAGCTATGGTAACCTCTCACCAACAGCCCTGTCATATGGAGTTGGAAGGAGTGCCACCTCCAGACTTACAACAGAAGACCTCCAACTTGGATACGCATTAGAATTACACCAAGGTCCAGGCTTCTCCTAGCCCAGTGACATCAGAACCTCTGTGGATGAAATCCAGTCATTGACATTTTGAAGCCTGCTCCAAGTTGAGGGAGCTGTCCTAAGGTGGGAATTGGGAACTGGGAAGCAGAGCTTAAGAAAGTTAAAGATCTAAGAAAAAGGAGATAACATGGGGTTAGGATGTGCAGATCGGGGTCGACTGTACTGTTGAATAGGACAGGATGAAATGGACATTAGTGACTCTAAACCAGCACAAAAGCTTCCTTATTTTTGTTCTGGTCTTAATTCATGGAGAAGTCTGTTTGGCATGCACTCATTCCTTCTTTAAGTAAACATAATGTGCCCAACATCACTGCAGAGTTGCAATAATTAATGAGACTAAATCTTGTCCTCCAGAAGTCAATAATGTGACAGGGAAACATAAATAAACAACTCCTTATGCCCTGCCGAGTAAATCTTCTGATAGGTGATAAAATTGTAAATAGCTTTTGGAGCAGTGAGGAGGGAGTGATACAGTTAAATTTGACTTATGCTTGAGGAGAACCAGAAAAAGACTTCAAAGAAGAGATGATCTTTTCATTGAGACTTCAAGTATGAATGGAAGTTTTCTGGATGGCCATGGCAAGTGAAACATTCAAGTCAATGTAACTGGAAAAAAATGATGAGTTTATTTTAGCAGTTGTCAGAGTGGCTCTGACATAGTCATAGTGTATGTGCAAATAGCAAAAGAAAAGACTAAAAAAGCAAGATAGCCCTAAATTTTGAAGACCCCTGAATTGAAGAGTTTGCACTCTGTGGGCAATAGTAAGTCAACTAGGGAGGTCATTGTAAAGGAAGGGTGACATGAACCCATTGATGTATATTTAGAAATCTCTTTCTGGTCATTAAGAAAAATTTGAGTGGGGAAAAGGATACACGAAAAATCATACATACCAAGTTTTTTAGAAATATAAGTGTTATAAATCTGTGCTAAAACTAGCCATGTGAGCAAAGAGGGATTGACAGAAGGAGATTTCAGAGGAGCTGGTGACTTGGAGGTGAACTTGGCTACCATGAAGGAAAGAATGAAGAAAATCACATGATCTTTAGGATTCTAGTCTGTGGGAATGAGTGTTTCCTTTAAGCATGCTGTAATACAGAAAGAACAAGTTAGGAGATGAGACAGGGTGTTCAATTTTTACATGAAACTTCCCAACCCACATCCAACCATTGAGAGAAGAAGACCTTCTGCTGAATAGCTCAATGAAATGCGAAGAAAAATAATCTCTGAGATGTTCCAGGGTGGACACATTAGGAGTTCCTTAGGAGATAATCCAATTACCTTTTATGACAAAAACTTATTTTTTTTAATTTTTAATTGTTTTATGACCAAAAATTATGAAAGATGATGCTCACATACCCAAGATGGCTGTATATTAATTTAGGATCTGACATTGGGGTTTGTTAAAACCAAGGATTATAAACTCAAAGGACGTTGGGGCAAGGGCAGTGAAGGTGATGCAGGTTGGGTGGGATGGGAGTAAATTAAAATGTCCTACCAAAAGGAGAAGCTCTTACTTAGCTCTAAATCATGAGTCCAGTGTCTTGGCAGGGAATCTTGTTGCCAGCTCTTAGAATTTTTTCACTGTATTTTTTGGTAAACACTCCCACTTTACATGTCGATAAGTAGTTTATTCTTAAAAAATACTATGCCAGATGATGAAATTCATCTATGAACTCTGGACTTTAAACCTTCTTAAAACTGCATGTTTATATATTGGGCACATGGTACCACCTTGAGATAACTTTCTGAGAAGGAACTCCAAAAGTTTCTTTCAGTGGTAAAAATTGCTCTTTGCATTGGTTCTAAAGTCAAGCCTTCCAAATCTCTCAGTGACCCTCCTTACACTGTGTCAAACATGAAGAATGATGTATACATGTCACTTGTTATTATATTCATTTTAATCTTAGCCTCTTTCAGCCTTCTCATCTCTTAACAAAGGGTATAGATTAGGATATGACCAGGTGACAGGAATTCTGCAGTTGCAGAAAAGTTTACAGCTAAAATTTATATTCTCTTGGGTCATCTACAATGAATGTGATCTCACATTAGAAGAAACCAGAGAAAAATAGGCAAAGTACATGACTCCAAGGTCAGACAGCAAGTTTCTGGCACAGTAGGTATGATACCTAGCTTTGCTGGCTCCCATTCCTTTGTCTCCCTTCTGCCTGGCCTGAAAGCTCATTGTGTGTTTGATCAATCTTTTCTGGCTTTATCAGCTAGCTGTTGCTTTATAACAAACAACTATAAAGAATCAGCAGTATACCACAGTAGACAATTATTTCTCACTCATGTGTCTGCATGTTAGCTTGGGTACATCTGTCTTCAGCTGTACTCTTCTGCAATGGGTTCCAGATTTCAGGACTTATTCAAATCATCTCGATCACTCTGCTCCACCTGGGACCCAGGAGACCTGGGAGGAGGGTAGTGACTAACTGTGGAATAAGAACAAGCATGAAGCCTTTCGAACCTACTCTCAGAATTCAGGTGCTCAGGCCAACACAAGTCACTTGGCAAAGCTCAGGATCAATGGGGCGTCCATGATACAACCCCATGGAGATCAGGGTGGGAGAAGGAAATGAACATATTCTGATCATTCATCTTATCTATCAGAGCTTCCACTAATTGAGGGAATATGCTGTGACTAGCACTGCATCAACACTTTATAAATATTATTGAATGTGACGCTCCCTGGTAGAACAGCAGTTGGGTCAATCAGCTCCCAAGGAGCACAGGCCACATACCCTTGGGTTCAAGTCCTGGATCTGGAGGGAAGCAACCAGTGTGAACAACTAAATAAAAATAAAGTGCTTCTTCCTCCTCTTTCTTCCTGCCTGCCTGCCTGTGTGCTCATCTTCATTCCTGCCTGCACCTTTCCTTTAGGAAAAGAAAAAAGAAAAATTATCGGATGCAATCTCATAAAAACTTTATGGAGTACGTAGAATCACCCTTACGTTACAGATGAAGATATTGAGTCTCACAGAGAAGTTGATGGGTGTCACATACACTTTAATGTGGCAGAATGAAATTTGAAAACAGATCACCTGTGTGCTTCACACAGGTAATGCTGGATTTTTTTCTCTCTTTTCCACACCTTAGAAGTCATTCCCTCTCTTCAGAACCTCAAGATATTTGTGGACCCTAGAAATATGTCAGCTGTACCAATAGTTGATCTGGGTGTGGGGGTGAAATCACCAAAGTCATGTGCAAACCCCTGTGGTTGCAAAACACTCAAGCAAGAGAAGATAAAGGCAAACAGAGCTGGAGGAGGACAGCCTGCCTCTTGGTTGGCAGCAACCCCATTCCATATGTTCTTAGGCTGAATTCTTGAAAAAAAAAATGAAAATGGAGCCCTGTGCCAAAATAATAGTGTGCAACTATTGGGTGACATGTTAGCTGTGTTACGTTACAGCTTAGCCTTTGAGTTAGAACCATAAATAAGAGTGAACACGTTTTTTTTTTCTCTTGAAGCACAGCCCCAGCGACCATATAAATAACTGGAGCTGATTTAACTTGGGAGTTCAGATGGAGCAGACAAAGGGCCATGCCATTAAGTCAAATGTCACTCTCTCCTTTATACTAACACAGACTCCTAACCTGCAAAGGCGAGATCCAGCAATGACAAAGCCATAAAGGGGTATGTGATGAATTAGTCCTGAGTCAGAGATCATTGATCCTGCTGATGTGCTTTTGATAATGAGGTGGCCTAATCTTCCTATCAGCTTTTATTGTGGCCTAAATCTTAATGCTGGGTATCTAATTTGGTCCTCACCGCAAATTGCTGTTCAGAGAGCTTTCTGGCTCCCCCGACTATATTCTGAGATGGAGGAACTGCTCCTAATATCACAAAGACTTTTCCCTGGAACTCAAGCCTTGGAGTTGAATCTGCCTCCTCTTCACACTAAATATGGCCTCAAAAGATTCCTCCTGGACCTGCTGAGAGACCTTCCACTTACCAAGACTGAAACATCACCATGCTTTAGCAGGAGGATCTATGTTGCCAGGTCTTTCACTATTTCAAAAGTCATTTTATTTTTATGTAACTCAATGTTTCTGTAAACTGTCAGCTGGTTATTTGGTCACCCGGGAAATTCAAGAGTAGATTCTGCTCCTCAATAGCCACCCTCAGAGCTCAGAAGGGGACAGGTTCAAGGTTCCTGAGAACAGACTTGTTAATACCAGCGTGACTCTTCAATACCTACCTGAGTGCTGCCCCTTCATGGCTGGTCTGCAGCTCAGTAAAGAACCATGATCCAGTCCAGGGGTCAGAAAACTATGACCTTGGGCCAAATTTGTCTCACGACCTGCCAGTATAGATCAAGTTTTACTGAAACACAACCATGCCCATTCTTTGTTTATGTATTGTCTATAGCTGCTTTTATACCATTACAGCATTGAGGAGTTGTGACAGAGACCATATGGCCCACAAAACCTAAAATATTTACAATCTGGCCATTTACAGCAAAAGTTTGCCAACCCTGGTCTAGTCCTCTGGATAGCTAAAGAAAGATATATCCAGGTCTTGAGCTGAGACTCTCCTACACAGTTCACTAGCTCTCAATCTTTAGGAAAATGTTCTATCCTGCTATGGGGATGATGGTATCATGAAGAAGTGTTTAAAACTTAGATATGGTATCAATTTTAAGATATCCACAAAATATGTATTTATATTTTAGATGTGTGTATGTATTTATATTCTTTGACAATACCTCCTTTGAGAGGTGGTGTCTTGGTCCCCTTCTCTTGAATCTGGAAAGACTTGTAACTCACGTGTAACCAATAGGAAGTCACAGAAGTAATGTAATGTGACTTCTGAAGCTACATCTGAACAGAGTATAGTCTTCATCTTGTTTTCCAGAACACTTACATTGATCACTAGGTAAGACGTTTGACTGACCAGAGGCTACCATGCTGTGAGGACATGTCAGTCACTTGGGGAGGTCACTGAGTAGGTGTCCTCATCAGTCATTGCAGTTAAATTCCCAGCTGCCAGCATCCACCACCAGTCACGTGTACAAGTCATCTTGGACGCCCAGCCCAGGTGAACCCTCCAAACTCTACAGCACCTGCCAACATCTGCCTGCAACTTCATGAGAACCTGCAACAGGGCCCTGCCTGAATTCTTGACCCACAGATCAGTGAGAAAATGTAGAACTAAGGTTCTTTTTCCGGTAATTATTAATAATACTAAATTTGCCATCAACCACTTTTAAATGCACATATTGCTGTGTAACAGATCTCCAGAAACTTTTCATCTTGTAAAACTGAAATTATATCCATTAAACACTAATTCTCTGTCCTCCTAGTCTTGGGCAACCACCTCCCTGCCCTCTGTCTTGGTGATTCTGATGACTTTAAAGACGATATGAGCGCCATCATACAATAATTGTCTCTTTGCAGCTGATTCATTTCACTTAGCATAACATCCTTGAGGATCATCCATGTTTTAGCATGTGATAGAATTTTCTGATTTCTTTAAAGCTGCATAATTTCTGTTGTCATACACAGTACATTTTCTTCTTCCATTCATCTATCTATTGATATTTAGGAGGCTTCCATCTCATAGCTATTATGAAGACTGCTGCAATGAGCATAAGCAAATAAGTATCTCTTCAAAATTCTACTTTGAATTCTTTTGGATGTATACCAAGATTTGGAATTGCCCAATCATCTAGTAATTCAATTTTTAATATTCTGAGTAACTGCCATACTGTTTTTCATAGTGACTGTACCATCTTACAGTCTCACCAGTCATATAGAAGGTTCCAGTTTTCTGCATCCTCACCAGCATTCATTATTTTCTCTTCTTTTGAGTGTGGTCAATCTAGTGGGGGTGAGGTGATATCTCATTGTGGTTTTGATTTGACTTTTCTCTTGAGTACTAATGTGGAGCATTTCCTCTGTGCTGTTGGTCATAAGCATATCTTCTTTGGAGAATTGTTGATCAAATCCTTTGCTCATTTTGAAATCAAGGTGTTTGTTGTTATCATGGAAGTTTGTAACATAAGTTAAATGGCCCTTTTAAGCTCTAAACTTTAGGGCAATGTTTATGCAGCAATACTAAAGTAACATAAATGTTTGTACCTGGAACTGAGATATTTCCATTGAAAAGAACCTGTAACTTATGGTCAACCCTTTAACACTGGGTGGCAAGTGGAAGCTTTAAGAAACTGTTGATAAAAACTTAAAGCATTTCAAGCAGTGTATGACTGGAAGTTAAAAGGCCTCCAGGAGGCTTTAGGCAAGAGCTTACAGTAAGGAAAGCGCCATTGATTGGTGGTAGAAAGGGGTCCATTATTTGGTAGTGGCATAAACTACAGCAGAACTGTCACCCACCATTACAGATAATCAGAAACATACCTAGGAACTCAGTCAGCCAGTTAAAAGGTTTGTTGAAAGGCTGCCAACATGACCACCTGGCCTTGCCTAAAAGCCTGTAGAAAAATCCAAGAGGCAGGAGATGGTCTAGGGAGTGAACTACTCCATGTTCAAGCAAAATTTAGATAAATTGTACAGGAGCCAAGTGTTCAAAATATCCCCCCAAATACCCCAGGCTCTCCCAGAACAGTAATAAATAGCCTCAAGGTAAAAATCAAGCCCAGAAATTGGAGGTAAGAAATTTTATGAAGAGATTAGAAAGGTGGAATATCACAAACACTTCCAAGCAGACAGTCAACCTCGCAAGGATCTGGAGAAGATGTCTGGGAAAGATTTCCATTTAACAGTGCATTTTCCAAGAAACTGGAGATTTTCCCACAGGAGCGTCACAGGAGCCCAAGGCAGCAAAGGTTTTATGTTAAACAGATTTGTTGGTGAGACCTGTCTAAGTGGACTTGATGATAAATTGATCTAGAGGTGCTGGCCTCAGCTAAAGCAACTGGTTATTCCAATAGCAAAAGGGTTTATTCAGAAACAAACAAAACAAAAACTAACCCTTAGACTCCAACAAGAGAATGGAGGTCACCACGGGAAGGGGGAGTGGGAATGGGAAGAGGCATGGGGTCCAGGAAGGAGGCATGATTGGAGAGTGTGTTTTTGGTGAAACCCATATGTATTTCCCTGACTAACAACCCCCAAAATAATCTCTGAAAGTCCTTCCCCTCGATCCCACTGAACGGGAAAACAGCCTCGCTTCCTGTGGGGGATGCATGGAGTGCAGGGTCCTGTAGTTTACTGATTTGTGTTTGTGTAGGAACTGCGTTTCTGGCCTCCCAACTTCATTTTTAAAAAGTTTCAATATATTAATGTTTACAGAAGTTCTCCTCAAGATTCTAAAGAATTTGTATCTGATGTGAAGCCAAGGAAGAGGTAAGAGTATGAAATGAAAAGAGGCCTTTGTGGTCCTAAACTTCAATAGAGTGGTTTGGTTTCCCACTTGAAACATGAGCCAACACTTACAGAAAAGGAAGGAGAATCCTGAAAAAGAACAAAGCATCACACTTTCTGATTTGAACTGTATCACAAAGCTATAAGGTAATCAAAACAGTGTGATCTTGGCATAAAAACAGACACATAGACCAATGGAATGGAATAGAAAGCCCAGAAATAATCCGTGCACATATGGTCAAGTACTACTGACAAGTGAACTAAGAATGCTCAATGAGAAAGGACAGTCTCTTCAATAAGCGGTGCTGGGAGAGCTGGATAGTCACATGCAAAAGAATAAAACTGGACCCCTGTCTTATGCCAATCACAAAAATTCACTCAAATTGGTTTAAAGACTTAAGTATACAACCTTAAACCATAAAGACCCTTGAAGAAAACAGAGGAGAAAAAAATTCCTTGACATTGTTCTTGGTAATGATGTCATAGTTATGACAACATCTACACAAGCAAGAAAGTTAAATAAATAAATAAATAAATAAATAAATAGGTGGGACTGCATCATAATTAAAAGCTTCTGCATAGCAAAAAAAAAAAAAAAATCAACAAAATGTAAAGATACCCTATGGGGTGGAAGAAAGTATTTGCAAACCATCTATCTGATAGGGGTGTATACAACAAGGAATTCAACAAAAATAAGTCATTCAATTAAAACTGGGCAAAGTACTTGAATAGATAAGCTTTCCAAAGAAGGTATTCAAATAGTCAACAGGTACAGGACAAGTACCAGGAAAATGTAAATCAGATCCACAGAGATATAACCTCATACCTTTTGGAATAGCTATTAAGAAAAAAGACGAGATAACAAGTGCTGGGGTGGAGGTAGAGAAGAGTGAACCCTTGTGTACTGTTGGTCAGAATTTAAATTGGTACACCCACCATGGAAAGGAATATGGTGTTTCTTCAAAAAATTGGAACTACTGTGATCCAGCGATTATACTTCTGAGTTTATAGCCAAAGGAAATGAAATCACTACCTTGAAAAGACATCTGCAGCCCATACTTACTGCAGTAATATCTTGACTCTGTATCCACTGACAGATGAATGAATAAGGAAAATGTGTTATATATGCATAGAATGGAATATTATGCAATCATTAAAAGAAAATTCTGCCATTTGTGACAATATGGATGAATCTTGAGGCTTTATGCAAAGTGAAATAAGTCAGACAGAGAATGACAAATACTGGATGATCTCACTTACCTGTGGAATCTAAAAAAAAATACAACTCTTAGAAACAGAGAACAGATTTGTGCTTGCTAGGTGTAAGATGTATGGATTGAAAAATGTGTAAAGATAGTCAAAGGGTATGAACTTAACAGTTTTAAAAAAAAATAAGTTCTTGAGATGTGATATATAGTGTGGAAATACTGTATTGCGTATTTGAAAATTGCTATAAGAATTATGGCCATGTCAAGTGATGGGTGTGTTCATCTCATTGCAGTGATCATTTTGAGATATATATTCATTTATGTATTTCATATCATTACACTGTATTCCTTATACGATGTTATATGTCAATTATATCTCAGTAAAGTTTGAAGAAAAGAAGGAAAGAAAGAAAAATAAAAGAAAGACTCAAAATTCAAGGGTCAGAAATGAAGACAAGAGTCATGTAGAACAATTCTCAAGGGATAAGATAGAATGCGAATCAAGAAGCTGGCATTGGCCTGGCTAGGTTTCAGAACTGCTGTGGACCAGCAACTGCTCGCATCTACCGACCACACATCTTTTTAAACTGGAGTATCCATTGCAGTTGTTTCTATCCTTGATAATCACTACTTGTTAGGAGTATGGAGGAGAAGATTATCTTTTTAAGCCTTGATTGAAAGGAAATTTATTCAAGAAACTACATCAAGGAGCCTCACCTGGACCCAACTTAGGGACTAAAATCCTGAAATCTGAATTTTATGCCAACTCTAGCTGAACTTCCCATCTAACAGAGCATCAAATTTCAATCACGTAGGTGAATGAACTTGTGGGAAGAACAAAATATCATGAACAGTAAAAAGAATCTTTGAAAAGGCACAGAAATTATGGGAAAGTTGATAGTCATTGAAATTAGAGTCTCAAAGTTGAGTTAAAATGGAGATTAGGAAGATAAGACTGAACACCTTTGTAATTCAGCAAACACAAAACCAAGTGTTTCTTGCCCACGGTGACACCACCTGAGGTTAATGATAACATCAGATAACTTGCTGCCTGAAGACCAAGCAAAAGTTGACCCCACCACCCTATCTCACTTGCATCACGTCCTTAGAGCGGACAATGAATAAGCTGCCTAGATGGCACCTTAGTGTTCACTCTTGAAAAAAATGACTCAAAGAAAGCGTTAATGTCTGTACATCAGGAACCAAGTATTTGATCCATCAGCGGAGTAGCAGTGTTAGTCTGCCATGTACAGCCGTGTTCTGATCCCAGACTGAGTAGAGAGGACACGTAGGAAGAAACTGCTAGTCCTCTGAGGCTACTCCAAGCTGGACTCTATCTTAAAACACTTGTCAGAATTCCTTCCATCCAGAGGAAGAATTCCCTTAGTCCAAAATAGTGTCTCTTGTTACTTACTGCCTATGACAGAAGAAAAACGTTGTTAGTTCTGTTTTAGCAAACCCACGAGAACAAAAGCAAATGACTGCGACCCAGAGGAGAGGGGGAAGAGCAGAAACGAATGTCTGGACCTGATGAGCAAACAGGTCACAAACAGAGTCAGCTGTATTTGTTTCTTTAGTGGTCATGTTGGGGTCTCCGGTGAATAAAAGACTAGGAATTAAAGACCTCTTCAGACCAGAGCCTGTGTTGGGCTCGTCTTGACAGCCCTTTGTTCACGAGCTTACATAAAGCTGCTGGGACAGTGCGGGACGATCTGAACAGGAATAGGATAACAGCCAAAAGGAAGTAGGATGGAAAGGGACATTTGAGGCCAGTCTAAGGAAAGAGGTAAGGCACCTGCTGGGAAGCCCATTAGTTCCAGCAGGATTTTTGCCAATCCCATTGCCTGCAGTGAGCTGCTTCCCCAAGAGAACAGCGAGGAGAGCATCTGGCTCGCTGCTGTGAGCACAAGCACAATCCTGAAAATCCAGGGGGGCTTGGGACTGGAAAATCCGATTGTTAATGATGATCGCTATGAACGACGCATGTCTGCAAGGGAGTGACAGTTCTCTGAAATCTAAACACCTTGTCATGCACACACCTGAGACTCAGGACCCTGGGCCACACAAAGTGTTGCTGAATATCAGATTCTATTTCAGGCCCCAGCCTCTCCAGGGAACCCCAGGCAACACAGAAACCATCAATGCAGACACACGCACGGTTTGATTCTGGAGAAAGGCTTTCTACAGGTACTGCAGAGTTAAGGAACCCAGCCAGAGTGGCAGGGCGGGGAATACAGAAACAGAGGCAGGGCGCAGAGAAACCTTTAACCAAGATGTTAAATGATCCAGGGAACTAATGGAAGATAGGGAAATGGAGATGAAGGAAGAAGTGGTACAAGAAAGAAGAGCAAAACTAAGGGAGAGGCAAGCTAGCAGGTAAAAGGGAGGAAGAATTGTTGTTTATCATGGAAACATGATAGAAATAAGAAAATTTCTGTTTTCTGAAACCGTAGTCTTTATTGTGCAGTGGTGTTTACATTTCTCATTTGACCTTAAATTCAAGACAGGAAAGCTGCCGACATTGCTACTGTAACTTTCATAGCCTTATCAAGGTGTTTTGAGATGTTTAATAAAGAGGAATATAAGAAAGGGATGAAGGGGAGGAGGAAACCAGCCAAGAGATCTATGGTTTGGAATCCTCAGTCTTTCTTCACTATTATAATTTTATTTAAACATGCCCCTCCTTCCTTCCTGCCTCCCTGTCTTCCTCTCTTTCTCTCAGGATCCTGAAAGACATCCATAATCCCTCTGTCTTCCTTGCCCCAACTCCCCATCTCACCATCCTACTGACTTTGCCTCCAAATATTACTTTCTTCCTATCTTGGCATCTCATCCCTAAATCATTATCTAACAGCCTTAACATCATTTTTCTCTTTGGCTGCCAGTATGATTATATCCAAAACATTTAAAAAAAAAAAAAAAATCATGTTCTTGCTTGAAATATGGTAGTTCCTTATCACTTACAGGCCAAACTGCAAGGTCAAGTCAGTCCTGGCTAATGGTCCCTGACAGGGTTGAATCTCTTCTATCATTTCTAGGTGTCTGTCTGTCCCTCCCCAATCCAGCTTCCATATTTTTACTTCTAAGGGCCCCTCCTTTAGACTCACTGAAAGGTCTGCTCTTGCATAAAAGGAGCCACTTTTTCCACAGATACAGAGTCAGAATGCCAGGTATCCTACAGCCAATGACTGAAATAAGAGGAGAATCCAGCTCCTTTGCCTCAAGTGAGGACAAACTGAAGTATAATTTACCTTCCAGAGCTCCTCTGCAGGGTCAAGTTAAGAGCAGGACTTTGCCAGGAATCAGGCCCTTGGTTCGGCATATTATTTATCCAGTGCTACATAAAAAATTCTCTCAAAATTTAATGACTTAAAGCAAACATTTATTAATCTCACATAGTGTCTGAGTATCAGGAATCTGAGCACAGTCTACTTAGCTGCAGTCAAGTCTGCAGTCAGCTGATGGGAATTGAGAATCTGTTTCCAAGATCACTCATAGATATTGGCAGGAGGCATCAATCCTTGCCAGATGGACCTCTCCGCAGGACTACTCACATGACAGGAGCGCTATCTTCTCCCAAGAAAATGATCCAAGAGAAGGAGAAAGCTAGAGGTGAGAGCATCCCAAACAGAACCTGATGTTGAAAGGGACGTGCCATCACCTCTTCTCTATGCGATTAGCCACAAAGCTCAATGTGAGGACAATATGGAAGGGGACTGTAAAACAGGGATTCGGGAAGTGGGGATCATGGGGCCATCTTGGATACGGGCTACTGCAATAGTATATTGGTTTCTTCTCTCTATTCTGCTCCTCCTATTCTCTTGTCAGATTTTTATAGGAGCACTTAAGAGTCATTTGTACCTACATCTTGGTTTCAGGGTCTACTTCTTGGGAACTCAACGTAAGACAACCTGCAGAGTCCTCATGATATAGTCCTCGTCTACGTCTCCAAGTTCATCCCCTGCCAATATGTGCTTTGCCCTTGAAGCAGCAGCAGCAGGACTGAAATGACCCTTGAAATCACCTGCCATGCAATCTTTCTATGCCCTTGCTCAGCATCTGAGGCATGTCTTTTTCTCTTTCACTTGCTACCATTCGATATTTGCTGAATGAATAAATGAGTGCCGGCATTCTAACGACTCTCTGTCCTGCACTGACTACTGCGTGGTGTCAGTGGAGCAAAGGCCGCAAAGCTTTGCTCTGTTACCTTGGGCAAATTTGAGAATTTTACCTTGAGCTCCAAACTCTGGGAAAGGGAAATAGGAAAGCCACTCCTTTATTTATTTATTCAACAAATATTTATTAAAAGCTTGCTGTGCATCTAACATTTTTCCTAAGCACTGGATCTGTAGCAATAAAATAAAGAGACTGAAAGTTTATCTTCAGGGGCTCCATGGAAGAATAGTAACAGCTAAAAAGTGCTGAGCATGATCATGTACCAGGCAGCACTGTCCTAGGCAGGTGCTATCTAGATATAGATGATGGATAGAGGGATGGAGGGAGGAAGGGAGAGAAGGCGGGAGGGAGGGATGGATGGATATATGGAGGGAGAGAGGGATGGAAGGATGCATGAATGGAGGGAGGGATGAATGGATAGATGGAGGGATGGAGGGGGGGAAGGAGGGATGGATAGAGAGATGGATGGATGGAGGGAGGGATGGAGGGATGGATGGGTGGATGGGTAGATGGAGGGATGAAGGGATGAAGAGATGGATGGGGGGTTGGAGGGATAGAGGGAGGGAGGGATGGCAGACCGCTAGGTAGGTGATCCTAGGTAGATATCACTACTCAAGTAGCGATGCTAGAGAGAAAATCATTCACGCCACTTGTTAAAATGATACGCAGAGGGAGCACCACGGAGGCGTCGGGAGCCTGCGGGAGCACACGGTTGCGGGGCGCTGCCTGCCACCCCTCTGCCGCACGCGTGTCCTCGCGCCCAGTCACGCTGTCACCCAGCTCTGCTGCTGGTACTTCGTATCTCAGCTGAAGAAGGTGAAGAAGTCCTCGGGGGAGAGTGTCTACCGTGGACGGGTGTCCGAGGAGTCGCGTTGCGGGGGAAGAACCTCGGCATCTGGCGGCGCTACGACTCGCGCAGTGGCCCCCACGGGCACACCCGGCGCACCCAGCGAGACGGGACCACGACGGGCGCCGCCCCGCAGAGCTGCCGCCACCAGCAAGCGTCGCCCACCCGCCGGCCCGCAGCGCCACACTCCAAGGTCAAGTTCTCGCTGCCGCACCCGGGCTGCGCCCCACCACCAGGAGGCCCCAGGTGCCCGAATGAACTGGAGACCAGCTCAGAAAAAAAAAAAAAAGGCAGACAGTTTTCAAGCAGACACTGCAACCAGGTTTAGTAGGGGAGAGAGAGCAAGCTTCCCTCCAAATACAAGAGCAAATAGAGATGGACAGCCAAGAAGCCGGGCGGGGGTCGTGGATGAACACATTTAAGAAGAAACCTCAGGGATAAGAGGGATTTAGGCTAACCTGACTTGATGGGACTTCTGTTAAAGGCAGCCCAGTGTGATAACGGCCCCCAGAGAAAGGAATGTGATCAGAGCTGGGGGAGGGGGCTTTCCCCAAACTAATCCAGCAGATTCTTGCTGAAACTAAGCAGGCCAGGGACAGAGGCCAACAGCCTGGTCTAGTCAGAAAGAAAACTCAGGAGAGTCTGATCAGAGATCAAGGAGAGAGTCTTTAGAATTCCAGGGTGTTAAAACCCATATTCTTGTCTATTCTCCTTGGTGTGTGAAAGAGCTGGAAACTGCCTTGACAGAACTGTTGACACAAACCTGCTTCTCTGGGTGTTCTTATTCTTCCAATATGCTTCACTTTAAAACTCCGGGACAGGACAGTAATGAAACTGTACTGAGAGCGAGTCTGCCTCAAATAAAAGTGCCGCTTGGAGCTGGGGTGGGCGGACAGGGCGGAGCAGTGGCCAGATGGCAACTGGGCTGAGTCAGGTGTGAGCTGGACCCTGCAGTGTGGTCCTTCCGGCTCCCTCATTTACAGAGGGGAGCCCCGCTTTTCTAAGAGGCTTTTCTCTCCCTTCCTTTAGCAGCACCCTCCAGGGGCTGGTATTAAGATTCCGCCACCTTCACGGCGGGTAACCTTGCATGATGAGTCCGCAGGCCTCATCTCTCCTGCTAGGCCGCAACGCCGCCTATGGCAAACTCTTCCTGTGCGCACCCGTTAATCAGCACAGGCACCGAGCCGTCCCGGCATGTCTAACCAGAGAATGCACCTCTGTATGTACAGAGCGCCCTTGAAACTTCTCCTTCAAGGTCACAGAGGGAGTGAAAGAGTCAAGATTTCAAGGCAGTCCTGCCCCATTCCAAAGCTGGGGCTTTCCATCCCCACCCAGTGACTCAGGAGAGAGCAGTCGCTTAAACAGAATTCCAGCGGGGTCAGGGCATCCTACCTGAGCGCTTACTTCACACACTTCCAAGTTCAACATTTACTTTTGGCAGTGCCCCAGGTGACATACTTCATGTTGAAATCTCTCTACGTATGAATGAGCAAGGTAGGTCCTGCCCTCCATTTGTAGCTTGAAAGTGATGCGGGGACAGCGTAGTTTAAAATCTAAAGGGCCCCACTGGACAATGGGGAAGAACACTTGGTGATTTGGTGGAGGGCAGGGTGTGTTGACACGTATCTGGGGAATGGGGAACCTAAACATAGGACACATAGGAAATTATTTTAATGTGTGGAATTATGACCACGATTTAAAATCTGTAGGGCAGTATGCAGATGTCTGAGTGGGAGAGCTGACTGGCTGGCAAAACCTAGGATGACTAAAAGGAGCACCCTCCCTAGCAACCCGTGTCTGGAGACGCCGCCTAGCTACTCCCTCCCACCAGAGAACTCCAGGCAACTCTCAGGAGACCTCCAGTTCTCACGAGAACTCCAGGCAACCTGATGAGCTCTCTCAACTCTCAGGAGAGCTGTGGACCCAAAGGAGGGGTCCTTTCCCCAAGTAGATGAGACACCGTTTAACTATTAAGTGGTAATTATTTTTTAAAGAACAGGAAATATTTTTCCCCAAAAGGTGTCAGTTGTTTAGAAGATTCCAGCATCCTGGTGTTGTTCTAGTTCCCATAAGTCCTAAGAGTTTGAGTCCTAGGAGGACACATGGCCAGTGAAAGATACAATTAGGCGCGCCCAGGTGGCTCGGGTGCTAAGCCAGTGGCTGAGGCTTAGACCATTTAAACACAAAGACCTGGGTTCACAACAGGGGTGGGGAATGACCAAAAATAAGCAAATAAAGGTACTTCCTCTTTTAAAAAAAAATACTACTTTCTCCTCTCCCTTTTCCTCTCTTTTAAAAAATAAAGACAAACTCAGGAAATTTTAAAGAGTACATTGGCTTTATTCAATCACCAATCACTCACGAATAGGGTAGCATTTCATACAGTCGATGGAAAGGGAAGACTGGAATAGGCAGAAGGGAGCAGGGACCAGGAAGGTACACTAGCTAAAGGCAGGGTCACCATATGTCCCTGTTGACTGGAATTGTCCCAGTTTAGCAATGCTGAATCCACCCCACCTCCAAGCCCACCTGAGCTCTCCACCCCTGCTCCCCACCGTGTCTGGGGATACTTCAGATGGTCCCAGGCTCAACTCTAAACATGGTAAGTCTAGCAAGAAGTGGATTGTTTGTGGTAAGGTCACTTTCCTTAGAGGACGACAGGGGTCCATCAGGTGAATCACTTCACTAATGCTGATCAGGTGATTTTGTACATGATTAGTTTCAGATTCTATTTCTGTAATTCACTTCCCTCTAGGTTTGGTGACATGAACCTTACCATAAGCAACTCCATATTGGGCCTGTGGTCTTTTGTTTAATAACACTGGGAAGGGATAATGGAAGGGACTACCTAGAAAATAGTCACCAAAATCAGGGAAATAAACAAGGGTGTTGTAGCCAAGATTGGCCCCAGCAGGAAACCACGGGCAGCACCCTGGGTCTGAAAGAGCAAGGGGAGCAGACTCTTGAGGAGATGTGGTGAGACCTGTGGGAAGGCCTCAGAGGGAGTTGTTTTCTTGGCCGAAGAGCCAGACCACGGCCCATTGGCAACCTAATGAGAGTGGGGAAGGATGGATATCTCTCTCATTCCACCTTCCCATCTCCTGCTGGTGCTTCCCATTAACTTACCACAGCCAGAAGCTGCAGACCAGGCACCCCAGGCACAGACAGGGTGGAGAGCACATTTGAGGAGACACAACCAATGCCCAGAACCCACCCCTCTTCTTGGCCAAGGCTCAGATCTTCAGAAGTCAGATGTCAGAAAAGAAATAGAGGAAATAAACAAGGTACAACCCTTCCAGGAGTGAGCAAGCTTCCATTAGACAAAAACAGAAAATCTCCTCTCCAGTAACCAATGGTTGGATGGATGGATATTATCTTTGCTTTCCTTAAAGGAGCCAAGTCAATCGACAATGTATAGAAGAGAAAGAAGTCACTCAAATGCTATCATTAGGAAACACATTGTGACTATAACATTCATGCCTTGGAAATCTGAAAATTCAAATCTCTTGCATGGGTGGCCAGCAGGGAAAGAGAATGCACTTAAATAATAAAGGAAATTTGTCTACTCCACACTTCATAGGTTTTTGTCTGAAAGAGTTCATGACTCTAATCCACTGTTTCCCTCATCAGTCTCAGTTCCCTTGAGTCTCTCATAGTGCAAGCATTTGAAACACGGAGTGTGATTCTAGTGTGTGCAGGGATAGCTGCTTACAGGCCCTTTTTTGGATATTTCAGATCACTATGTGTGGTATAATTATGTGCTAGTATGTACACTGAATATCATGTGTACTAGTCTTTAAAAGAAGTGTAAGATATTTTCTTTGAATGCTTTGGAGATGTGATCAAAACTAAAAATCATAAAACCCTCTGAAAAAAAATTCCTGAAAATGAGCTATTTGTATGCATGACTGCCTGTTCACTAACTTTAGAATCCAATTCCTGCATAAACAGTGACTCGACTGTAATCCCTTAACAATCAGGAGGCATTAAACGGCTAAGGAAAGCCCATTGTAGAAATAGGTAGAGTGAATTTCTTTTTTTTTTTTTTTGGTAAGGAAAGGTGCAGGTAGGAATGAAGGCAAATAGGCAGCAGGAAGAGAGAGGAGGAAGAAGAAGCATTTATTTAATCGTTCATCTTGGTTGCTCCCACCACCCCACCCCAGCCCGGGACATGAACCCAGGTCATTGGGATGCATGTGAATTGGATCCAGTGAATTTAACTGTTAAGCCATCAGCCAAGTAGAGTGAATTGTCAGTGGAATTATGAACTAAAATCCTCAATAAAATCTAGTTACTTACACCTACTTCTGTGTGTAAACATTTTAAAATGCTCAATATTGCCCTTCGAGGGTCACATATAAGGAATTCTCAATCATATAAAGAAATAGAAAAAAATCTATATAAGTATTTGCTGTTCACTCATAAGAAACAAGGATAGGACTTTAATACTCGATGGCGTCGAACCCCTAAGAACACTTGGGGTTCAATGGTAAAATATGATCCCAAAGCCAGCACAGATTAGGTCGTGCTGGTAACAAAAAAAAAAAACAAAACAAACTTCAAGGGCTGAAACAAGTCAAGATTTTTTTTTCCTTCCCCCAACTTTATGAAAGTTTAATTAGCCAGTGAATAGTGTATGTATTTATGGTGTTGGGGGTGATGATTTACTATGTTAATATACATTTACATTGTAAAAAGTTTGCTGTAATCAAGTTAATATATCTATCACTCGTCTTTTGTTTTGCTTTTCATGAGAACAAAGATTTTAAGATCTAGCAAATTTTAAGGAGACAATACACTATTATTAAAAATCGTCACCATGCTGTGTATTATATCCCCAGAAGTTACTCATCTTCTAACTGAATTCTTGTATCCTTTAGCCCACATCTCTCTATTTCCTCTACCTCCAGCCCTGGCAACCACCCGATTCTCTGGTTTTCTGATTTCGACATTTTTAGATCTCACATGTAAGTGAAGTCATGGGCTACTGACCTTTCAGTGTCTGACTTATTCTGCTGAGTAAATGTCCTGAGGTTCATCCGTATTGTTGCAAATGTCAATATCCCCCCCTCAATTTTTATAACTAATTAATATTCTGATGGTTATTTGTGTATCTCATGCTTTCTGTATGTATTCATCTATGGATGGAGCCTTGGGCTCACTCAGCTGGAGGCTCGACTTTCTGTCGTCATTGCCCAGGCTGATGGAGCCCCCGCAGTATCAAACAGTGTGCACCTTAGTGGAAGGAAGGAGGGTCTCACAATAGTGACTGAATATTGGCAGTAGAAGTGACTGATGACTCTACCACTCACATCTCATGGTCATAACTGGTCACAAAACTTCATCACATTGGGACAAGAATAGCCATCTTCATGTATCTGGAAGATGCAGAGTGAGAAACACTTAGCGTTTAGCATGAATGGTGACTGTATCAGTAATGATGTCCTTGTCCTTGATGTGAGAGCAGAGACTGGGACCTGGGAATCTGAACAGAATGGAAAATGGGAATCATAGCTGACTAGGTCAATGAATCCAGATGGAAGATTTAAGCAGCTAAGTTCCTGAAACTGTGCCCACGTGGTCAGGAGAGTATTTTTTATTTAGAAGACTGGACATGTAGCCCCTGGTGTCATTTGCCAGTGTTTCAATGTTTTAGAGGTGTAGATAATAAACATTTTTGATCATGAAATCCTGTGGGAAAGAAATTTTGGAAAATGCACTGCTGATGTATATAAACTTATCTGTAACCTGCATACATGTACTTCTATGTTATCATATTACACACATTACCGAACACAAAGAAATAGACATTTAAAGGATGAGATGTTTCCTAACTGCTGTTTTATCTCATACCCTCTCTATAGACCCACTCCTTGAGAGGACCAAGACATTTAGGCCCCGTTCCTCGGGACATGAGATCAACAAGCAAGGGATATGTGTTGACATAAACTTATCTGTAATTCCAGGTATAACTCCCAAATTACACATGTTACTATCTTAGTACATTTCCTTTCACTCAGCACAGCTATCTATATATGCAAGTACTTTTAAAAAGAAAGTATAATGGACAAACAACTTTGCAATCTCCTTTCTCCATAGAATGCACTGTGAACAATATATTGTATGTTATTCTGCACTATTTTATCTTTTTTCATTTTCCTTATTTTGACTGTAATGCATGCTATTGTGAAATTTCATTAACTGTATATAAGCAAAGAGAAAGAATGAAAATTACCCATTTTCCATTACCCAGACATAACCACTTGTAATGCTTTATTGTTAACAGTTGTTTTTTTGTGTGTGTGTCCAGTTTCTTTTCGATGTATTCACAGTCTTCCATTAATGGGATCACATTATTCATATTCTTCAGTAACCTTTTGAAAATCATTTTGTATGTATTACATATATATACCTTTCCTTATAATGAAATACTCTTCCACAACACCATTTGCATGACTCAATATGGCAATGCTTCCAAAATGCTGTCTGAACATTATTCTAAAAGATTCTAATAGATACACTGAGGAAAAAAAGAAATTCCGTGGTAAAATAAGTTTGGAAAATATTTGAACCATGATAAAGCACTTTTGCTTTTTAAAGTCTCTGAAGATCGGTACAAGTAGAAAAAAATGGCATTGTTTAGCATGGTGTTTCTCAAATTTATTTGAGTATGATCACTTTTGTGAGTCACTTCAAATGATATCCTATAGAGCATGCGGATTACCACATAATCCAGTCCTGTCTGCTCAGACATGGAACTTGTCACAATTCTTATCTCTGTTGTAATGACTATCTTTGCTTCTATATCTAATGTCCTTCATGTATTCTAAGATAATTCCATAAAGCAGAATTGTCAGCTTGAAGAATATGTATCTTTGAAGCTCTCTCTGCTGACAAATCACGTTGGGCTTATTTCTACTCCTGATGAGGACATGAGACAGCCCTTTCCACACGACCATGTCAACACTGGGTATTTTCACTAGCAAAGTCAGTCAATACACAAATAACTGGTCTTCTATTTCAAAAGTGATAAAGAGTTATGGTAGGAAATCTAAAAATTGATGTTTTAAAAAAAGGATCTCACAAATTCAGAGATAACCACTATCAAAGTGGTGGGAGGCCATATATAACTGTGGTATTTGTTTTGTATTTAGACCTATAATTATGTGAATTCCCTATCATGCTGTTTTATAGTATGTCTTTAAAATGTGATCTCAGCACTTAAATTTGCATTTGTTTTAATACTTGCAAAACTTAGCAGTTTTTCATATATTTATTATCTCTTCATTTCTTTTAGATAACCATTTTGTCACACCTTATTTTCGGATTTCTGTTGAATCTGTTTTACTGGTTTTGGCTGCTCTTTATAAAATATACATATATATAAGATGTATCTTGTTTTAGGGATGATATATACATACACCTATGAAAAGAAACCTAACTACTGTTTTTAATTCTTTTTTCTTTAAAGGAAAGGTGCAGTCAGAAACGAAGGTGAGCAGACAGGCAGGGAGCAAGAGACAGGAGGAAGAGCACTTTATTCATTCCATCCAGTCGTTCATCCTGGTGGTTCCCCCAGGTCTCAAGTCTTGAACCGGGGAACTTGGGATGTGTGTGGACTGCAACGCAGTGGACTAACTCACTAGGCCACCGGGGAACGCCCATTGCTTTCACATATGTTGCAAGTTTTTTCCCATATTACCATTTAGTTTTCAATTTTACTTACACTGTTTTTGACATAGAGAAGTTCCTGATTATTATGTACTTAAACCTATTATTTTTTTCTTTAGATATCAGTCATCTAGAGACTAGAAATTCCTTCTGTATTTCACAAGTGTATTATTCTCTTATAGTTACTAGTGTCTAAAGATATTGACATATTTGATCCATTGGGAGAGGCATAAATCAGGTGCCATACTCAAGAAGATGCACACCCTTGATTCATAATCATATTCTGTCCACATGATTTAAGTTATCATACGCTGCATAAACATGTCTCAAATCTCACTCTAGTTCTGCTCTCCCTCTTGGGATCACCAGAATGTTAAAAAAAAATCTCACACGTCTTCCTTTTATCATGTCTGCCAGTCCAAATACCTGCTGATTGTGGAATATTCATTTTGTAACCTAAAACTCTGTTGATTTAACTCTTGATTCAAACTAATTTCTTTCTAATGACAAAAATATTATATACAGATATTCTCAAGCATGCATACCCGTTGTAAAATCTCTCACCAAATAATTTTTTGTATTCCTGTTATTCAACCGAATATATTTCCTCACTCTGTTAAAATAGATCTGTGCTGATCTACATTACTTATCAAGTGGCAGCTGATATAAAAAGACAGTATTTGGAGAAAAACTTGAGTTTTCAGGTATGGGGGATAGTCACATCAGTTTCCAGTTTGAATTAATTTTGCCACATAATCGTTTGAAATTTCTGCTAGTAAAAGAAAATCACAATTAAAATAAATATCACTGATAACCAAGTTTGCCCCCAAATAATAATGAGAAACATTTTAACCTATAAAAGTAGTACGAATTAAAGAGGGCTAACACCCAGCATTTGCAGTGGTCTGATCAAATATATGTTGCTACAGAGGATGAAACATAAAAGCTTTGTCACGTGTTAGGAGGCCCAAATTGGCAATACCTATCAAGAGTTTTTAAAGGTCCTGTGACTTAATACTTCCATTTCTAGAAAACTAATGTATAGAATTAATTAGAAGTAGGCAAAGAGGATTTTGCACAAGAATATTCAATACTAAATCATCTGTAATATCAAGGGGGAAAAATAGGCAACAACTTGAAAGCACAACTTGAAATTGCTTAAACACAATTGATATACACACATTAAATGCTCTGTAGCTGTTAAAAATTATGTTAAAAAAAAACCCAATGACAGGAAAAATGCTTGCAGTATAGACAGTGAAATCAAGGAGTTGGTCTCAGAAAAGATACAGAGGGGTAAGTGCCCTAAGTGACCCTAGCTGAGCCCGTTCAGAGGTCAGGCTGAAGAAAACCATGGGTTAGAAGGAAATGGCTGGGGATTCTGGAGCCCTGAAGGAGAGTTGGTTTATGTTCCTGTGTCCTGTGCCCATAAAGGGACAGGGACAAGCACAAGTCACTTTAGAGATTATTTCTTAAACGCTCCATCATCTGTCGAAGCTTCCTAGTTGAGAAAATTTTCCACACCATGAGCATCTCCGCCCAAGCTAGAGCAGCTCAGGCAATTAACTTTCCCAGGCTCCTTGGCAACTGTGGTTCAGTCATGTGACCTGGGCTCTGACATGTGGTTCAGTCTTGTGACCTGGGCTCTGCCAATCAGAGGAGCTATGGAAGCGGTAATTTGAATGAGGGTCACCTGTGGAACAGATTCTGCCTGGAAGTTGTTTTCTGATGAGACTATCTAGAGATGCACTGAAGAGTGGGAGGGCAGTCTTAAGATTTGGATGAAATGTATTCCTGCTCTGTAGTCTCCCAGTTTGACTCAGGAGTCTTGAGGATTCTGTGAAGACACGACCTGAGATTCTATTAAAAAGATCCCTTTCCACTAGCAAAAGTGAATTAATTCTGTTGTTTATAACCAAGCACCTGGTCTTAGTCACATTCTAATATATTGGTTGCAGTGCCTGCCATATAGAACCTTAAATACCTTTATCTCATTTAATCCTCCCGTATGATTCTAACTCTGAAGATCAGTGAGTGAGAGCTAAAATGGCTCCCAGACCCGTGGGAAGTCAAAACCCACTCTAACCCTGAGCGAGTTTCTACTGCTTTGTAACCCTCTGTTTTCTATCAATAAAATGAGCCCTTTGAACCAGAAAGATTCTGCATTTCTTTCGATGTTAAGTAGGTAGCTAGTTCTAGCTTCTAGAAGATTCTGTCCCATAGTTACAGGGAATTTAGGAAATCCCTGTATCTTACCCGGTGACCATGTTTTCACCATTCTCAGAAGGAGATGGTGGAATGAGTTCAGACTAGAGTCTCTCAATGACCCAGGCTTAGACCACAAGACCCATGAGTATTGTACTGGGTGGGTTCTGGAGTTACTCTCCTTACCACTAATCTTACATTTCCGAGAAGAAGCTGTCTCACACTCTGATCACCAACATCCTTGGCCTCACACTTTTTCAGATGAACTGCCAAGGGCTTTGACAGAGAAGTTGAGGCAGGAGATTCCGAGGAACACAGTACAGGATGAGCATTGGGGAACTGGCAGTTCTCCAGCCCTGGGACAGGATGACCCTGGGAAGGTCACAGGATCTCTCCATGCTTCCCTTTCCTTCCCTGGAAACTTGAGAACTGTGGGGCCAACAAAATGAGATCATACTGGTGGAAGTGCTGTGAAAAATGAGAAGCATTGTACAACTGTGAGGGACTATTATTAATTTAGAAAGGAATCGAAGAATCTAAAATTGTCTTGCATTTGAATAGTGTTTCTTATTTTGCAACACGCTTTTCTCATTTTGTCTTCACAGCCACCATGTGAGAAAGTAGGGCAGTTATTATTATCTCCATTTTACAGATGAGAAAAAAGGAGGAAAAGTGACAGTGCCAGCCCAGGAAGCCAGGTGTCTTGATTTTCAACCCCAGATTCATCCTTGTATATTTACAGGTAATTAGGCCCCAATCCATTGTGTGGGTGACAGGGCCAGACATTAGAGAACACCTGTCAGGAGCAGGGTTGGAGATTATCTGCAGATTCCGAGCCCACAGAAGGATATTTGCCCTCCCATACCCACTTTGGATTAAATGGACCTTCGAAGAGAAATTGTAGAGTTCTGGGGTTTCTCCATTGCAATGGAGAGAACATTAACAGCCAAAATTAGACAGATATTAAATGCTGGCAGAGACTGTGCATTCATTTTTACAGTGATCCTGTCATTTTCTGTGTGCTATCCAAGATCTCGGAGTCAGCACCAGCAAGGTGACCTGCATCCACACCAGCAGGGGCAGCATAAGACCTAGAGCCAATTCATGGGATTTCGTGTCCAAGTAGGAAGCTCAGATCAAGGACTCACAGGCACGTTGGATCTAGTTATGGTGTGGTGACCATTATCAAGGGCACATTTCAGGTGCTTTGGATTTTACAGACTCCCCCTGGAGTTTCCAAAGAAACCTGTAGGGTAGATTGATATCGTTCTTAGAAATGCTGAGCCTAAGAACATGCAGCTGAGATTCTGCCATTGTGTCAACCCAATAGTGCTGTTATGTGGTTGTGATGAATTAGCTGATTCCCTAGCACACTCCAGTGAACCAGAGTCCACCTGAGGCTTGACCATTTGATTGGCTCACTTCCTAAATGGTGGGTGCAGGGTTGAAGAGGCTCCAGACATCTCCATTATCCTCTTCACTCACATCACCTACCTAGGAATTGGCTAACCCAAGAAGAATGAGGAGAGGTCCAAACACAGCCTGCATCTTGATGTACTAAGCATGGAGGTCAGCCTGGTAGATCAAATGTCAGTCAAACCATGGATGGACGACCATGAACTAAGAGTTAAGTGTCCTAAGATTCTACAGCATGAGGTAGCTTGTTAGGCAAAACATGGCTGCCAATTGATTGGCCCAATTGCCTTCCCTAGAAGCACGATTATAAATTAATGGGCCTATTTGGATTTGTTTAGAAAAGGATTCTCTAAGTTTTCTAAGAACTTCTCTACAATATCTAAAGTAAGAAATGTTCCTTTTCTTTGTCTTTCTTACAAAGGAATTGCAGCTCCAAGTTTCCAGGTGCTAAATGATGACATGACCAATATCACTCAGTGCTAGAATCTCTCTCCAATAGATGCTGCTTATACAAATCCTAGACATGTGTTTCACCAGAAAAATGGAGGTGGGACCCAATTTGCCTGTGCTCTTTGCTATTTGGAAATGCCATCATTGTCATTGCTGCAGTAGGCAGAATCTGAAGTCCTTGTGGTGAGACAGAAGGTTTCCCTTTTTGCTGACTGACCTCATTTAGGATTTGATTGAGTTAGGCCAACAGGAATGTGTGTAAATGATATTGAGACTAACATGAAGAATGGATGATGACTAAGTTTATGTTGAGTCTTGATGCTATCGGAAATACAAACACAACTCTCTGTTTCTTCATTCATTCAAGACTTGTTTGACGCTTCCTAGGAAAACAAAATGAATATGTGTGCTTGCTTAGATGCTGTACATTTCATATTATGTATATTATTAAGTTATTTACAGAAGTTTCCTATTGCAATAATAAGTGCCATGGTCCTGTGAATTTCCAGGAATGGTCTTGGTGATAGGACCTGCCCTAGTAGCTTCATTTCTCTCTTTCTAGTGGCCACATTGTTTCATTCATGGTGAATTACATGAAGATATACTTCTGTTTTCTTGATTAATGCACTGATAGATACGCTGCTCTTTGTTTAGGATAAGGCATCTCCTGCTTATTCTTCAAGGTCTGCTCTTAAAAGGGTGAAGACTCAGGTGAGATTTAGAAGGGTGCTGGGATACCAATTTTCCAAACACCGACTCTCAGGTCATGCAGATGCCTTCTTAAGCTTTGTGCTTAGGGAACTGGCCCCACCCACCCCTTTGCTAAGATCATCTTCTTCATGCAACTCTGGACCTTTCTAGACACAGTTTTTACCACATTGAGTTACATCATCTTTCACAGAGTCAGCAACACGCCTGGCCTAACTTATTTGATGAATTGTAGTAAAATAATAATCAGTGATGTCAAGTACTTCCTTTGTGCTGAGCATAGTTCTAAGTGATAACTTGAGATCACCTACTTAGCTCTCATGACAATCTAGAGCTATATTTATTATCTCAGTGTTCAAGGTGCAAAACAGACTAAAAGAATCAAGCTGGGGTAGGCCCTGGTGGAGCCGCAGTGAGGTCACTCACCTCCAAAGGAACCAAGCCACATACTCCTGCGTTCGAGTCCCAGGTCTGGAAAGGAAACAACCAGTGCACACAACTAAATTAAAATAAAATAAATGCCTCTTCTTCCTCTCTCTTTTTACTGCCTACTTGCCTTCATTCCTGCCTATACCTTTCCTTAAAAAAAAAAAAAAAAGGTAAATATCAAGATCATCCACTGCGAAAAGGCAGATTCTGGGGTTTGAAACCTTGTCCATCTAATGCCAGAGCCTGTGTGCATGACTGAAAAATAGGACTCATCACTGCGCTGCACTGTGTAAGAATAAAGAAGGGAAGGAGTGTTTCAGTCACATTATTAAGGATCTAAGACAGTCACCTTAAAGGATAGCAAGGCTGCCAGAGATGGGGCGACTTTCTTCCCCTGCCCATAGTCCCCATAATGGGTGGCAGAGATAATCCTACATGCTGGTCCTAATCTAGAAATTTCAAAACAAAAAATCCAAGTCCTGCTTTGGATGGCATTGACCAAGAGCAATGATGGCGCAAAGGCATCTGAACCTGACTGACAATCCAGCCAGAAAATTCTGCCTCGCTGGCATGAACCTGACTGACAATCCAGCCAGAAAATTCTGCCTCGCTGGTACCGGCTTACTTGCCATCAGAGGTTAGAGAAACACAATTTTCCCGCCAGCCTGCACCCACCCGCCGGGAGCGGTGAGCCCCTAGCCGGTGTCACGGCGACACGTTCTGCAGTGTCACGTCCCACACAGGACAGCTACCTTGCACTTGGATATTCCCTGCTCTTCACAGCGTGTAGCTGAAAAACAGAGTGTGACTGTGTTTTGGGCCCAAACTGTTCTTCCCACAGTACCTGTGGGAAATCAACACCAAGCAAGGAGAGCGGAACTCAAAGGCTTCACCAATGAGTGACTGCGTGGAGACTTGGGCACGTGCCCTGTTAATCATTCTGTGTTTCTGGTGCTTTGTCTTCTTCCCAGGACAGCCCATCCCATGAGAGAAGGCCTTTCACGTGCAAATCAGCCAGCGCAGAGGTCACATCCCAAACCAGTTCTTTTATGGGCCCTCACAGTCTGGGTCACTAGTCTCTTCCATCAACCGCCCTTGAACCAGGGATCAGAGAGTTAGGGATGAACAGGTTAGCCCTCTGCAGGAAAACTAACTGGTAACTGAAAAGGGAAAGTCCACAAAAATACATGAAAAGCCACACTGTCCCTTTGGGGCTCTGACACTTTCTAGGAAAACCATTTAAGGATTGAGATGCATGGTCTCCTTTAAGAAGAAAAGACCTCCCCTCCGCCAAGGAAACCCCACCTCTTTCACAAGAATCTCATGAATATTAATCAGTCCGATGCAACCACTCCCCAGCAATTCCCTGAAACTGTGGTCTCTAGACCCCAGGAGCGCTGTGGCTGTGTACTCTGGAGCATGCCCCTGTGCACTTCTGTCGTGCTCACTTTTCCTTGCCTTACTCAAAATTCTTTGTTTATACTCTTAACTTTCTGCTGACTGGGGAGGAGCACAGGTCGGAGGCTTTCAGAGACATGGCTCATACACTGTTTTTGATATTGAGAGCAGAACCTATGTGGCGCCTGGTGACTCATTCTAGAGCAGCCAGCACCCAACCCTGAGTGTGAGCTTTCCTTTTCCAATAAACTTTCTATTCTTATGTGTCCATTT
Source organism: Solenodon paradoxus (assembly GCA_004363575.1). Lineage (NCBI taxonomy): Eukaryota > Metazoa > Chordata > Mammalia > Eulipotyphla > Solenodontidae > Solenodon > Solenodon paradoxus. The sequence goes on from RJWH01001642.1 coordinate 239,592, forward strand.
CTGACTTGCTGCAAGTGAGCTCAGGGTCCCCATGTGTCCTGAGGGGCCGAGTCATTCCAGAAAGAATTTCCAGGAGATACTTGATGACGGTATGTGACAAGTTTATTAGGAGTAGTTCAGAGAGGCAGAATCTCTGTGTGGGCAGGAAAGCTACAAAATGGCATATAAGCTCAGGAAATGCCTTCTGTAACCAGGGAATGCATTTTTCTCCTGTCGGGAGTTACTAAGGGAGTGGTTATGGCTTGCTAAGGAAATGTCTTTTCTGCAAGCCCCTCTCTAGGATGGCTGGACTAGGGTGGTGCTAGATTATTTTGGGTGATGTTGACTTATTTTTAGCTTTTAACTAATCTCTAGCTGACTTCTGCAATCCTGCTTCCTTAGTCTCAAGGTGCTCCTCTTTTTCCCTGTGCTGTCCCTCATCATGACTCTCCTTGAGCTCTTTCTGGAAAAGGATCAAAAGATCCTGAGACCTTAGGTTAAGGTTCCTTCTTGCTCAGCCTTTGAAGAAACCTCCCAGCCCCCCATAGCAGACACAGTCCCTTCACCCCAGATCCTGCTGAAATTGTTCATGAGACAATCCTAAACCTACTTACCCTGCCTAGCCTTACCTATGCCTGAAGATGCTACATGAAAGGTTCTTTTCCCAATGTCCCCACTCTCTCTGCCTCCTGAACAATCCCACGGTTTTCATACGTGGTCCCTGCCCCACAGTGCGGTGACGACGCATGAGCTCACCTCCTGGGAACTGTGAGGGACAAACTGTCCTTTCCATAACAATTGTCTCCTGATCTGCTGCCTTTCTTACGTCTGAACAGTAATAAAATCTACATTTTTAGCCATATGACCTTGTACAGGGGAGCAATCCTACTCGTTTTTGATTGCTGCCATACAAAAATCCACCCAACATTACAGTCTGAATTTTCAGGAGAAGCTGGAAACCCAAATTGTATTCACCTCTGACGATTTTAATGTTGACAATGAATTCCAGCACAAAATGCTTTGTGGGTCATGTGTGTATTCAAATATTGGAAATCAAAAACAGAGAAAATGGCTTAAAATAAGGACTAAGTAGCTTTCACATTACGGAACTACAAAGAAGTATTCTTCAGTGAAACAGCTGCTAACTCTTTGGTAATCAGAGCTGAATGCTTTTACTTGCTTTGGTGTTTGTGTTCTATTTATCCCCACGCCTCCAATGTTATTGGGGTTTTCTAAAACAATATACACAAAAGCGAGTGACCGGCTTCCCCCATCATGTCTTTAGAACCTATCAACGTGAGAACTAATCAACTTTGAGCTTTTCCCCCATATTTTTTTTTTCATGAGTCTTGGATAATCTGGGACCATGGTAATAAACTCAGGTGAAAATGCATCCCTTATGCCCTTGTGTAGGAAAACATTTGTTTTTATATTGACATTGGCAAACTTTCATCTGGACTGTTATGGATTATAATTGCATTGTATTTCCTATATTTAAAAAATTTTGGTGAACACACACACACACACACACGCACGATAGCCAGACATAGTAGCTGCAGAATGTAATCTATTTTTATGCCTCTCCTACTAGAATTGTCCAGAGTAGAGTAAACCTGTAGTTTTAGAGCTGAGGAAGCAACCTCTTTAATCATCACACAAGGACATTTTATTATGCTTTTCTAACCCAACCCCCAGCAAGAAACACATTCCGCATCACAGCACACATACACGTTCATCTCTACCTCTCATAAAATGTGTCCCTTACTACACATGCTGCACGTTAATGTTTCGAGTCTAGTCTATTCCACTTGGCTTTTTTTTGATGCTGACCACTACCCACTCCTTTGATTTCACAATCAGTGGCTGTCATCACAGCTTGAAACAAGGAGCAGCTAATATGAATCTCAGTGCTATCAAACCATCCTACTACAGATGAGAAAACTGAGACTCACAAATTGGGATTTGTTCAGAACCACACAATGCGAATGGCAGAGCCAAACCTAATTAATTACCAAGACCATTTTCCTAATGCATGCGTGTCTCTAAAGTGCATGTGTGTTTCGCTGCTGGCATTGTTCTCAGTTAGGTTTCAATCAAAGAAGCAGAACCATTAGAACACACACACACACACACATGCACACACACATACACACACACACACATTTTAAAATGGGAGCCTGTACACACTGAGCTAGGTAAGCAGTTTGTGGAAGGCTATTCCCTTCCTGTCTGATGCTGGAGATTGAAGTTCTCTGCAATGAGTCCCATGGGGCCAGATGGAACCACGTCTGTCCCGGCTGTCTCTGCCCTTGGCGGAGTGTGGATGTCCTGCAGAGATGCAGGAGACACCCCATCAAGGACTGACTGCACATCCGTATCCCAGGACTGGGAAAGCTGAAGGACGCTCAGGAGAAAAACTGACCCCACCTTAAGCCAAGGCCATGTGGGACAACCTCAGCCATGTCCTGCCATCTGCAAAGTAAATGTACACTCCTCCTGCCTCCAGTCCCCCACAAGAATCTTCTTGGGCCCCCTCTTCCATTAGCAACTTAGAAAGCTCATGGCTCACAATTTGAAAAATGGGGTATCTCGATCTTCTGCTGCTAAAATTGAGCCTGCAAGGTATCTAGAGATGCGAAAATAGCATACGTTTGTTTTTATTCCTCTCCCCTCTTTCCCCCAGTTATTATCTGAAAATTTAAACTCCAGTCCATAGTGTCAAAATAGACACTGTTTCATCCTAGGGGTCTGTCAAGACTTACTCACGTTTGTACGTTATTAGTTGACAACAATGACGTCTCCATTCCATGTTCTATTGGCTCCGCTGCTTCCTGTCAGCTGCCTGAATTCTAAAACGTTCTTCTGGAAGGTTTATTCCCTGTAACACGCCCCCGTGGGGGGAAACAGGGCCTGGAGACAGCATTCTCTAGGTTCTTCCCAGGGCGACAGGTCACAGAAGGCCTTGGGTTGCTCTGACACCCACCAGACAGGCCCACGCCTGAGCAATGGAGGCCAAAGGTCAAGAATTCTTTTCTTGAACTGGTCAGTCGCTGCAGAACCCCAAGTCCCCCAGATCTTCCACACTAGATGAGAACACTCTTGGCGGGGCTGGTTTTGATAAATACTGCCATGATCTTGTTAGCAGCGATCTGCGCAGGGTCTCCTGTCCGCCGCCGTGGGTGAGCGTCACTGCAGACACCGCCGGTTCAGGGTAAAAGAATGGTTTTTTGCAGCCAAGAGATGAGTGGCAGGTGGGCGGAAGGAAAGGACGCTTCTCAAGACAGGAGACGCATGCGGGGCTCTAGGGAAATCCCACACACACCCTACTGAGGATGCACATGCTTCTGGGGGGTCTTGTCCCTGCTCCCCAGCCTCGCTCCATGCTAGGGGCGTGTCTGGGCGGGATCTCCAGGAGCTGGGCTGTTATCACGAGCCCTGAATAAGTCCATAGTTAATCTTAGCTAAGTTTCTTATAACGAGGGAGAGTGTCGGTCACTCTGAATTACTGCACGTGTGTCCCAGCGGGCCTGGGCGATGAGGGCGACTGCAGAGGTGCATCCTCTGTGTTAGAAATTTATTGTTTCCTGGGCCCGTGGGTGCCTGGTTGTGAAGCCTCATTTGCATTAGTCTGAGCCCTTGGGTGCCTGGTCCGTGTTGCTGCCTCATCTGGTAGTCTTTTAGGGCCTTGTTTGTTGGGGGTCTCTCCTGTTCCAGCCCCCCTCTAGACAGCCTACCTAATAACTTTGCCCATGTGGAAACTGCCTTTCTCTTGCTTTCAAATCTGAGTATGACTTTTACATTTCTGTAACAACCTTTTGATAACTCAAGTAAAAAACTTCCATAAATAATGAAATTTAAGTAATTAACTTGAGGATTCAAAACCTGGGAACAGTCAAAAGGGGTCTGGGCAGACTGCCCACCCTTACAGTCTTGGAGTAGATGGTCTGATTATCATCTACATTACAAAGGCCCTGAGTTCAGCCCTGTGGCTCTGAATATTATCTGGAGATCAGAAGAGGTGAGCAGGAAGTGACTGTCACAGGAACCTCAGGGGGTTCCTCAGAAAATCTTCAAACTGTAGATGGGAAGAGACGTGCGTTCTTAGTTTCTTCATAGAACTAGTCAGTTTTGTTCCGACATCCCCCTATGCATGTTTCTTCTTGATGCGAGGGCTCTGGGGTCCGGAGGCGAAAGGGTCAAGAAAGAATTCTTGAGCAATAGTGTGCAGTTTTAAAAGTTTATTAGAAAAAATGCAGGAAAAAGAAAGTAAAAGCCTGGGCTGGGAGGGCTGCACTGCAGGTTGGAAGCTGGTTGGATTTATACTCTACGGAAGGGGATTCTGGGCTTTTTAGAGTCTGTAGTTAACAAGAGAACAGAACTCACAAGGGAATTCAAAAGCAGAAGGAAGGGGATTTTTCCAAGATGTTCTCCAGGTGTGTGACTTGTCCTCGGGCATTCTGGTGGTCCCAGCTCCTTGTTGCCTTGGGAAAAACATTAAGTTGATGATTGCAGGAATCTTTCCTGAGGGTTAGAGATAAGCTTTGACCTCTTTGGCCTCTAGTGCTCAGGAATGGGCCTGTCTGGTGTGACTCAGGCTGCATCTCATTCTGAACTTTCCCTGTATCTTTCTGGTCCCAGGAATGCTTTTATCTACACTTTTCTCTTCAAAACTGCAATAGGGCATGGTCTCCAGGATCTATTCCTAAGTGAAAGAGCAAGGTGGGGAAACGAGTTTACACAGTATTACCACTTACCTAATAAAGGGAGACACAGAGTCTAATATACAGCTTATCTAATTAACATACAAATACATAATATGGCGAAAGTGTTCACTGATGTAATGCATTAATATACTATTATGTCATGTATTAAATTATGTTAAAATTAATATATATACTAATGACATTCTGCTGGAAAAGCGCTTGATAGTGCTGCAGGGCAGGATTTATTTAAAAGTACAGGAAGACAAAAAGGAAAAGAACTCCAGACAATAATCTGCCCCAAGTGGCTGAGTACAGGTGGTCTTAGAAACTTGCAAAGGAATTTTTGTGTGCCCCATCGTGGGGAGGGAAGGGGTTGCTAGGGCGGATGCTGTTGCTAAGGAACCGTGGGCTCCTCCTCCCTCCCCCCTCCCGCCCCCTACCTGAGTCCAGGATGCATCCCCAGACAATTAGTCTTTAATTTAATTTACATAAGACTAACTTCTAAGGATTGTTATTTAAGGAAACAAACTGGGAAAAGTGAACTATTTACGGATAAAGTTTTTTTCTAAGAATTTATTTGGTTTTAGGGAGTGGTTAGTTACAAGTTAAACTCAAGGCTAACTAAAGCCTAAACTTTTAAGACAGGAATGGCTTATTTAGTTTTATTTCAAGAACGAGTTATTTGTGCTCTTCTTTTATTTCCTTTTAATGCATTTGCCTTCTTCCTTTCCTCTCCTTAGCCCCTTGCTTTGTTCTGTCTCTCACCAATATCACACAATAATGTTATAACATGTTATTGCTGTTATAGACATAAGGTCATAATATTATTAGCTGACATTACTGATAGGACAAGGGCCCCCCCAAAAAAGGCATGGGTGATGCTGTTTTGTGCTGAGGGCTCTTTTGTGTGTGGGCATTTGGGTGGGATTCTCCGTTAGCCTTTGTCTCAGTCTTTCCTGGTAGAGGCAGGTCCTAGGCACTGTAAGCCGGTTCAACCAGAAGAGGCAGAGACAAGGGAGCCAGATGGGCTCTGAGCGAGACACTATTGTCCCAAGTGCAGGCCAGGAAAGCTCCTATCTGAGAAGGGCAGGGTGGGGTGGGGTGGGGGAGGGAGCAATCTGTCCTATGCTTAGGGAGAGAGGTTTTTAAGGGGAAGTTTCAGCAAACCTGGTGGGTGGGGGTGGAGTGCTGATAAGGCCACCAGGTATGCTGTTGACAGCAGGGTAGGGAGTTGGGATGTCTTCACAGGAGGGTCTGTCCTTGACTGCAGTAAACGGGAGGGGTCGAACAACATCTGGTCTTGTTTCAAACTGCAAGTTCCGTTTTTTATGCTTGGCTGGAAAGTGACCACTTTTGGTTTTTTGTTTTCTTTTGTCTCCTGTCTCAGGCACTTTTCTCCGTCTCTGCTGATAAGGACCCTTATTGTTTTGACTAATGTCTGTGTTAACATCTTAACAAATTTCTAAACAGACTCTTCCTCTGGACTCTGAGTGAACTGCAGCTGTGCCATATTTAGTGAGCCAGCCCAGTGGGAAGTTCCAAATAAACATTTGGATATTCAAAGCGTTTTCTGGGTCACTCCTTCTACGTTCCCGAACTGAACCCCCAAAACCCCAAATCTTCTGGGGAACCTAACAACTACATGCTAAAAATAGTAAATTAACGTAATTGTTAAAAATAGAACAAACAGTATCATTTAAAATGGTAAAACGAAGAAAGGGAGAAAGTACTTTGGAGGATTCAGGACTTGAAAACAGGCTTCTCTGAATAGAACTTGTATTATACATCTGCCTTTGAAGCCATGTTTACATAATTAGAAAAAAAAATTCAATAAATAAAAATACAATCCCTATATTTCTGACTTTTCCATTGTCAGATTCTTACCATGTTATTTTGAATCTCATATTTCATAGAATACAAGCATTTTTTGCATTTCGTATGAATGAAATTAAAACTTTCTAAAATATTTTTTAGTATAATACTCTTTTTCTTATAGTTGTGATTTTATTTTCCATCACATTTTCACATTCTTCTATGTTTTCTCTTTCAGTCAGTCTTCTATGAGAGTGAGAGTTCTAAATAGACCTAGATTTTGTCACCAAACATTCTGAAAATGTATACTTGAGTTCCACATCTCTCCAACTGGATGCTTCTAAAATCTACCTGTGAAATCTTACGATGAAAGGGCTGTTAGCAATAACTCAGTCCTTCTTGGTATAGGATTTTGCTCTTCATCCTTAATATCCAGTAATTTCACCAGAATGTCTACTGATCATCTGGTACTGATGCTTCCTAGTTCATGCTTCATCCCCCCAGTTACAAGTGCAAATTCTCCTTTGTACTATTTTTTCTATATTATTGTTGATTTTTGTTCTGTTATGGTCTCCTTTTTCCTGTCTACCAATTATACATATATTGCTACTCCTTTGCCCTCCAAACCTTTCCAACTCTTCTTTTTATTTAATGTATTTGTCTTCTAAATTGTATTCATATTCTGTGTTTCTAACAATATTTTCAGTTACACTAACGCTTCTGTTGATGCTTCCACCACGACTTTTACTTTAAGCTTTTATTTTTCTCCTCCATGTTTTTTTTCATAAATGCTACCAATTATTTTTCTTCTTATCTTATCTTTATATGTCTCCTTTGAACCAATCTTACTTGATTTTTATTCAACTTTGATTTTTTTAATAGAGGCATATATGCATCATTTTTCTCTCAAGTGCTACACATTTTTTCCTAAGCTACATTATATATTTATCTTATGTTTTCTATATCTTTTAATGGGAATCATTTCTTCTAGAGAAACTGTGAGCTGAAGGATACCGTGATGGGTTAGTGATATCGATCTGCTGGTCACTGAGAACTGGTATTCTGTTTCAACACAATTTCCCAAACACTAAGCCGATTAGGCCTCTCTCCTTTCTCTGAAAGCTTTTCTCTGCATATATGTATTATGGGAGATTTCCTATTTAGCCTGCAGTGATGTACTGTGGTAGAAGACCTCTTCCCTGACCCTAGTGCAAAAGGTAGTCTGCCAGGAATTTTCCATGGTACTATGGAGGCTGTAGCTGTGTCCTGCTATCATGAGTAAGGACAAGCAAGCATTGCCTCCCTACTCTGCAGCGGTATGTAAGTGATAAGAGCTGCCAGTAGAAGCCACACGTAGCCAAGGAGATGAATCATCACCTCAGAGTATAAAAGGAGCTCCCCAAGACCCCTCATTGCTCAACTTTGGGTAGCAATACCCCTGGGCCAGCACTGGTGCTTGCAATAAAGTGCTGTTTTCTCTGCCTTTGAGTGACAACTGTCAGTCTTCTCGCCGTCTGGAGGCTCAGTCATAATAGTAGAGTAACTTCCAATTTTTATCATATGATTTAGTCTTTCTTTTTTTTCTTCTGTTCTGACTTTTTTTTGTTGTGTTTCTTATTTTTGTTTTCAGTCAGTCTCAGGAAAGACAGTGGGTAACACATGTTTAATTCATCGAAGGTTCTGGAGGTTCTAAACACGTGTTTTGGATATATCAACTTGACTTCAGCAAGAAAAAGTGTAGAACACGAGGAAGGAGGGAGGGTGTAGGGAACAGGAAGCTGCTCAAGACTGAAACCCTGAAACCTCTGAGAAAGGAATTGATGCAAAGAGAGATGAAGCAGCCTGTGAAGGGTCATGACGTATGGAGAGATAAGGGAGAGAAAGACCTGGGGCTTGGGGGTCATCAGCATATTGACGATTATTTGGTCTTCAAACTGAAGTCTTGAGGACATTTTGTAAAGAAGTAAGCTAAGACAGAATCTTTTGGAATTCTACTCTTAGGAATAAGAAGTGAAAGGAGACTGCACAAAAGATAATGAGAAGTAGATACTAGGGAAGTAAGAGGAAAATAAAGCAGTATTGCCAAGGCAGAGTGTTTCTAAGACCAATCTGGTAGAACAGTCGGTAGATCAATCTCCTCCAAAGAAGCAAGCCGTACACCTCTGGGTTCCAGTGTTCAAGTCTGGGGCAGAGGGAAGGAGGGGAAACCAGTGTGAAGAAATAAATAAAATAAAGATGCTTCCTACGCCCCCACCCGCCTTCCTACCTGTCTGCCTACTTGCTTTCATTCCTGCCTACACCTTTCCTTTAAAAAAAAAAAACCAACAAAAAAAACCCAAAAAAACAGTATCTCTAAAAGGGTAGCTAATAATGGTGCCGGATCATGCTGAGTTTAAGACGATAAAGTCTTAAAGGTTGGCACTGAATGTGGCCACCTAGAGTCATTGATAAAGTTGCTAGGAGAGTGTCAGTGTGCAACCAAAAGATACCCGGCTTGAGTGTAAATAGAAGGCTTCAAAGTCAAGTTGATAGAACTCTTAAAGAAGCTTTATTGATTGTAAATAGAAAGAGGAATAGAGAAACAGACTATAAATTCAGCTTAAGGAAAGTTTCTTACCTACTGATAGATATGTGCCAGAGCCTTAGGGCAACCCTCCAGCAATGCTTATTCAGACGGACATGGAAATTTGCTCAAAGGAGAGTCTGCACACAGAATCTCATTTCCAATTCACTTTACAGAACCACCTCGGTTTTCCTGGTGAGGAAGATTGGGCAACAAGTGATGCGGGAGGCAGACCTTAAGCTCTGTAGATCAGGTATGCAGAGGTCTAAGCAGGACATAAGTTGGCCAAACCCAAGAATTCTCACAAGCCACCCAAGCATGGCAGGAATGGGCTTACAGTCAGACCCTCCCTTAGCAACTCAAAGCCACAGCCCTCAGCCACCCCTCCTCTCTGGAAAGGAGTCCGTCTTTAGGAACAGGTCTCTGGAGAGCTCAGGAGAACTCTAGGTGTGCTGCCAGTGGTAGCTCCATCCCCCAGGAATATCCTGGACACCAGGTCGCCTGCGCACATGGTGTGATGCACATGGCCCAGCACACACGTGTGCGCTCCTTCTGATGCGGGTGAGGTGAGCGAGACACACTGATGAGACGCCGGGTCCGTCCAGAAAGAATTCATGGAGAGACCTGTTTGGTCAGGCTCACACAGCAAGTTCTTTGAAAGCAAAAACAGCTTGAAGCGCCCTGTGGGCTGGGAAGTTTAGGTCAAGAGAAGGCACGTGTGTGTGTGTGTGTGTGTGTGTGTGTGTGCGCGTGACTTACGCTGCCTGCCTCTCACTCAGGCATAACTGGATTCCTAAGTATCTGTGAGAGGTGGGAATTTCTCCCTTACTGGGATGTCCAGGTTACCTGGAGTGAAAAAAAAACAAAACACAAAAAAACGACCTAAGTATCGATGGGTGTGTCCTAGACTCAGGTTGCTAAGGTGGGGGGCTTGCTCTTTGGGGTCTTCACTCTTAGAAGTCTCAGGTTTTGCCAGTTAGTTTTCTTCTCATACGTCTGCACACTGGCCTCTAGATGTTAAGCTGCGCGGTGCCCACATCACTGGCTCACGTAGCTCTCCCGGCCAGCAGGGCGCTCTAGCATCCTGGACCACTTCTAACAAGGTTGCGAGTGATCCTGGCCATACAGGTCTCTGTGAACTCCTTCCAGATGGATTCCACGTCTCCTAGGGATGCCCAAGTGCACCCCCACCAACGAGGAACTGGTTCCCCAGAGTAAACAAGACAAATCAAAGCATCATTGGCCACATGCTAAGCACAACCTCACGCTCCAGCCTGGCTCAATCGCACTCAGCATCCTTGTAAAGAGCAAAACAGAGCCAACATTTCAGGTGAGCCCAAACCCACCAGGCAGATGATTTGACTGAAATCCATACCTCCCCCTCCCATGGAATAAAATCACAGAATCCACTCAGCTTCCCATTAACTCCTCCAGAATGTTTCCTCTGCTCGGTATTTCCATGCAAGACTGATATCAGTTAATCACCTGAATTAAATATTTTACAGCCTAATGAGGTTTTCTGTACTACACCAAGTACAAATATTCATTCTGCAGCAGGGAGACACAAGAGATGGTGGGTTTCCAGTGGCTGCCTTTGGAATAAGAGTCAGGCATCCTCAGTGCCTGGGTGAAATGTTTTTGGAACCTCAAATTTCAAATCTCTGCTAGAGAAACGATTTCTCCCAATGCACACCCATTATTGCTGAGCCACAAAATGCCTTCTGCCTGTCCCAGTCAGGGACAGCCTTCGGTGATATGATAGATGCCAAGGAAATAATCAATCAATACACTGGTTTCAGTCTCCGTCTATCAGTTTGGCATTGTGTGGACTAATTAGATGATAAAATGTGATGAATGTGTATTAAACTCAGCCTCTCTCTGGAAGCTCCCAGGGGTCTTTTCCCATTTTCTAGTTGACCTTTTAGAGCTCAGCTTTATTGTATGTGAATGCAATTAAATCAATTTGTCAGATATTTGCATTAGTCTGGCTTGTTCAGAATTCAATTATTCAGTGTCACTTTACTGCCCTTCGGAGACTTGTGAACTGGCTCATTTTGAAGTGGTGGATGAAGGCAGAAATGGGGAGTCTTGTCAGTATTCAGACCTGTGTGTGTCTTCCCTCAGAGATGTTTCAGAGATGTTCCACCTTGCCCAGATCCCTTCTCCACACAGGTCTCAGGGGCGATAATGATGTGAGCTTGCAGCAGAGCTGAGCTTTATTTTTGATGGCCACTTCCTGAAGGGTGACTCAAATACATTCGTGAACCTGGGTGAGCCTTGCTTTATTATTCTGTGAAAAGGAATCGCGGACTTGGGGTCCTCTCTGAAGTCAATTGGGAGAGCAGACTTCGAATGCAGTTGTACATTTGGGAGGTGATGGAAGCCAGCACTGGTGAGGCAGTGAGGAGTAGGACAGGGATGAGAAGAGGCAAACAAAAGATGTGCTTGTGAGCTGTCTACACTGAGGGTATTTGGTGCTCAATCCCTCTGGAGGCTTTTAGGAGATGCGGCAGAGTTGTCCCAAGGGACAAAGAGCGTGGGCACATCTCTGCCAGCTGCTATTGACTGATTCAGAGCTGCCTGAGGGGTGCTGACCCTTGGCATGTCAATCCTGTCCTATAAGATGTGAGCCAAGCATTTTCTTCTGACCAGAGAAAGCCGAAAGCAGAGTCACCAGTGGTCTCAGTAAGAAACTTGGACACAAGAATACAATGAAGTGCCCACAGCATCCATGGCAGGGAAATGCTTCATTCCAAAGTCAAAAGTGACCATGCATGCCAAGTCCTCAGTTCTCTAACTGACACAGAGAAACACACTCAATAGTCAAGTGGAGACATGATTTCTCAAAATATGTAATAGTCTTTTGTCAACAGAGGACTCTTATTGTGATCCTAAGTGTGTGTTAAAAAGAAAGCCACTGCCTTCTTGGGAGAAGTAGAGGATGGAATCATGGAAGATTTTATGGAGGTGGTGACATTGAACTGGGTTTTTAAGGAGTAGGTGTTCATCAGGTACACAGAGCATATTCTAAGCAGAAGGAATGGCACATGCAATGACAAAGTATGTTTGCTAACTGATTTATAGTTAAGAATGTCTAATGTAGTATGAGAAGGAGTTCTATGTCATGATGCCAGAATTCAAGTCATGAGAGAAATACTACATCATTCAACGGTATTTTAGTGTTACCCTAAAGCAAAAGGGAGTCAGTGGATCTGTTAAGGTAGAACTTTTAACAGACGCTTGGGTGACATACATTTGTAATATAAATAGATATATTAATGAGCATGAGTTCTAAAGATCTAATGTACAGGAATGAGAAACTGCAATGATTCTGTATGTGAAAAGGATGGCAGAGTTTTCGCCTAGTCAGCATGTTTCATGCCTTCAGTGGGAAAGAGAGCTCATTTGAACTTAGATCACATTCATGGAAATGATGCTGTATCCCAATTAAGAGAGAATCACACTTGTTCTGCAGTATCTGAGCAGTTCAGGAAACATTCGTACAACTTTAAGTGGTGTTATCTTTTCAGAGACCTTAGGGACACTAGAGCAAATCTAAGAAGGAATGAGCAGAGTATTGGAGTCTAAAAACCAGGTGAGAGGTGGAATGGTTGAAATAACAGAGGGGACAAGCCACACAGGTTGTCTCAGAACACATACAAGGGGACCGCTGCATGAGAAAGAGATAACTATTTTCTCTTCCAGGAAATAGCATGGAATAGCCAGGCCTGAGAGGAAGAAAATTCTCTATTCCAGGGAACTGCTAGTTCTTGGAGAGGAACTAACTCATAAGACCTTTTCCATCTAAGACTCTCTCTTTCTAAATGTTTGCTTTATTTTTACTTTGTAGATGGTCTATAATTTTTCAGTAGGACAATCAATTGGAGTGCTGATGTGTGGCTTATCATTCTACTATCGTGCTCGATATTGTTTTGTTGTGTTTTTAAGTAAGGTGCAGGCAAGAGGAGAATTGTTTTATTTAGTTGTTCACATTGGTTGTTCCCCCTGGACCTGTAATGTGAACCAGGGTCCATGAGATGTACGTGGACTGTGCTCCTCTGGAGACAGCTGACCCAGCCACTACGCCACCAAGGCACACCATACACTGTTTTTTGTAGGTTAATATATATTCTCTTCAATATCTATCCTTGTCTGCAGTCCAGAGTGGTATTATGAAACCAAAGTAGATTTATAAAGCAATTTATAGATGAAAATGTATTTGTAGAAAAGAAGAAATATTAAAAATAATTAATCTAGAATTCACTCAGGAAGTGAGTAAAAGAATCCTAAAATCAGTCAGAAAGAATAAAGGAAATAGTGATAAAGGCTATATTATTAAAATGAAAATAAATCATGTCACAGAATTACCAAAGGAACCCCAAGTTGTTTTTCAAAACATTAATACAATATGAAAGTATATTCCAGGAAGATTGATTAAAAAAAAAGGTAACGCACAAAACATTCCATCTGAGGTTCTGTGATTCTGGGGCAGGGATTCTCTGCAAGTGTTTTCTGCAGGAAACACATCACAAATGGAAGCAGGTCGAAGGGTACCCCGCAAAGACACCTTCCAAGCGGTCAGAACCCAAAAGGTGGTCAGCTGCATAGGGTTGGTGAAACAGGGTAAGAACAGAGTCAGGAATCTCTTCTCGTTGTGCAAGGCAGTAGCAGACATTGTGTACTAGGCTCCAGCCATATAAAACATTAGCTCCAGCAGTAGTAATAGTGCTAGTGTGAGGGTCTTGGGATCTTGCTTCAGGGTTCTTGTCACTCAGTAGATTTCATCGAACCCACCGGCTCCAGGAAAAAAGAAGTTAGCACAGTCCATAGGAATGAAAATCAAGTGAGGCTTAATGAAGATAGTACCTACTTTAAGAGCTAGGGTAAGGGCAGCCCATATTCCAAGAGAAGAATAAGCCTCCAGGAGCTTTAGCCTGAGGATTTCAGAGTCAGGCAGCCTAATCTTGGCGAGCCCAAGGGTCTGGATTGGAGCGTCAGTGGGTCCCCTTTTAAAGGGAAGGACTTCAGAGTGGCGCCACTTCAGCCTGCTGCCTTTTGATTGGAGGACAGCGTCTGTTCCCTTCCCCTCTTCCCTGCCCATGGGTGACCCACCACCTAGCAGAGGTAGTTTGCCACAGCAAACATTTATTGAGTGATTACGTGGTTCTTATTTTATTCTATCTCATTCCCTTTTTGAGTCTTATCACTTTGCTAAATTTTTGGGTGGTGAACAGCCTTCCATGAACATTTGTAAAAGACAACAGGTCATATACAATTCCTTTTGGAGAAAGACGTCACTTCCCACTTAGCCAACAGGCTGAAAGACAGTCGTCCCTTTGGACACTCCCTGTGAAGCGTGATAAACAGCTTTCTGGAAATAAAAATTCACATAATTACAGTTCAATCTCTTCAGCTTACGAATGTGTAGACTTTTATGCATCACTTTTCTTAATTGAATATATTTGACATGGAACATGTCAAGTGTAAGGTATGTACTGTGTTCCTTTGATACATTTATATATGCAATGTGATTGCCTTTATTGGGATATTTATCATTTTACATAATTACGGTACAATCTTGTTGTCTCTGTTTATTATACTGTGCATGTATCTGCGCTCCCACATTCATGGCAGCATTTTTCATAATAACCAAGATATGGAAACAACCTAAATGTTCAGGAATGGATGAATAGTTTTCAAAAATGTATCAGTAACCACACACACACACACACACACACACACACACACACACACACACACACACACTATTATTCAGCTATGCAATAGGAGGATACCTTGCTATTTGCAACATCATGGATGAAGTTTAATTATATTAAGTGAGATAAGTCTGACAGAACGAGGAGTACTCTATGACATCACTTACATGTGGAATCTAGAGCAAACTCAAAAAACAGTAAGATAATGATTCCTGGGGAATGGGGAGGGAAAGAAATAAGACTGATGTTGTGCAAGGTACAAATTTGCAGCAAGTAATAATAAGAATTGCTGTAGATGTTCTAGGCTAGGACATTCTGCTTCCTTAGCTCAGATCCTGGTAGTCATTCTCCTGAGTTGCAGGTTCAGGATCACTGAGGCCCTTTAGCCTCATACTTTGCCCATTTGGCTGATCACCTGGAGAAATCCCTGCCCCAAACTGACTTGTCCCAACTCCTCTCTCTGCCAGCCATCTGTCTGAAATTCTGATGGATCCATAGAGGCCACCTCTTTCTGCTGAGAATTAGGACATTCTCAACACATTTGTTTTACGAAGTTCATCTGCATGCTTCGACTTCAGCAATTCCAGGGCGAGCTCCCACGTCCGGTGGACCCCACCAGTGCAGATCTGACTGTTCCCCTTGCACCCTCACAATCTCTCTTTGCAACTCCACCACTGGAGAGATGCCCAAGGGAAAGGGCACATTTCACAACCCAAGAAGGGAAATGAGAATGATACAGGGGCATGGTTTGATCTAAAGGTCAGAGAGTACAGCCAAGCCTCCCAAGAACAGGACTGGAACAGCTTGAAGAGTGTTCAGAAACCCTGCAGTCTCTCTCTCCACCCTCCCCACCACTCGTCCTCCTTGTCTTCCTCCTCCTCTCCCTTCCACGCTCTTTCTGGAGCCAGATGGCCTTTTCATCTCTACGTCCACGTGCCCACTTTATTCACTCTCTCAGACTAGCCTTGGCTAATGTGGAAAAGTAAAAGGCCAAATGTAGCCTCTCTGCAGCTCCCAAATTTGCATATTCTTGTTTCAAAATAACCAGCAGAAAGTAAATCCCATTTCTAAAGCCCATTCCAAGTTCCTGGGAGGAAGACTATCTATGGTCCCTAGAACATCACTGCTCCATTTAGGGTCAAATGTCTGCCCCTGATTCAATAGTTGTGGCCAGGGTCAGAGTATACAGTTCACACACGGCTCCTGGATGCCCTCTCTTTGATGTGGTGTGGTGTGGTGTGGGCACAAAGAAAGAGGGCACATGGGGTGGGATGGGCTCTACTCCTCTACTTTGATGCCTCCATCTCAGATGATCCTAGAAAACTTTCCCTCCACTTTAGGCCAATATTTTCCAATTTCCTTCATTTATAGGCAGACTTTATATTATTCTCTTCTACCAGACATTTCTCTGACTCATGAAGGAAACAGACACTATCAAGAAACTTTCCAATATCAAATACTCTCCAATTAGTAGATTTCCATACTAGAAGGATGCATGGAGAGCGGGGTTGTTGTAGAAGAACTTAGGGAAGACAGTTCAAGAAAGGCACACTGGGAGTGTTAAAAATTAGATCAGTTGGCCTAATTTAACTACGTTTATGGAACCTAGGGAGTTAGTTTCCATCAAAAAAAAAAAAAAAAATGAGTCAGTCAAAGGTACAGATACATGTGTTCATCTTAAAGCAGGCAAGACAGAAGATAGAAAAAAAGATACCTTTCATTGTATCAATATTAGATCAAATTTCAAATATCTCAAGAATACTAGTCTTCAAAAATACAGCCTGAGTTTAACATAAAAACTTGAAGCATTGTCTTTGCTCAGGCAGGTGAATTTTGAACTTATGTCCATCGAGGATACATTTATTTTTTTTCATTCCTGAAATAAACTGAAAATAGAATCACTGTATGCTTCAGCAATTCCACTTCTGGACCTCTAACTGGAGACTAGGAAATCATTAATTCCAAAAGATATATGCACTCATGTTTACTGAAGCATTATTTATAATAGCTAAAACATGAAAAAAAACAAAACTCCCATTGATAGGTGATTGGATAAAGAAAACGTGGTATATATATATAGTGTGTATACTCACACAGGGAAATAATATTCTTCTATTAAATAGATGGAAGTTTCTTATTTGTGGCAAAATAAAAAGAGCTGGGGGGGATTATGTTAAGTGAATAAGTCAAATGAAAAAAGACAAATATCAGATGATTTCACCTCTAAGTGGAATATAAGAAAACAAAGCAAATGAACAGATATAAACAAAATTAAAATAAACCTGTGGACTTAGAAACGGAACTGTGGTTACCAGAGAGGATGATTGTCGGGGATATGAGATGGGAAAACAATTTTTTTCCACAAAGGACAGAGGATGACATCTCTATTACATGTGTTTGGGAAATCCCAGGTGCAAAACTGCTTTTTAATGGAGTGCTGAGATAGTGGAGGAGTTAAGGACAGAATCAGACAAATCTAGGTACTAATTCCACAATTTAGTTGAACTAACTTTTTTGAACCTTGGATTTCACATTTATGGGATAATCACTGAATTCTTACTTTAAAGGTATTACTGTAGAAATTGGTGAGATTGTGTTTTCTCCAGGTCTTTCATAGTCCTTTTTCCTCCCTCCTTGTATTAAAATCTTAAAATCTTAAAATCTGAGACACAAAACCCAATGTCTCGTTGTTGCCCAAGTATCTACCAGATGAGTCAGCCATATTGGCCCCAAGATTCATCCATCACCCATCAATGACTCTACAAACTTCTGAGCCTGTATAAACCTTCCTTTAAGATCTACCATGTTTCCTTATTCACACTTTTATACTTTCACAGATGCCATTCGTTATACTCTAACAATGAGTGGGACTAACCTACCAAGAATCAAAATGTACAATATAGCTCTAAAAATCATATTTAAAAATGATATTGGTAAAAAAAAATCAATAATTTCAAGTATCTCCAAACATATTCATATATGTGTATATGTGTGTGTATGTGTGTGTATATATATATATATATGTATGTGTGTGTGTGTCTTCACATACATATATATGAATTCAATTTGGGTTCTCTCTCTCACACACACTCTCTCACACACACACATACACACACGCACACACAGCATGTAAATCCCAGAGACATAAAAGTGAGCAAAAAAATAAAGCTATGAGGAGACTAAAAGGAAAATCAGGAAACTATGTTTACAATCTAGGAATCTAGAATGACTTCCTAAGCAAAGCATCAAGCCCAAAGCCCTTAAGGAAAGATTTACTGTTTTGACCACATGAAAATTTTAAACTTCTTAAAGATACAGGTGAGCATAAACAAGTTAAAAGACAAAATAACAGAGGAGGAAAAATTAAAATCTAGAATAGTAAATATTCCAACAAATTATGAAGAAAAGATAAGCAATCCATATGAAAAATTGATAAGGGATTCAAACAGGAATTTAAGAGAAGGAAAATAGATAATTTGTCCAAAATATATGAACATGTTATAGTAGAATACAAATTAAAATATCAAGGTATCAATGTTTTTGCCCATTAGAATTTTTTAAAATAACTGATGTTGGCATAGATTAGAGAAACAGAAATCCTCACATAATATTATCTGGGGTATAAATTGATACATACAATTACAGGGCACTTTGACCATCTATCAAATTTTGAACTGTGTACACCCATTCATTCAGAAATCTCATTTTTAGAAACCATCTTACAGATATTTTATCACATTGCACAGAGGAGTATATATTAATATGCCAATGGTTTGTAACAGCAAGAAATTTAGGAATAACTGAAGTGTCCTCCAATAGGGGAATCGTATTAGAATCCTGAAGCATCTTTCCATGAATTAGCGGTGGTGCTGGCTCTTGGGTTCCTGGTGCTCCTGTTACTGAGTAACAACCTACCATCCCCAGATATCTGAACACATCAAGTCCAGTCTAGATTCTTGACCAATTCTGCAAATAGTCTGCCAGAGTAAAGTGCTCTAACGAGTGTTTAGTACATAGAAAGAACTCAACCAATTACCGTAATAGGTTTTATTATTATAGTATTGCTATGCCATATAACCATTAAAAAAGAAGTCCATCTGTGAGAACTGAAGTGAAAAGACTTTCTGAAACGTATTTGCTTCCATTTTTATAAATGCTTTATTAAGCCTTTTCACAAATGTTAAAAGTATAAATGACGAGTAAGTGATACAGGATATCAGTCAAGATCATCTTCTACATGTTGATTTATATTAAAAGGTCAAGAAAAAAAGTATTATCTACACGGAGAGTATCTACTGGTGTTGGAGTAGGTTGCAAGAAGTTTTACGTGGATCTGCAACTATCTAGTGTTACAATCTGGTGATGACTGGGCTGATGGTTCACAAGCATTTCTTCTGTTCTTTTAAATATGGTCAGGAAAATGGGGATGCTCATATTTATAGTCAGTGCATTTCTTCTAAGTGCCTTTTTTAGAAAAGTTCTGAACTCTTCTTCTCAAACTGTTTTTGCTTTGTTATGTTTGTTCGTTTATTTTCTGCATTTCTCTTTTTAAGAAATAGGGTGCATTGGAGACACCAGTGAGATTTTCAAGCTCTCTAGATCCTGAATACCACTTCCATTTTTCATGGTTTCCACGATTTCTCAACTTTAAATAGCAACCTAGATTGTCTTTTGTTGTAGATATCTTTCTTTTGTTAAACCAAGGCGATTCTATTTTTTCTCTTCTGGTAACCGGAATTTTTAAAAGCCCAGAAATTGGCGCCCCCTGGTGGAGCAGCAATTAGTTAGGTTGCTCTCCTCCGAAGGCGCGTCGGCCACGAACCCTGGGTTCAAGTCCTAGGTCTGAGGGGAAACAACCAGTGTGAAGAGCTAAATAAAAATAATTAGTGCTTGTTCCTCCTCTTTCTTTCTTTCTTTCTTTCTGCCTACCCACCTTCATTCCTGCCTTCACTTTCCCTTAAAAGGAAAACTTCCAGAAATTATGAATTTAATTAAACAGCTGATTAGTTAACCAAACTGAGGATTTGAACCTAGGAACAATGAGACAGGTTCCTCTGTGCAGACTGCCCACCATTTACAGGCTGGGTAGGCTTTTTATAACAAAAGCCTTTGATTAAGTGGTCTGATTTGCATCTATGTCACAAAAGCATTGTGTTTCCAGCCCTCTGACTGAATGCTATCTGGAGATCAAGAGAATCAAGCATAAGGTGACTAAATTTTTATCTCAACCTTGAGGAATGTCACATGAGCCTTAGGGAGAACTCAGCAAGGCGGCTCTCCTGTAGCTTCTCTCTGAGACGTGCCTGCTCACTCAAGTCATGACATTTTCACACCGTTTCATCACTAAACAAGGCCCGTTTTGTCCAAGGATCACCTGGCCAAGTTTCTCCTAATGGAAGAGTGAAGTAGGGAAGGAAAGAGGAGAAAAGGGCCCAGATGTGATTTTGTTTGCACTCCTCACAGAGAATCCAATTCCAGTGATATTTGCAGTTTTCTTCTTTTATAGGAAATGTGCAGGCAGGAAAAGAGAAGAGGAAGAGAGTTTTTAAACTTTACTTATATTTGTTGTTCACATTGGTTGTCTCCCACCCCCGGCCCCAGGATGGGAACCCATGTCCTTGGGATGTACATGGGCTGCACTGAGATGGAGGCAGACTTAACTGCTACCCCACCAGGATGCACCATGACCTTTTCTTTTTCTTTTTTAAAAGAAACGTGCAAGCAGGAATGAAGGTGAGCAGAGGCAGGCAGGCAGGAAGAGAGAAGAGGAAGAAAGATTTATTTATTTTATTTAGTTGTTCATCCTGGTTGTTCCTCGCCCTCACCCACTCAGGTCTCAAACTTGAGTTCTGGGGATGTATGTGAACTGTACCAACTGGAGGGCCAGGATTTAACCACTAAGCCACCAGTGATCTTTTTACAGCATTTTGACCTTCAGGGAAGCACCAACATCCTTTGGATAAAACAGAGAAATCTCTCCCAAAATCAGAGACCCTTCCTAGGGAAACAAGCGTGAAGGATGAGGGGAGTAGGCACTCGGTGCTTTGTCACACGCCACAACTTTATTTTTATGAAAGAGCAAACAATTACATAGACCTCCATGGCTGGCTCAAATGAGGTACGAGACACCAGATTTACTATCCAATCCCACTTGAAACAAACAGAAATGGACAAAATAAAATAAACATTTTAAAACAATGATTTGTGAGACACTGGACACAGCAGGGACTAACTGTGACCCCAAGGGATGAGCAAAAGAAGGAAGAATTTGTGAGATCCAACAGGATTTAGGGGATGGGAAAATATCACCAACTGCCTACCTTAAAAAAGAGGAATGATCTCAGTCAATGCCTTCAGGTTCTAGTTAAAACACACACACACACACACACACACACACACACACACACACACACACACACACACTCAGAAGAGCAAACTGAATCCAAAGTGAACAGCAAAAGAAAGTAATTAATTTTAAAAATCAAAGAAATAGAAGCAGAAAAATAGAAAAAAACAATGCAATCAAAACCATGTTTTGAAAAAAAATTATAAAATGGGTAAATCTCCAGTTGCATTGATCACGGAATAAAGGCAGAGACAAAAATTAACACCAAAAATGAGAGGTTAGATTACTACAGATTCTATGGATATTTAGAAAATAACTACGGAAACACTACAAACAACTTGTGAAAATTAACATGCATACTATTTAAATGAGGCTGGGAGACTAGAAGAGTTCCCATTCCCGCATAATTAGCAAATTGCACACCAACAGGAAGTGAGGTTGCGTCCCTGCCCCAGCGGAAGGAGGGAGACATTTCTCTTTGCCCATCCAGAGACTCTCTTCTGGAAGCTCTCTAAGTTAGTGCTGGTGCTGGTTTTAGAGGAGTACATTTGTGTCTCACAGTGAGATGGTGAGACTGCACTGTCCAAATTGCTTTTTCATTGTCATTTCCAAATAAACCCATTTGTCAGTGAAACAACTTGATGCTTTCCAGTTGAGGATATTTGCATAAAGAAAGAAAAACAGGGAGATGGAACAGAACAGAGAGTCCAAATCTAGATCCACACACATTTAAGCAACTAATTTTCAACAATGTTACAGGAACAATTGAGTGGAGAAAGGAAAGGTTTTTCAACAAATGTTAATGGAGCAATTGGATATGCATAAGAAAAATTAATATTAACAAAAAAATAAATTTTATCCAAATAATATCATGTAGAGAAAGTAACTCAAAATGATTATAGACCTACATACAAAGCATAAATCTTTAACATTTCCAGAAAAAAAGAAGCTGACAATTTGTATAACTTTGATTTTGGCAAATATTTCTTTGATGCTACAGTACAATACATGAGCCATTGAGGAATAAATTGGTCAATTTGACTTCAACAAAATAAAAAGAAAATCTTCTGTTCTTCAAAAGAAACAGTTAAGAGAATCAAAACACGAACCACAGTGTGGGAGAAATATTTTGTGAATCAAGCATATGACAAATCAATCCAGAATAGAGAATAAATTCTCAAAACTCAACTGAAAGTAACAAAGCCCTGATTTTTTAAAACTAGGCCAGAGATCTGAATGAACACTTGATCACAGAAGACATGCAGGTGGAAAATTAGCACAAAGAAATATGCTTAACATCATTAGCCATTAAATAAAGGAAAATGAAAACCACACTGAGATACCATTACACACCTGTCAAAGAGCTAAAATTAGAAAGACTGAAGAGACCGAGTGTTGCAGAGAAAACTGACCTCTCACGTTCACTGGTGGAAATGAAAATGGTGCAACCACTTATGAAAAAAGTTTGCTAGTTCCTTTCAATGTGAGACATGCTAGCCATGCTTCTAGCCATTCTAGCTCTTCAGAAGAAACATGAAAGCTTTACCCTCACAAAGATTTTTACAGAAATCATCATGGCAGCTGGGCTTCTAACAGACACAAACGGGGAACAATTCAAATGTCCTTCAACAGGTGACAGACAAAGAAATCATGGGACTCCCACACAATGGGATCTTCTTTAGCGATAAAAAGTAATGACTTATTGACACATGGACCAAATATCTGTTGAATGAATCACACGATAATTACCCTGAGTGAAAGAAATCAGAGAGGCAACACAATACTTTGTATGATTCCATTTAAATAAATGCTAAGAAATGTGAGCTAATATACAGTGGCATAAACTATACCAGCAGGTATCTGGGGGGGGGGGGGGGGGGGGATGAGGACACAAGGCAAGGATTATAAAAGTGCACAGGGAGACATTGAGAGACGATGGGTATGTTTATTATTTTGATTATGGTGATAGATGTTAGTAGACTAACATAAATCTATAAAAATACAAATGTCAAGATGTATTAAATCTCATACTTTAATATGCATGTTTCTTCACCATAGGTCAATTATTCCTCAATTAAGTTTTAAAAAAAAACAATTGGTAGATTGGCGTGTGTGTGTATCAAAAAAAGGACTGGAAGAATCCATGTCAAACTGTGAACAATGGATAGCTAGGGATAGAGTACTTGCAAAGGTCGAGGTATTTGAATGAAGACTCACACAATGTATATATGAGGATCACTTTAATCTTCTACAAGAATGTATTCATTCATGAATTACTTGCTTATCATTAACAATTTAAAGAATATAGCCACAGGCAGTGGCAAGCTGTATCTATCACTACTAAGGAAAACTTTTCTGACTTCAGGGACTGAGAAATGAAAGCATAAATGCTGTCTTCTCCACCTACCTCTTGGTTGAAAATAGGTGTTTGACGACCGTTGGACACTTGCAACAAAACTGAGGTGACCAATAGGGAATGGGGTGGGGAGGAGCACATGGTGGCAGAGCCCACTGGACAAAGGTGAAGAGCACTTGGTGATGTGGTGGAGGGCAGGGTGTGTTGGCATGTATCTAAGGAACAGGGAACCTATACATAGAAAGTTATTTTAATGTATAGAATAACTACTAGAATAAAAAAAGAAAAAAGAAAACAGGTGTTTGAGAGCTTAAATGTAAATGTCTCACTTTGGAAAGATTTTGAAGATGAGGAATACTTAATAAAATGTCTTCAATGACCATTGCCCTTGTATAAAAGCTCCGTTTCTTCAAATGGCCTGTGGACACCACTCCTGAGGCAGGTTATGTTATGTGGCAAAGGTGAAGGAATCATGGCAAGCTCACTCAAAGCTCCTAATCAGCTGACACTGAGTTAATCAGAAGAAAATGTGATAGTTCATTTTATGTGTCAACCTATGGGATGCCCAGATAGTTGGTTGAACATTATCTCTGAATTTGTCTATGAAAGTATTTCTGGAAGAGATAGAATTTGGCAAAATTAATAAGTTAAAATGCTTTCCGATACCATGCTCCATAAAGGTACTCTGTCATTAATGATGTGTTAATAAGTGCTCGTCCTTATATCTAACATTGAGGAATATGGTGGCTAAAAGTATCCAGGAAGAAAAAGTTGACTAAATGAAGAGTAGAGGGAAAAGGAGAAAGAAAAAGAAGATGAGGAGATGGTGATGAGAAAGGGGAAGACACTGATGGAAGATGTTGGTGGTGATGGCAGCAGAAATAATGATGGTGATAAAGAAGGAAGAAAGGAGATGCAGAAGATCATGTTAACCAGTAGAGAGGGAGGTAGCAGTGGTAACATCAATTTCATGTCTTTGTCTATTGTGTCTTACCATCTACCATTCCAGAACTTTACAGCAATGAACAAGAGACAACATAAGTTCATGAGTTTTCAGCAGGAAGCTCAAAAGCCCTTTAACTCATCTAGACAGCTCCATAACTCCGTCCCAGAGTGGCTCTTAATTCTCAGTAACCCATCGCCTTAGCTATTCTACCATGACGGTCAGTGGAGAAAGCAGGCTGCAGCCTGAGCCTGACCAAAGACCAAAGAGTAAGTCCTAAGTCATTAGACACCTTCATGGAAAAAGGAGGTATTTTCTGGCACTCATCTTTGTTTACAATTCTCATGCATTACTTAGAACTGTTTATTCCAGATTATAGTTACAAATATTTTTATTCGATATTCTCCAGTCATTAACACTAATGATTATAGCTAATACATAGGATACATTTAACTAAGCTGACTATATTTCAAAATGGAACAAAACAGGACAGGGATTTGGGGCCCCTCAGCAGACTAGGCCCAGGACAGCTCACCTGCCCCTGTTGGCCCATGTTACGGACAGTCCTGGCTTACTAAAAATGGGACAAAATGGATGGTCAGGAAATATGAAAAAAAACCATACTGTCTGGTTTAAAACGGTACATGTGGTCAGCCTACATTTCATAATAACATACAAAACAAAATATAATGAACACATAGTGAAGATTGATGGGCATGATCTCATTTAATCCATATAACCATATAGATTATGTTACTGTTACTGCTCTCATCATACAGATTAGGGAAATATAATTTAGAGAGGTTGAAAGTTATTAGGAAGAGGCAGAGACGGGATTTAAAACAAGTGTGCCTCTGCCTGGATCCAAAGGAAAAGTTGGCTTATGGGACAGGAATCCTTTTGTGGTCTTGAATTCCCTCGAAAGAGCCTTCGAGGGTCCATGGACCCTGGGTTATAAATCCCTAGTTTAGATGCATAGCCATGCTAAACCCCACTAAGTTACCCACTCCAAGACCACTACTTAAAATAAACATATTCACTGAGTTCCTTGAGGGTAAGTGAACCTTCTGCATCTTCCCATCACTGGCACAAGGTCGCTCCCTGGCATAGGGCAGGGACACAAGTCACATACCAGGGACATGTGCACATTGTTCAGTGTAGGAGGCTGTGAGCAGGGGACCTGGATTGGATTTTATCTAGGACCAGAGTTGGCATCCACAGTACCTGGAAATCCCTGGAAAAATATGGGGAAAAGAAAAGGGAGGGGAAATCTGAAGTCCAGATGAGCACAGCAGAGAAGGTAGCAGGCAGTGGGGGAGGTAGAGTTATCAGGATGGTCCTTTGCAAACCACTCCTTGAGAAAACTCAGTGTCCCTCCTTGAAACAAGACTTCATGTGACTAAAATGCAAATTTTCCCACTGCATCTGGTCCCAGACTTTTCCCCTTCAAGGTCCCTGCTGGCATCCACTGGGAGACAGAACTCTGATTTGCTCCTCAGCAAGAGTGAATAACTGGTATTTCCAGTCCTGCTGTGGGGAAGCCAGGTGTCCCTTTCCCAGGACATGATACCTCCAAGACCCTAAAAGCACGTTTTAGGGCCGGCACCTCACAGGTTTGCATGCAAGCAAATAAGCTTCACACCAAGTGTGTGCTCTCCTTTTTCCAGGTAGAAGATGCATCACATACCTGAGTGGCACTGGGCCTGGAAGGCACACTGTTTACTCCAGCATACTGGGAGCACTGTGGTAATTACCTTAGAAAGTGTTTTCTCCATGTATCTGGCTGCAGAAAGAAAACACACTTCTTCTCTTTCCATGCATCTCACGGAATTATGTAAATAGACCCAAAGCCAACCAGTTTGAATGATTATAAAATGGATTTCTAAGTGATATCTGTTACCAGACCCGAATACTAAAAATCCCTGCTATTTCTCAGTCACCAGTGCTGAAAGCACAGGCTTTTTAGTAAGGAAATCTTGAATGAATGGTGCCTTCTCTGGGGCTT
Organism: Solenodon paradoxus; assembly: GCA_004363575.1. NCBI lineage: Eukaryota > Metazoa > Chordata > Mammalia > Eulipotyphla > Solenodontidae > Solenodon > Solenodon paradoxus. The sequence continues at coordinate 266,016 of RJWH01001642.1, forward strand.
GTAGACTTGAGAGTCAGGGGAAGAGGTCTCACCTAAGTGTAGATGACCCATGTCTTCCTGGGGCTTGGGCCACGTTTTAGAAAACTCTTGAAGGAAGAAAGTAGCTACAGAGAATCGAAAAGGGTCTTGTCAAATGGAAGAATGGTTCTCAAACGTTAATGTTAGGCTGGCCCAGAGGGACAAAGTGGCAGCCATACCCGGGAAAAAGGCGGCAGATGTCAGACTCAGGGATTGAAGCCCACACCTAGAATCACAGGACCAATCCCCAATCGCGATGTATGAAGCCCGCGAAATTCTTTTGCTTAAAGAGCGCGCTTCCCTTTGTTTGGGCGCGACTTTCCCGGCCCTTGTTCTGTGGACCGGAGAACCTCGCCCAGGGGCGCAAAGCCCAATAAAGCCCTGGCTATTCGACTTTTTGTTTGATTGGCTTTCTTTCCTCGCAGAGCCCAGAGAAAAAACCTTTCAGTTAACACACATAAAAGCGCCAGGAGGACTGCTAACATGGGAATCCTGCACCCTACACTCAGAGGGTCTGATTCCATGAGTCTAGACTTGGAGCCCAGAAGGTGTCAAATTCCCAGGTGATGCTGATGTCATCGGTCCTCAAGTCACACGTTGAGTGACCTGGGCTGAGAGGAAACAAGGGCAGATGTCTGCTTAGCATTGTCAAGCCCTTGCTGTGTTTCTTGTGGATTATCAAACCAGGGGCCCTCCCTCATCAGGGGCCCTTCTGCCTCACTTGACCCAGGCTGTCCAGTCTGATCTCACCAAATACAGTGATTATCCAGCAGAACTTGTGGACAGTTGGGGTCCACAGAGATACTGGACATGTGATACACTTGCTTTCCTTCCAGGATCTGAGGCACTAAGGACCACATAATTCTGAAGCTATGCATTCTGTCCTTATAACTAGTTGGGAAGATACTACCTAACGTTGAAACAATATAGGGAAAAGGAAAAGAAAAGAGGAGAGAGGGAAAGAGGAACTATCTGACAATGCTGTCTACACCCCAGGATCCAGCCACACCCCAAGTCTAGTAGACCCAAATGAGTTTTCTGATGAATCAAGAACTCCCCAACCCTTTCTTTTTTAATGTAAACCACTTTGAGCTGGTGTTTCTGTGGTTTTTAACAGAAAAGATTCCTCACTAATATGCAATCTTCCCAATGTTTCTAGAAGCATGATTAACTTTAGGCCTCTACCCAGGACCCAGTATTGAGTGCAAAGAGGCCATCTGTCCTGACTCAGGTGCCTGTCATCATATCCATGACACAGGCCTCTGAGTCCAGCCTTCCTCATTCCAGCTAATATGGCACAGAAACTTACCAGACCTGTGTCTCTCAGCCTGAGTCACAACTGACTCCCCACAGAGAAGCACCCTCTATTTGTCTAGCTGCTGACCCCATTTTCATGTGGGGTCAGTCCTACTACACAAAGCTTGGTTCTTCAGATGATCAGGAGTGAGGTTCGAGGATACCACAGGCTTGCTCTGAGGAACAGAACAGGACCTGACAAGCTCCTTTATTCAGATCGGATTCACTGTCTTCTCTGCTGGTTTATTTAGGACTCATCTTAGGAGGGATACACTGCAGTAGTTTTTAATGGTGGCGCTTCCTCCCAGGTAAAACACTTTAAATTTTACATGTGCCCACCAACCCAATCCAATTGGCAACATAAAAGTGGGAGTACCATGACCGTTCTGATACTCCAGGTCAGTATTTGGGAAAAATTCCATTCATTGCCTATTATTATTTACATTAAAAACATTAGTTCCCCTGCTCTGTATCACCAAAATTAATCCCTTCCTCTCCACCCCACCCCATCTACTTACACTTCTGCAGTGTAATTTCTCTTTCTTTTCCCATAAAATTACATCATCATCAAAGGCGCTTCTCCCTCCGCAAACACTTTCCTGTTCTCACCTCTCGCCATCATCAACTTCTTCATCGGCTCTCTCAACCAGATTAACCCCGCTCCATTCTGGAGAGCTTTCTTTTTGAATCACCATAATCCTAACCCTGTCTATCACTTGTCTTCGCCTTTTAGATACTCTCAGGCCAATGAGTACCAGTCGAATATGTGGGCTCTGAGGTCAAGCTCCCAGAGTCTGAGGCCCAGTTCTTTCCCTCATTAAGGACTTAATGTCTCTGGCTGGTTTCTTCATCTGGAGAAAGGGTATTATGATAATAATAGTAAATGCTTTGTAGATCTGTTGCAAACATTAAATGACAACGTGAGTAAAGTATTCACAATTCCAGACACATCTATAGGGAACTTATAGATATATCAGGAAAAGCTCACTCTCTGAATCAGTTAAAAATCAGTGCTCCATTATATTCACATAGTGTTGTAATCTTTCATCTAAGAGTAGAGGGTAGAGATTTCATCCTGCTCTTTTAACTCATTTCTACAACCCCCTGCCTGGCACATTGTACATGTTCAAAACTGTGTTAAAGAGCCAATAATAAATAACATGAATCACTAATAAGAACTACCATTTAATGAGCACCTACTCTGTACAAAGCACAGACTAAACCCTGCCAAGATGATATCACGTCCTATTTTTTTAAATGAGGGAAATGGAGGATCAGAAAGGTAAACCTGCCCAAAGGTAGAGTTAGTTCACTTACATCAGCTTTCTTCAACATCTTTTTAAATTTTAACTTTAACCCCTCTTGAACGCAAGTTCACTACTGTGAGCTCTTCAGGATTTTTCAATCATTTCAGCAGCATTAATAAATGACATCTTTTTAAATGTTCTACTACAGCATTATATTATTAAATAGTATGCTGTCAAGATCATGTTACCATCTTCATCAAATGAAGGCAAGTTTTGACTTGTCCCCACTTAACACGTGATGTAAGTTGACAGATTTACTTTAAATTATTTATGAAAGGAAAAAAAAGAGATGGCTTCAGGATATAATTTTACTATGCTGAAAGGCATCAAAAAAAAATTTTTCATGAACTTATGTTTGCATTCTAAACTTTGTGTTGGTTTTTAAAAAAATACATAGAATTGTTGTTCTAAACGATAAGACACATGAAAAGGTTTCCGGCTGATATTTGCAAGCACGTCTCTACAAAAAAAACAGTGCAGATGTGGAGAGTTTTAATTCTCAATAAATGAAAAGCCAAATTGTATGTAATTGTCACTCTATTTTCTATTTTTAGGTTTAGTTCTGAAGGATATGTCAGGGTACCAGATAAGACTTTTATCAGATGAATGCAACTTTCAAATCTGATGAAGTTCAGTCTGAAGAAATTTCCCAATTTAGTAATATTTTCTTTTCCTCATTAACACATTTCATTATCACTGTTCTGTAGACTTTCTATTGTGAAATAATGAGTACAGGTGCACCTTAAATAATCTGGGATGCGAACAGCCAAATTGTTTGAAGCAATTTCCTGAAACTGGGTTTTTTGATAAAAGATAACTGGAAACAGGTTCCCCTTTCTCCTGGTGGGAGCCCTGAACCTTGAGGTCAATACCATCTCCCCACACACTGGCAGAAAGTACTTTGCACGGGCTCCAAGGTCTCCGAAGACTGAGAACTAGCTTTGCCGAATAAACTTCTATTAGGAGCTGTAGTATCTCATAATTTATTTGTTCCCCTGGATGAATCTATCTTACAAAAAGAGAAAGAAATAAGGGAATGGCTCCCTCCACTGGAACATAAACTCACACAGCACGTCTAGAACTCTGGTCCCACTCACCTCTTCACAAGTTGATAACACTTCTTTTCTCTTGCTGTTTCCTTCCCTTGACAAAGTCATTCCCTGACCTACGCTGTGTGACATAGTATAATTTGTCTAGAGCCCTAGTGACAGTGATCAGAATTGGTGACACTGAAAAGGCTCATCTAGCAAGGTTATGACTGCACATCAAAACAACTCAAACCTGCCTCATAGAGCCCCGCTGTCAGCTGATGCCATTCCACCAAGTGAGTCATGAACATACTGCTCGAATGAGTGTTACATCTTCCGTTTATGTTCCTCCAATAGGGACTTGGAGGCTCAAAAAAACGTTTGAATTTTTTAAGGGAAAATAGGTGAATGGTTGCTTTATTTAATATTTTAATTGAAAAATAAAACAGATACCATTACTGCCTTTCATGGTATATAAATTTACACTAGAACACAAGAATCACTCTAGAAGATACCATTCTACACCATGGACCCACTTAAATCAGTGGACGGTGAGGCATAGGAAAAGCAAAAAGTTATCATTATTTCCATTGGAAACAAAATGTGATTATTTTGAAATAAAATTCAAAACACCCAAGTTAAACTTAGTCTTTGTTAAACATTTGCTAAAGTCTAAAGTGGTGAGAATAAAAGAAGATTATGTGATCAAGACTTAGATTTGATCCAATGCAATAAGACATGAAACCTGTTAGGAGGTATAAATACTGGAAAGGAAGAGATAAAATTAAGATTATTTGCAAACTTATAAAGTTTAAAGAGTGCTACAGTTAACTTTTAATTTAAAAATCTTTATCAGGTTCTAGTTTTTGAAAGGACTTTCCTTTTTGGAGAAGTTTTAGTTTTCCAGCAAAATTAAGAGGAATTACAGATATTTCCCATAAGTTCCCTACTCCTGGAAATGTACTGCCTCCCCCTTATCAACACCCCTCCAGTAGTACATTTTTTATAATTGGTAAGTCTACATTGACACAGCATCCCAGTCACCCCAAGTCCATAATTTACATGCGCAGTCTTGCTGCTGCGCATTTTATGAGTTTTGACATTGTGTGATGCCATGTTTCATCCTTAGAGTATCACGGAGTAGTTTCACTGCCCTAAAAACCCTCTGTTCTGTCCCTGTTTATCCTCTCTCACCTCCCACCACTGGCAAGCACTGATCTTTTTACTATTTCCATAGTGTTGCCTTTTGCAGAGTGTGATATAGTTGGAATCCTATATCGTATGTAACTTGTGCAAATTGGCTTCTTTCACTTTCTAATGTGCATTTTCCCTGCTTTTTCATGGCTCAGTAACTCCTTTATTTTTAGCAGTGAATATTAGTCCATTATCTGAATGCACTACAGCTTACCCACTCACCCGCTGAAGGACATCTTGGTTGCTTCCAAATTTTGACAATTCTGAAGAAAGCTGCTATGAACAGTTGTGCGCAGGTGTTTGTGTGGATGTTAAATTTTCACCCTTTGGGTGAATAGCAAAGAACACAATTGAGGCACATGTGGTACCCAGGTTTAGTTTTAGAAGAAACCCCCAAATTCTCTTCCAGAGAGACTCTGCTATCTGTATTCGCACCAGCAACAGCAACGACTGAGAGTTACTCCCCATCTGCCCAGCATGTGCTGGTGTCCACGGCCCGGATTGGGGGCATTCTAATAGGCATGTGACGGGATCGCATCGTTGTCTCAATTTGCATTTCCCTGGTGGTTTATGATTCAGAGCATCTTTTCATATGCTTATTTACCATCTATACATTCATTTTTAAAAGAGCAATAGGTGCATAATTAATTTTAAATGAATAAATTCTGTTTAATTAATTTTAATGGTAAAAAGATTATATTCCAGGTAAATACAGTAAAATAAACCATTTTCACCACTTAGAAAAATATATGGAAAAAAGAAATGCTGCTCAGAAAGACTTCACTCAAAAAACTCAAACATATATGAATACATTTTACCCCCTCCCAAAAGGCTATTTATAAAACTCTATTTCAAGTGAATCTTACTAAATGTAGCTGCAGATCACAACCCTGGATAAGAAAGGGAAAAATATAAAAATATAAATTGACAATGAAATGATGTGTAGAGACGATGCAACAAGTATTCTTACAGCAGCAGACGCTCTCATGATCCCTACTTTCAGGGGAAAAGCTGATGCTTAAAGATGATAAGGGATTTTGATTAATTTGACCAAAGTCAAACAACCAGTTAGTAGTGAGAACTGGGTTAAGTTTGATACTAAAACTTTGATACTTAAGAACTCTGTTCTCCTGACTTTCAAACCCAGACAATTTCCAAGTAGCATTCCCATGAGATTTCTTCCTTTCTTAGTGCAGAATTTCCTAAAATCTTTGAAAGTTAGTCTTGAAAAAGATGAGAGAGAGAGAGAGAGAGAGATCAACAGTAACTTCTTCCAGATAATTAAATATACAACAGGGGGTGTGCCCTTGTGGTTTAGGCAGCTGGCGTGCGAATTTAAGTGAAGCTTCAGGAACCAGGTTCAAGACCCGGGGCTGGGGTGAAAAAACTAACTAGATAAAGATGCCTCTTCCTCTTCTTTCTTTCTTACTTCCTCTCTCTCTCTCTCTCTCTCTCTCTCTCTCTCTCTCTCTCTCTCTATATATATATATATATATATATACATACACACACATACATATACACATGCATATATACACATATTTACACCTGCACAATACATACACATGTATACATGCATATGTACAAATACATATATGTGCATGGACTACAATAATTAAAATAGCATCGCACAGGCGCATGAGTGAAAGAGAGGTCCAGACCCAGAGGAGAATCAGAGCAGGTGGCCACGCTGCAACAGGACATCCAGACTGTGGCGGGGCAGAGAGGCCACAAGAAGAATTCATCATGCAGATGGCCCGGCAAGAACAACTGAATTGGAGTCAAGACAGAAGGAGGTTCATCAGGAGTAGGACAGTCCTTGACCCGAATGATTTCTGAAGGTAAAGCTCGTGGTCTGAAATGGCCAGGTGGGAAAGCATGGCTGACATGGCAGGAGTGAACCCAGGGAGAGCCAGGGAAGAAGCTGGGTGAAAGTCGAGCATGAATATGCTCCGAGAGCAGAAAGAAAAGGGGGAAAGCCCATATGCTTGCTGAGCAGTAAGGGGAGCCACGCAGTGTTCTGGGGGCTCTCCTGGATCTCAGCTGTCTGTTTCCCTCAAGAGAGACCGCGTGTTTCCACACAACTGGTACAGCCCACAAGCTCAGCCCAGGGTGAAAATAAAGCATGAAGAAGGGCTCATCGGGAGACTTCTGACTGTCTCTTCAGACGAGGGAACATACACTGTCTCAGATAGGGGTACACAGGATGAAATAAAAACATTCTTATACTAGAATTCTGAACTTGTTTTCTGCACTAGATCTTGTTCCACATTCTCCTCTAGGTCCTCTTTCCCCGTGTCCATCTCATCTTCTCTGCAAGGCTAAGCTCTGCAGACTTCACCAGACTTCCAGACCCCAGGCTGGGGCAAGGGTGAGATGAGCTGGGCACCAATGGCACGGGTGTCAGGCATCCTTGTTCTACGGGCAAAGGCCCCAAGGCTGACCCTGCATCATCTGAGAGTGAGGAGCTTCTTAAATATATCCCTTCGCGCCTCCCTCATCTCACCGGAACCCCAGCCTGCCCGGCCCTCAGCTTTCTCAGTGAGTTCTCTCAATGGGGAGTCTTGATAGGAAAGAAAGCGGATGGACAATGAGTTTGTTCATTTATTCACTGGTTCCTGCCCTTGGAGGTCACCTGGGCCCAGCTGATGCCCATCACAAGTCAGCAGGGTGGATAGTTTGACACAGGCCTGTCTCCTCGTGGGTCCTTGGAGAGAGAGGTGGGAACAGTTGACTGCTACCCTCTACATCACTGCAGAGTCTTCCAGGACCCTTTACCTCCAGGCATCTAAATAATCCCTTGGTCAGTAAGCCCTCCTTGAGTAATCTTCTTTGGAGGATATCTGCTTCCTGTTGAGACTCTTAAAATTACATGTCCCTCGTTCAGGCTCTGTCACTTGCAGTGTACTATGGATTAATTTTTCATGAATCCTGTAATTATCCTGTCAATAACCCGACTACATTGCATTGTACCTTTTTACATTAAAAGCATTAATTATGTAGGTGGAAACATTTCTTTTCAAACACCTCAATTTTGCATGACTGTTTTGTCCTCAAAACATAAAAGTTATCCTGGCCTTTCTTAATTCCTGTGAGACCAAGATGTCTGCAAAACTTCATCAGAGAGCAGCAATGGCATCGTGATTAAGAGAATGGGCTTTATGGTGTCCTAGCAGATTAAACCAGGTGCAGTCCTCCCTCAACCCAAGGTCCCCAGTTCAAGACCTGGGATTGGGGAAACAACCAGTGATGAACTGATCAAAATAAACAGTGCTTCGTCCTCCTCTCTCTTCCTGTCTGCCTCCCTACTTTCCTTTATTCCTGCCTGTACCTTTCCAGAGAGAGAGAGAGAGAGAGAGAGAGAGAGAGAGAGAGAGAGAGAGAGAGAGCGCGCGCAGCTTTGGGTTTTGGAATTAGACCAATTTAGATGATGCCAGTCCTGGCTCATCTAAGCAATGTGACCTTAGAAAAGTCTCGTACTCCAGCTCTTCAGAGGCTCCAGCTTTGACTCATTGGCTGGTCATTTCAGATTTGGCCTTTGCCTCTGAAAATATTGCTCAACGCAATATCTCAGCTTGACTCCTGTATTATAATAGGGCCCCACTTGGGGCAGCGCCTCTGCTAGCACATCATGCACCAAGTTTAGCTTCTTTTCCTCTTTCTCGGGAGAGTGCAGGCAGGAGTGAAGGAGAGCAGGCAGGTGGGTAGGCAGGATGAGAAAGGAGAAAGAACATTGCACTGATTTTTATTCAGTTAGTCATCTTGATATTTTCTCCAATATCCTGGGATGCAAACCCAGTGTCGGGACCCCCACCAGACCAAGCCTTAGGCCAGGGATCGAAGTTCGGATATTAGAGCAGTGAGCTGTCCCTGGCGCCACCCGGCCGAGCAAAGGAATGCAATCATCTGGATCGATAAGGAAAGCTCACGGACGAGACATGCGGGATGTGTCCCACGTGTAGTAGTGACCAGGACGGACCCTCCGCACAAAGGAACAAAGGAACGGCAACTGTTGAAGAAGCCCACTAATAACTTCAAAGGACAATGTCACCTTGTCCAATCAGGTACTGAAAGCTGGCCTGGCAACCCACTCTCCATCCCCCTTCCTCACCATGTGGGTTTTTTCATTAAAAACCCAGGCCCCCCGAGAGGCCGGACCTGTCTGGACCTCCCTTGGTCGGCTCCATTCCTTTACCCTCTAATTACATCTCTGCTGGCCACTCGCCTCACTCTGTCGGGGGTTCCTGAACCCCACACCCGGGACCTTGGGATATATGTGGACTCACTCAGCCAGATGTGGCAGACTTAACCACTACTCCATCAGGGCACACCAAGTCTTGTTTCTTTAAATGAATCTGTCAGCCCCTGGTAAAACCATCAAGACCATCAGCTTCGGTATTTGCTGGCTCACACCCTTCCTGGCCAACTGACAGCAAATCGTGTTCACCTGAAGGCAGCAAAGCTGGAGACTGACTCTATGGGGCAGAGCGTCTGAAACGACAAAAGCGAGTTATTTTTGAAATGTTTCCTTTTCAGGCCCTCCCACTCACTGTAATATCTGGCTGAAGTGTGAATGGCTGACTCCAGCAGGTATCGGTAACAGATGGAACCAGCTAATTATGTCTCCTACATGTGAGTAGAGATAAAGCTGTTAATTGCTCAGTGTACTCTTGTCTTGTTTCTCCACCGCAGGGCACTGGGGCAGAGGCCACTCCCCAAGCCAAATACAAACATGGCCTGCACCCATGAGTGCAGAACAGTGTAGCAAGCATTTGGAGAATGGCATCCCCATGAAGTCAGTCCTTCTCTGGCAATGAGAAGACACTGCCAGCAGCTCCAGCTCACCGTGCCCTGAGCCAGAGAGGACCCAACCAGTGAAGGCTCAGCTCGTGAAAGCCCAGCATGGAGGTAGGAGAGGCCTGCCTCCCCACCAGTAAGGGACTCCTGGTCATGGTATCCAACGTGTTTGGGGTGAACATGGCTCCTGACAATCCACGGAAGCACTGAGGTCCCTAGATACTGGTTTATATGGTACCCAAAAGTGCTGCCCTTTGGAATCTTCCTCCACCTTTGAAACCTTAAGACCACATCTGGCAGAGGTCACAGGATTTTTAGCTGCCCAACTATCATCATGGGAGTCATCCCCACCTCATTCTCAGTGGAAGAATTTGAAAGATGGCCAGATGATAATGCGCCTCAATATGACAATACTTTTCCCACAGCTACAGTGACTGGTTTGGAGATGATCATGTGATATCAATTCAGCCAATCAGAAATACTCCCAAGATTTCAGTGGAATTCTTCGAAACATTCTCTGGGACTGATATCCTTGGCAGTATTTTAAAGTACTAGTAGGTTTGTGTTTTTACATCATGAGTGCAGCAGATGCCCTGTACCATATCCCTTTGGTCCGCCTAAGTTTACCTACAGCTGCAATAGGCAGTTTACAACTTCAAGATCTGCATCTTTTTCTTGTCTGCCTGAAAGTTTTCACCGGCACCCCAGGCCCTTCTCTGCAAACTTGAAGTATGAGACAGCAAATGCACTCAGGGACCCTTAGCCAAGGGAATCAGAAAACACTAGATAGATGCCTAAGGTCCCTGGTGGGATGTCATCAGAGTCCCTGTGGTGGGAGGAACACACATGCTCTCTAAGAAGATCCCAGGATGACTCACTCACCTGCCATTAGGTGCACCTTTTATTTGCCTTTTCTCCCATCTGTGTCTCACCTTCCCCATTTCCTCCCTTGTACTTCCTGAGCTCACTTCCTGTGATTGCTTGATGCCTCTCAGAAACAGTTGCTAAGATGAGATTAGACACGTGAGAGCTTTAAGGGAAGAAACATTTGTGAAGGTAAGAAGGAAGACCTGGAGGTGGTGGAGAGAATTTTCAGAAATTGAGTGGGTCTCATACTAGAAAGGAGAGAGGGAAGGAAGGGTCATTGGACAGGAAAAGTCACAGGCTGCAGCTCAACTCCAAGACAAGTTGGGCCAGGTCACTGGGGAGTACTTGAGTCTAAACCTCATGTCAGAGGAGTCCTCCAGGCTGCTGGAATGGGCTCGCCTTAGAAGGGATGTGTTGTCACGAGTTCGAGCAGCCTATGGGAAGCATGGATTTCATATGAATGTGATGAAACACTTTGTGAGAGATCTAGAAGGTTAATGGCAGGACTGTTTGTCAGTCATGCTTCTTGCAGCATCAGCTCTGGGTGGTGCATTTTCATGGTCCTCCTATCTCCTTAATAGACCAACCTGCATCAGAGTCTGCTTTAGAGGATGGTAGGGTAACTCAAACTATGATGGATCGAATGCTTGAGGGTAATCCACATGTTGAAAAAAGCCAAGTCAGAGGTCATCACTTGGGTGCGTGGATTTAGCCATTCCTGGTATCAGATAACTCATGAAGTATTACAGTTAAATAAGTCATTACTCTTCCCTTTTTTCTTATTCATGGTTTTTTTTTTCCCCATTTGTTTTATTATAGTAACTTATATCAGGACCCCCACCAGAGCAAGCCTTAACCAGGGATCAAAGTTTGGATATCAGGGCAGTGAATTGTTCCTGGCACCACCCAGCTGAGCAAAGGAGTGCAATCATCTGGATCAGATCGATAAGGAAAGCCCAGGGACAAGTCTGATGCAGAATGTGTCCCACATGTAGTAGTGACCAGGACGGACCCTCTGCACAAAGGAACAAAGGAAAGGCGCTGGCTGAAGAAGCCCACCTATAACTTCAAAGGACAGTTTCCCCTTGTCCAATCAGGAACTGAAACCTGGCCTGGCGACCCTCTCTCCATCCCCCTTCCTCACCATGAGAGTTCTTCTGCTAAAAACCCAGGCTGCAGCACAGTGGACTGGTCTGGACCTCCCTTGGTCAGCTCCATTGTTTTACCCTTTAATTACATCTCTGCTTGTTCACTTGCCTAACTCTGTCATGGGTTCTTTGAGTACCCGAACCCCACAACTTATTCTACATGGTTCATAGTTTTTTGTCTTGGTGGTTAGCCTTAGATTTCTGTTCATTAGATTCCTGTTCATTGCAACCAAAAGGATACTGATTAATACAGATTAATACAAAAATATTGATTAATACAGATACCTAGATTTTAGTGATTTGGGGAACCAGAAAATGAAAAGTGGAAACTACACTACATTTAAACAACAAAATGAAAGTTTTCAGATGAACAAAAGCCTGCAGGTGAAGCAAGGAGCTGAGAGCTATGGCTGTGTCCCCTCTGTACCTGCTGCTTAGGTTGCCCTCCCTCACCAGCCCAGAGCGTCACACCACAGTTTCTGGCTACTGATAACCATGCATCTGCCACTGACAGACTATTTAAAGCTGACTGAAAAATGACCATAAAAGCTGCGGCAAAATGCATGAAATCAGTTGCACAGACTCCAATGCACACAAGACACGTCTGCTGGCACCTTTGGGACCTTCTGCTGAGACTCAACGCTGGCGTCTTCCCGTCCTAAGGTGTACTCTCCGAGCTAGTTACCTGGTGTCTCTGAGATCTTACCCTGGACCGCTGAGCGAGCCTGCTTAGCTCTGCTTTTGGGATATTTAGAAGCGTGCCTCACCACTGCTGATGACCACAACCACAAGTTTTACTTGTGACTGGGTATGTCGTGTGATGATGTGTTAATAAACTGGGCATTCAAAAGACAACATAACTTGTAATCATTGACCATCCGCCACTGATGACAACAAAAGGTGCAATGAGCACTGGTTGAACTGAAGGAAAATTACTTAAATGTGAGTCACTATAAATTGTTCCTGACCCTGTATATGTTACCGCAATCGGGTTCAGCCAGCGGAAAGCAACAGGTTTCGTGCACTCGGGAGAGCTGAATGGATTTTATTTAACGCCGTGGGCACCAGTGGGGTGGTCTTCAAAGATTGGTGTGCCGAGCAGGAGCAAGTCACAGATTTTATAGGCAAGGGTTTCCGAGTAGACTAGAGTAAAGTGGAGGTGGGTGTCTGGAATTTTCCATTTCTGTTTTTTTCTGTTCATTGTTGAGCAAGGCAGGTCTGTTAGTGGTTGTGATAAGCAGGATTTATTTATGGCTTGGGACGTAGCTCGGCTGGTGAGATAGTGAGTTCTGCGGAGGCTTATTTCCTCCTCATAGACAGAGGCAAACAGACTTCACTAACATGGGTTCTGGCCTCATTTTCAGAAACACTTTTGGATTGATAACTGTGGCCTGGCAGCTGGAACAAACTCTTCTGGCCAATGAATCATGATGCTTCATGTAACCTCCACTCCTGGGAATTTGGAAGGATCCATTGGTCAGTGGAATTGACCTTTTCTACTTGAAAAGAAACAAGTTCCCCCTGACAGTTTCCCCTGTAGGTTCCTGGAACCCCCTCGGGCCTGGGTGTTATAGCTTTTTGCCCTAACACTAGAATTCAGAAGCAAAGAGGTCTGCACAAAAGACAAATAAATGCTCTTTGGACACAAAAGTCATCATTTACAGCTCAAAAGAAGTGATCTTTCTTTTTGAATTCCAGTGCTCCATTTAAAAGCACCTATGCCAAAGCAGAATGACATTGTATGCAAAGAATATGTGACTTCTCTCTCCCCAGTGAGCTGGGCTCTGGGGAGATGTTCTCTGATTTCTCACAATCTTATTGTATTCCTGCCCCACAACTAAAGAAAAAATCATGTGCCTTTGTTTTCCAATTTCTGGTCCCCATGCTGTCTGAATCCCTTTACTAAAAACAAACACAATATCATTATTATCTTTAGGAAGTTCTCTGTACATTTAAATGGATTATTTTGATAGTATTAACCCAATACTAACACGATTAACCCAGTATTAACCCAATGAGACAGATTCTGTATGGAAGCAATAAGCCAAGGAAGAAATAGGGGGTATTTTTTTTTTCATGTATTTCATTGGCTAGCTTATAAAATCCCTGTTTAAAAAAAAAAAAAGCCTTTGTAGTATTGATGTTTCTGAAGTTGACCAAGGTGGAGTCATGCCTTGGGATGCTAAGTCTGACCATTTATGTATTAATTTCTTTGGACCCTTTCCTGAAGCTGACTGCATCCCTGTGCAGCACTGGCCCTTGGGTTGTTGGTTTCCAGGCATCTTGAACTACTCCCTTTCCTTGGCTGCCTAAAGATGCTAATGAAACTCATTGTGCTCATGTCAGCATCCCACACAACATCTGTGAACATATTTTATAAATCCAAAAGGGTGCAGAGACTTAGAACCAGGGATCTTGCCATGGGTAGATACACATGTATTCTACCATGCTCAGGGAGTTCCTACTCTATGATATGTTGAAACAGAAAAGAAGTTTAGAAGCACATAGAAATTAGTTTAAAGGCATTAACAGAGGAAATTTGGGAATATCCCGCCCATGCACATATGGGCCTTGATTTTATCTGATATTGTGAAGATGGAGGAGGGCTGAGTCCAGAGGTTAACTGTCAAAGTGGTCATGAGTGGGGACAGGAGGTATAATTGCCAAAGGACGAGGAGATGAGCTAGCTCACTGGGAATCACTAAGCAGCCAGCTGGGGTTTAGATTATACACAGAGTAAGGCAACTGCCCTCATGAAGGAGTGGAGAACCCTAGTGGTTGGACTGATGGAGAATAAATAGAAAGAGCCCTTTCCATTGGTATTTTGGTTTCTATCTCTGTTCTTTCTCCAATCCACTGATAGGCAAGCACTATCAACCTGACAGAGTTAAATTGCATCTGCAATTATAATTCACATAGACGCTCATTTGACCCAGGAATTCACACTAGCTGGGGTCACCTTTCCAAACTGTTTCTGTTTCCTTGAGATGACACAAGAAACTGGTTGGAGTAGGCAAGAAGTTTGACAAAAGCAAATTCAGCTTTTTAAATTACCCAGGTATAACAGACTCATTTTAGAAAACTCATCTAAACAAAATGAAATAATAAAATCCTTCATAATTCCATCGACCCAATAACCATTCATAATTATAGCTAGGATGTTGGAGTACATTACTGAAAAAATATGATGGCTAAATAGATGATAGATAGATAGATAGATAGATAGAGATAGACAGATAGATAGATAGATAGATAGGAAGGACAGACAGATATATGTAGGACTGAGGAGGAAATAAGCCTTTACTGAACAATACATCTCAATAATCCACCCGTGCCTCAAGCTATAAATAACTTCTGTTCATTGCAGCCATGAACAGAACTTCTTATCTCAAAATGAACACAAACCAGTAATGGAAAAATTCCAGAGACCCACCTTTGCCTTACTGTAGCCTACCAGGGAACTCCTGCCTCTAAAATCCGTAACTTACTCCTGTTCAGTGCGCCCGTCTTTGGAGACCACTCCACAGGTGCCCGCCGCCATTAAATACAATCCTTTCAACTTTCCTGAGTGCGAGAAGCCTGTTGCTTTCCTCTGGCTGAACCCATTTGCTGAAACAGGACAAACAATAAAACACATGTGGCCAAAGTGAACAACAGAGGAACCTGAATAAGAGTACACAGGCATCTTTCTACAGGTCGTACATTTTTCCTATGAGATTAAAATAAATAAAAATTTTAAATGCTGACAAAAACTTTAAAGTTGGTAAATATGTACAGTACAAATTTGGGAAAACCATTGCTCTATCTTGTAGAAAACCTTTATTTGGGCAAATGAATAGCACTTTTCTTGATTGCTACCACTGATACAGATTTTCTCCTACTTTTAAAGTATTTCTTTGACCATTTTAACTCTATGAGCTGTCTTGAATTGCAGTTCTCACAATGAACAATTTAGAAAGCAGGCTCCCCCGGTTAGTGAAATATGATGACTTATCTAGACTAAAATCCAGGGCACTCTTACTTAAAGGCATATGGATCGTACGAAAACTTTCATTCTAAGAACTTCTTGACCTACTTTTGACTTCTTGCCAAAGCCGAACAGAAATAGTCTCTCTCTCCATTTGAAAGTCTATACCACTATGAGATCAGTTGTCAAAGAATACATATGTTTTGCCCAGCAGAACTTATTCTGAGCCCTGCAAATGACTAAGCATTGCCTGATGATTCAAGTGTGAAGCTCTGTAAACCTCTCCAAGTACCTCTGACAACTCATCTTTCATGAGGCCCTTCCTACCCCTTTCCACAAAGTGATCTTGCAAAATGTATAGTAATTTTAGAATATCTGAATGCATTGTTTGGACAGAAAGTAGCAAAGCCATAACTAATGAATATCCTCCTCCCTCAAGAAGAACACATCACCTTAGGTGGGCAAAGAGAGGTACAGTCTTCTGGCTTTTCATACATTCATTCATCTGGTGAAACTGATACTTACTAAGTGTCTGCACTGTGAAAAAAAATTGTGCTGGGCACACAAGATACAAAGAGGCCTAATAATTAGTGGTTGGGTGCAGGTCACATCCATCTGAAGGTCCTGGATTTGAGTCCCAGGGCCGGGGATAAAAACCAGGATGAGCAACTAATAGAAAGTGTTTTCTTCCTTCTCTCTCTTCCTGCCTGCTGTCTCTGCTCGCCTTCATTCCTGCCTATACCTTTCCTTTAAAAACAAAAACAAAAACAAAAACAAACTTTATCCTTAATTAACAAGGTCTGCCAGGTTAGAATTCCCCACAAATCGGTTATATAAAATATAAATCATCTCTTATATTTATTAATCCATATATGTACATACATATGGAGGAGAAAGAGACTCTACAGATCTAATAGATGATGATGATAATGAAGAAAGAAAGAATAGATGGAAGAGGGAGGAAAGGGGGGGTAGAAATGTAGGTCGATGATAGATAGATATCTTTAGGACATTGTATTTGCATGATTATGACTTCTTCCTGAGACAATCCTCCCACCTATCACCATCTCTTAGCAGAGAGGTTGTTACCAAGAAGCATCAATCAGTGGTTGTTGAATTAACATGTCTAAGAAAGTACAAACACAACACAAGGAAAAGAAAAGAAAACATTATTTTCAAATAAAAAAGAGGCTTGAGACCAGAGCATTGGAGAGGAGGCGTATACTCACATAAATTAAGATTGAAGCATTTCCTGAAAGCACAGTAAGCTGCCCCATGGAAAGAGGCTGTGAGAGCAGAGAGAGGGAGACTTATTTTACTTACTTTAATGCAAGCCCTGGGCAGAATAAGGAAAATTGCTTGGATGCTGGGGAGAAGGTGCAATTCTAGTGGCAAAGTGAAAGAAATCTGTCTTTGAAACAAGGGATCCAGGGTGAAAGAAGAGTTAAAATATTTATAAGGATAAAAGCAAATGTTATATTACACACTCACCAATGGGCTAGGCAGCCTTTGAGCAAACCTCTGGAGTGAGGCTTTTGAAGTTGTGTCTGAAGAGGTGGAGTGGGTACATCTACGGATTGATTCACAATCTCTCTCTCCAACAAAACTCTCTCCTCTATCATTGTACATATTTGTCCTTGGTGTAGCCAGCAAAGCCTTTTTTTCTGTTAAGCTTTTTTAAAAAAAAGAAAAGAAAGAAAAAAGAAATAGGAAAGAGAAATCCTATTTAACCAACTTTCGGAGGTTATCTCCTGATAATTGAGCTTGGAAGGAGGCAAGCTGCCTCCTTGTTGCCAAGGTCATAGATAACTCTTGGCTAGATATCAGGCAAAGGGGCAGGGGTGCAAGGCTGGGTAAGTGGCTTTCCTCAGTCATGGCTACTTCAGAACCATTTTAAAGAGAATGCTTTCATTGTAGAATGCTTAATAATCTTCTGTGCCAAGGGGATGAATGCTAAGATTACAAACTCAAAAAAAGAATCCAAGAAACACCGGGTCGCCCCAGCCCTAATGACTGCGGGGCCATGAATCACAAAGGAGCCACCTGGAGAAGGCTGAGACCGGAAATAAAAGAGAAAGCGCAAGTCCTAGAGCCGTGGACTGAATGGATAGATACATGTAAATGAGGAAATCTGGGGTAATATTGCAGAATCAATGCAATGATCTGGTATCTTCCATGCAACACAGTCTTTGTTCCCCATCTCCTTATGGGTTAAGCATAAAAAGAAAGAAAATCGTGTTATTTCAACATTCACAGAAATCCCAGGGACATTTGTATTTTTTATTTCATTTCATTGTCATCATGACCCAGTCAGAGAGGCATAATGATCTTCATTTTCTAGTTGAGAAAATTAAGTCTCAAAAGGTTACCTGCTCAATTCCCATGCAATCAGGAGGCGAGGGCTTGGATCTGATCGCCGATCTCAAGTATTTCTTATCCATCCATGTTACACTGTGAAGATCTTGGGTTAGGTAATAGGGACACAAAAGCAAAAAGATAACTTTTAAAGCCTCAGGGAGCTTAACAGTCTGGAAGAGAAATAGGTATCCAAAGTATTACATCGCAATGTAGTATATTGAGTTAAAATTGAGGTCAGAGCTAAGTACAGAGAATGAGCCTATCATCCAGGTGTGGGATCTTAAAACGATGCCAAAATGAGAGGCCTCCTAAGAAGCCTACACCTCTCCGTTACGTTCTAACCTAAATCTTGGATCTTTCAGTCAAGTAGAGACAAACACAGGAGAAATGGGTGCACCTAAAATTTATGAACACTTGCACTAAACAAATCCAGATGTCTGGGTAGAACAAGGAAGAGGGAAGAGAGAAATGGTTGCATCTTACTCCATGGAGGTGTGAGAATTTCACTGCAGATGCAAGAGAAGAGAGAACACCATCGTTCACCTAACATTCTGGGGCCAGCACACCCACTTGTCCCAGACAACCTGATCAAATGTATGGACACAAAGGCCTACAATCCTGTTCCCTCTTTAAAATCGAAGAGCGCAGGGGACTAAATTAGGTCAGGCCAGAGAAGACTCTCCATCTCCTACAACACCCCAAAAATGCTAGTGAAGGAGGTGCTGTGTTTGAGCAGTGTGTCCACAATAGCTAACATGTTGAGAAAGGTGAAAATGGTTATCAGAAGACAACATTGGACCAGTAACGTATTCCTGGGAAATTCTGTGACTCCTGTGCTTTCCTTTCTCCTGCCACACGCCTGCAAACTCCTCCTGTCCGAGGAACAGTGACCTCAGACAAGTCCTTGGGTACCTGTGAAGACCAGCCCCCAAGCCTCCCTCAAAGGGTCTTCCTAAGAATGATGGGAAAGGAGCAGGCACTGAACAGAACGAAGCTGAGACTTCCACACCCCCTGGTTTTCCTCAGCTCCGCCTGAAGTCGCCAGCATCTAGGACCGCTGTCGGGTTTACTTCCCGTCCTTCCTCCCACCCAAACATGGCTGCCTGCTTAGGCTGCGGCGGCGCGGATTCCCGTGAGGCACTATTTCTTGATGCTGTGAGACCACAGGAATGCATTGACCTTCTTTGAGCGTCTTTGTCCTCCTTTGTGAAAGGGAATGTTTTTCAGTAAAATCCTCAATAAAATTCCTTAAGACAGAGTGGCTGGGCGCGTCCTGGTGGAGTACAGGTTGGGCGCATCCACCTGCAACCCAAGGACCTGGGTTCACATCCCAGGGTTGCGGGACACAACCAAGATAAGCAACTAGATAAAATAAATAAAAATGCTTCCTCCACTCTCTGCTTGTCTGCCTGCCTACTCACCTTCATCCCTGACTGCACCTTTCCTTTAAAAACAAAGGAGAAGGAAGGAAGGAAGGAAGGAAGGAAGGAAGGAAGGAAATGGCTTAAAGCAAGAGTGATTTCTTTTTAAAAAAAAAATAGTAGTATTTATTATCTCTTTTGTTCACAGTGCTGTATTCATTCTATGATATTCAAATGGCATCTCAGCCTCTATTTCACACCACACGCTCCACCAGAGATCCCGTGTCCTTTGCACCACCTTTTCCCTCTCTCCCTCCCTCCCTCCCCTCCTGCCCCCTGGTAACCACAGTCCTGTGTCCTGTTCATTTTGCTGGGATTTGTATATTCATTTACTTCATTTCAGTATATTCCACAGATGAGTGACACCATCTTGTATTTTTTTTCCTTTCTGACTTATTTTGCTTTGCATGATCCCCTCCCGTTCCTTCCAGATTGTTGCAAAATGCACAATTTCATCTTTGAACTGCAGCATAGAATTCCATGGAGTACTTAGACCACAGCTTCCCTATCCAGTCACCTGTGGACGAGCATGTGGGCTGTTTCCATGTCTTGGCTGTGGTGAACTGTGCTGCTATGAACATCAGGGTGCAGACATGGTTTCTGACTGGAGATTTGTATGCTCCAGGTAAATGCCTAGAAATGGGATTGCTGGATGGAATAGTTGTTCCATCTTTACTTTTTTGAGGACTCTCCAGGCTGCTTTCCAGAGAGGTGGCATTAACTTACATTCCCACCCACAGTGAAGTGGGGTTCCCTTCTCCCCACATCCCTCCACACTTGCAAAGCAAGTCATTTCTTCATCCTGGGTTGGTAGTTGGGGTTGAGTTCATCTGGGCAATTCTTGTGGTGTCCCAGGAGCTTGCTCATGTAACTGAGGGCAGCTCCCAGCTGTTGGGGACTGACTGGCTGTCAGGAAGGACATCCAGGGACAACTGGGTTACAAACGTCCCATTTGCCACAGACAGAGGCGGGCTGTTCATAAGACAACTCAGGTTTCCACGAGCAGCAAACAGACAAGCCCTCGTGTGTGCACCCTTTTCAGGCCCTGTATCCAGTCTGTGAGTGTCCTCGTTGGTGAAAACTGTCACAGGATCACGTCAGTCAGCGGACAGGGCACCCCCAAAGGGCATGAGCATAGGGCGAACATTCAAAGGTCACGAGACACACAGAGATTTGGGCTCTGACTGAAATCAGTCCACTCCAAGTACAATTACAGTACTTTGGTCAGGAATAAATAACACAGCCCAAGACAAAAACTTCCTGCTGGCCCCAGGACACCAACTCGGGACCTTGGGATGTGTATGGCCTACACCCACGGCTCCTCCACCAGGGCGCATTGATATCAAACAACATTTAAAGAGGCATGACACTGAGGAGACCCAGGACCTCTTTCAGAGAGTGGAGATCTGAGAATGCCTTAGAAAATCCATCTCTGGGCTCAGTGGCTTTGAATAATGTTCAAATTATCATTTAGCACTCCTTGAAAGTCCTCCATTTCTAGTCTGACCTTTCCCAGTTATGGGTTTTATGGAGCAAGGTTGATGGCTAGGAATGTATCTGAAAAATGCTCTACGGACACTCGTGGACCATTCGACGGTGTCCGGGTCACAGCACACACACGTGAGAGGAGAGAAGAGGTCCTTTAATAGGGTGATTGGACTCTTCACTCTCCGGTTGAATAACTTTCTCAGCATTCTCAAGAAACTAATATTCCCTCACCTTCTCTCTGCACTGAACTTTTTTGGGGAAGCTCTGACCTCTTAGCGTTCTTACCGTCTTCCCTGGGAGCCCCTAACTCCTCCCTGGTTCCCCAGTTCTTTGCTGATGTAGGTGAAGAATTGCTCTCAAAGTACGAATTTCTAGGTGTGAATGAGTTCGGGTGGGGTGACATTGCTAAACATCACTGGATAATGATTCCTCATTCATAAAACAGGAAATGAAGAATATCAATGTCAAGATCTAATTTGAGAATAAAATTGGTTTCATTCATAGGAAAGTGCTTCATGATATGCGCTATTGTTTCTTACCTAGGCATTGCTTCTGGTGTCATTCGTTACCTATCTCTGATATCTTATGAACGGATTCAGAATTTACATGCATTCTCTCATCCAGTTCTCACAAATAATCCTAGGACATAAAACCCTGTATTGGTTCCATTTTAGCGTTGAGGAAAGTGAGACTTAAAGAAGTTGAGTAATTCCCCCCAACCAGAAAGCAACCGAATCAGAACTTAAACCTGGGTCTGTTTTGGTTTGGTACATGTTCTTGCACTAAGTCAGAGTCTCTGGTTTGCTCCAAAATAACACAAAAAGGGTGGGAAAGGAGGGTACAAAACTTACTGGTATTGAGATGATCTTTCTTTCTATTGGGCTTTAGAAAAATGATCTATAGGGAGGAAGGCAGCTAATGTGTATAGTCTATTAAATTGTAAGCTATTTATAATTCTCACAGCAACTCTACAAGGTAAATGTTTATCCTCTTTTGACAGATGAGAAATCGAGGCTTAGGAGTTTAAAAGATGTGCTTCCAAATCACAGAACGTGTAAATAAAGCAATGAAAACTTGAACCCAAATCTTCTACGACCAATTTCCAATATCCTTCTGCTATTCCAGTAAAGTTTGAAACTTGACTTAAGCTATTACCACCTGTGTGACCTACGACAAGTTACTTAACCTCTCTGAGACTTAATGACCTCCCATTTTCAAGAAATACATATTTTAACCAGAAAGATCAGGAAGAGAAAATAAAATGATGCATGTAAAGTCACCAAACATGGCAAGCTCTCAACAACTAAGAGGGGAAATTGCTGTACCATGTCACCTCAATGTAGTAATACCTTGTTTTTGTATCATGATGAACATTTAATACATTATTTTTTCCTTAAATTCAAATCTGATTTGTAATAGTTTCTATATTCATATGGTTCCATTTCAAATAGGCAAAATCTTTTTCCAGCTTTGCTGAAAAATTATTAACATATAATCTTGTGTAAGTGAAGGCATATAATGATTTCACATATATGAATTACCTCATGCAATACATAGATAATACGAATGTATGTGTATTAAAGTGATTAACACAGTAAGGTTAGCTAACACATCCATCACCTAGTAAAGTTACTATTTTTGTGTTATTCTTTTAACTACTTTAAAATATGTGACACAGTATTCATGACTATAGTCATCAGGTTATACATTACATCTCTAGAACTTAATCATAACTGGAAGTTTATACCCTTTGACATCCTCACCCATTTCCCCCCACCTCCCACTAGCAACCGCTAATCTACTATTTCTATGAATGTGAGCTTGTAGATGCCACATAAGTTAGATCATGTGGTTTTCTTCCTCTCTGTCTGATTTCCTTCACTTAGCATAATAAGGCCATTCTATCACTCAAGGTTTCCCCATGTTGTTGTAAAGGGCAGGATTTCCTTCTTCGATGACCAAATAATATTTCATTGTATATAGACATGCCATGTGTTCTTTATTCATTCATCTCTTAATGAACACTTAGATGTTTGCCTGTCTTGGTTATCGTGAACAACACTTCAACAAACATAGTGGGGTAGATATTTCTTCAAGAAAGTGACTCCGTATCTTTTGGCTATGTAACAATAAATGGGTTATTTTGGGTTTTTGGTTTTTTTTTTTAATAATATGGTAGTTCTCATTTGTAAGGAAATTCCATGCTGTTTTCCAAGTGCCGCACCCATTCATAGCCCCATTAATAATGCACATGTATTCCCTTTTCTCTGTGTCCTTCCTACCATTTATCTTTTGCATTTGGATAATAGTCATTCTATCAAGTGGAATATCTCATTGTGTTATGACTTGCATTGCCCTGATGATTAGCGCTATTGAGCATCTTTTCTCATGCAGTCTAATAGTTATGTAACGGAGAATTCCAACAGCCACATACTGCAGGGGTTCCAGAAGTGCAGGGTGTCTCTTAGATTGTAATCTGCAAAGCCTTGGCTTGTCACAGTGAGCTGGGTGTATCCAGCAGATAAACTTACAGCTGGACCAGCAGGGATGCTAAGAGAGGAACTCCATTCGTTTAACCCAGGCCTTTTGGGCCAGAGATACTGACACAGACAGTGGAAAGAACTGGTTGTCTCATGCTCATCAGGAAAAGCGTACGGTTTCATGGATTATGTCACAGGCACCAGAGAGGCACTGCAGGAACTAGGCCACCACCCCAACCAGTGAAGACCCTGCCTCTGATCATCACCTGCGTGACTCTCGGTGATGGTAAGATCACATCCCCAGTTAGAAGGTCTTAAGGGCTGGGGCATAAGAGAGCTGTAGAAATATGAAACTCCAGCATAAACAAACAAGAATGAAGCATGGTTGATGCTGTGGGAGAGAGGGGGACCTTCTTGCTTGGAAGGATCTTGTTGGGTGGCTTCAGTGATTTCTGTTGCTGCTGTTACTGCTTCTTCGAGCCGAATCGCCAGTTCCTGAACCACGTCTTTACTGTGGACTCCAGTAGGTCAAGTTTCACAGCAAGTTCCTTCTGGAGATTTCTTATGGAAACATGGTATAACTAAGAGCTTCCAACTTTCCATGCTGTGGGTGGCTTAATGAGGTGAGTTCTTCGTGCTTCTTCCATGTTGTGGGGCCATTTGGTTTCAGTGGTTTGATTCAAGCTGAAATGGTTCCGTTGATAAAAAGAGTCTGGCTAGGCATTCTCAGGTGCCATTCTGTTCATCAGAGGTGCTGAAACCTGAGATGGAATCTGTGATCCACTAGGTCTGGTTGTGTAATGTCAATGTTGGAATGGTTCCTGTGGATGGAAGACTGGGTCCCAGGGCTGCCTCTGTTCCTGTGGGCCCCAGAGAGATGTGTGGGTGGGTCTGTCATGATCCCCTTGGACAGCCCATGTTCAAGCCTGCTCATTGTGTCTCTCTGAAAGACTGTGGCTCTAGTGTGTCTAGCGTCTTTTTATATACCTATTGACCATGTGAATATCTTCTTTGGGAAACGGTCTAATCAAGTCCTATGCCTAGGTTTCGTTGTCTGTGGTTTTAGTATTGATTCGTATGTGCTTTTTATATTTTTTTAATATTCACCCTTTATCAGATAGATGGGTTGAAATCCTTTTCTCCCATTTTGCATACTGTTTTTTTCATTTTCTTGATTTCTTTCATTGTGAAGATGTTTCTTAGTTTGATGGTGTCCCACGTGCTTATTTGTGCTTTTGCTGTCACATCCATAAAAGCATTGCCAAGATCAAGGTCAAGGCTGTTTTTCCTTCTCTTTTATACAAGGAGTTTTATGGCATTGGGTCTAACATTTTAATCTTTAATCCATATTTTAGTTAAGTTTTTGAGTGGTATAACATAAGGGTCCAATTTTATTTTGCATGCAAAAAATACCGTTTTCCCCAAACCATTTATTATAGAGATCACTTTTTCTTCATTTAGTTTTCTTGCTTCCCTTATCAGTGAGTAGTTAACCATATATGCATGGGTTTATTTCTGAGCTCTCAATTCTGTTCCTTTAGTCTGTCTATTTAAATTCCAATACCACATTGTCTTTATTATTATATCACTGCAATATAGTTTGAAATCAGAAAGTAGAAGCCTTTAGCTTTGCTCTTCTTTCTTAGGATTGTTTTGGCTATACAAGGTCTTTTCGGTTTCTTACAAATTTTGGGATATTTGTGTATTTCGATAAAACATTCATTAGCATACTGGTAGAGACTGTATTGAATCTTAGATGACTTCAGGTATATAGGTATTCTGACAATACCAATTCTTCAATTCATGAACACAGTCTATCTTTTCATTTATTTGTGTCTTCTTTATTTCTTTTATCAATGACAAAGTTTTCAGTGTATAGATCTTATAGTTCTTTAGTTAAAATTCTTAATTGGTTTTATTTCTTTTATTTGCATTGCTATATACTTTTTAGGATACTCAATTCACACCTGGGTCTGTGTACATTTCACACCACACCCACCATCAGAGTTCCAGTGTTCTTTATCACCACTGCATTAACTTCTTCCTTTCTTTGCCTCTCCACCCCCTACCCTGCCCCTACAGTAGCTGAAGTCTAGCATCTTATGAATTTTGTGGAGATTTGTCCATTCATTTTTTTCCCTTTAGATTCCATATATGAGTGAAGCCATCCAATGCTTCTCTTTTACTTTCTGGCTTGTTTTGCTTACACAATTACCTCCAGTTCCACCCAGGTTGCTGCAAAAGGCACAGTTTCATCATTCTCAATAGCTGCATAGCATTCCTTTGAGTATCTAGACCACAGCTTCTTCGTCTAGTCCTCTGAAGACTGGCACTTAGGTTGTTTCCATATCTTAGCTTTTGTGAACTGTGCTGCTATGAACATAGGAGTGCAGGTCTCTCTTTTTTTATTGTTAGTGTTTTTGTATTCTTTGAGTATGTGCCTAGAAGTGGGATTGTTGGATTAATGGAATTTTGTATTTTTAGTTTTGAAGGAGTCTCCATATTGTTTTCCAAAGAATGAGCACTAATTTACATTTCCACCAATAATGTAGGAGAGCTCCTGTTCTTCTTACCCCCTCCAAAACTTGTTATTTTTAGTCTTTTTATATAGGCCATTCTCAGTGGTGTGAAGAGGTACCTCTTTATGGTTCCTATTTGCATTTCTCTGACAGTGAGTGATACAGAGAAATTTTTCATGTATCAGAAGGCATCTGTTTGTCTTCTATAGAAAGGTGTCTATTCAGTTCTGCCTATTTTTTAAGTGAGTTGTTTGCTTTTGTGTTGAGGTGTATGAGCTCTTTACATATTTTGAAGATTAAACTCTTGCCTGATGTGCGTTGTGAAAATATCTTCTCCTGCTCAGTGGATTTTCTTTTTGCTTTAGTAGTAGTTTCACTCTACAAAACTTTTTATTTTGATGTAGTCCCAGTTGTTACATTTACTTTAGTTTTCTTTACTGTAGGTATCACTTTCATAAAGTTATCTCTGGAGTTGGTGTCATGAAGCATTTTTGTAACATTTGCTTCTATGTATTTTATGATTTCAGGTCTTACATCTGCATATTTGATCCATTTTAATTTTTTGTACGATGTTAACAAGTAATATAGCTTTACTTTTTTTGTGTGTATGACTGTACAATTTTTCCAGTACCATTTGTTGAATAAACTTTCTTTTCTCCACTGTATGCTCTTGGCTCCTATATCATAGATTAATTGCCCATACAGATGTGGTTTTATTCTGGGATCTTGATTCTATTCCACAGGTGTGTATGTCTGTTTTTGTTCCAGTACCATATCGTTTTTATGACAATTGCTCTATAGCATACTTTGAAGTTGGAGATTGTGATTCCTTCATTTTTCCTCTTTTTTTTTTTTTGAGTCTAGTTTTGGCTATTTGAGATCCTTTTTGGTTCCATATAAACTTTAGTATTGTTTGTTCAATTTCCCTGAAAAATATTCTTGGAATTTTGATGTGAATTTCATTAAATCTATCATTGGCTTTGGGTAATACGGCCATTTTAACTATGTTAATTTTTCAGATCCATGAGCATAGTCCTCCATCTCTTTCTATCTTCTATTTAGTTTGTCAGTGGCTTTTAGTTTTCAGTGTTTAAGTCTTCGCCTCCTTTGTTGAGTTTATTTCCAGATATTTTATCTTTTATAGCACTATTGTAAATGGAAGGATTTCTTTCTTGGTTTGTCTTTTCTCTAGTTCATTGTTTGCATATAGAAATGCTACTGATTTTTATGTATTGATTTTATATCTTGCCAATTTACTGTATCCATTTATTGTTTCTAACAGTTTTTTGGTGTAGTCTTTTGAGTTTTCTATGTATAATATCATTCATATGCAAATCATGATAGTTAATTTCTTCTTTTCCAATTTAGATTCACTTAATGTCATTTTCTTGCCTTATTACTCTGGCCAGAACCTTGTTGAATAGTAGTGGTGAGGTAGACTTCCTTGAGCTGTTATGGCTCTTCAGAGAGCAGCTTTAATGACAAACAGTATTACGTTACCTTGTGGCTTTGCTATGTTGAGCTATGTGCCTTCTATTCCCATTTTACCAAAAAAATTTTTTTAAAAAAGGAAGAAGTTGCATCCCTGGTGGATGAGTGGATACATTAGTGGTCTCCAGCCAGAGCAGTCCCACACATATCCTAAAGACAGGGTTTACAACTTGGGGAAGACGGCAAAAGTCAAGATGAACAAGCAACTTGCCTCCATTCCTGACTGTAACTTTCATGGGAGAGAGAGGGAGAGAGAGGGAGAGAGAGAGAGAGAGAGAGAGAGAGAGAGAGAGAGAGAGAGAGAGAGAGAGAGAGAGAGAGAGAGAGAGAGAGAGAGAGAGAGAGAGAGAGAGAGAGAGAGAGAGAGAGAGAGAGAGAGAGAGAGACAGGAAGGAAGGAAGAGAAAGGAAGAAGAAGCACACTATCCATTTAGTTGTCCATTAGAGTTGTTCCCCTTGGTTCCAAGCCTATCTATGAACTGCTCCCCAGACATGGGCCCAACGCCTGAGCCACTAGGGCATATCTTAGCAAATGTGTTTTCAATCATGAATGAGTATTGAGTCTTGTCAAATGTTTTTTTGCATCTACGGATATGATCATGTGATTTTTGTTTTTCCCTTTAATGATGTGGTATTTTACATTGATTTGCATATGCTGAACTATCTATGCATCCCTGAAATAAATCCTTCTTGGTCATAATGTACAATTTGTTTAATATGCTGCTGAATTTGGTTTGTCAAGGTTTTGCTGAAGATTTTACATCTACAGTCATCAGTGATATCAGTCTATAATTTTCTTTGGGAGGAGGGGCTGTCAGATTTTGGAATCAGGGTAATGTTACATTCAAAGAGTTTTCCCTCCTCTTTGATTTTGTGGCTGAATTTAGGATGATGGGTAGATATCCTTGAATATTTGGTAGGATTTGCTAGTGAAGCCACCTGGGCCTGGGCTCTGTTTTAGGGGGAGACTTCTGAGTATTGCTTCAATTTTTATATTTGATCTGTTCAAGTTATTTCAGTCTTCCTGGTTCAGTTTTGGAAGGTTATAAAATCCTAAAAATCTGTCCCTTCAAGACTGGCACATTTGTTGGCATATAGGTGTTCATAATGATCTCATAATCTTTGTATTTCTAGAATGTCTGTTTTAATCTACCTCCTTTAATTTCTGATTTTTATCATTAAGGTTTTCTCTCTCTTGTTCTGTGTGAGTTTGGTTAAACGTCTATCCATCTACACTTGGCTTGGTTTTATCTGGACAGTCACCTTTCTCTTACCTAGGAAGTTCACCACTGCAATGAGAATCAATGGAACATCTTTACCACTAACATTAACAGTTTCAAGCTTTTATCATTACCCCCAACATCTCTGAATAATTGCTTTCAAAATCAGTATCATTACTTCATTCTTTACATAAAGAAATTATCACCAGTATCATTTTCATTATTACCTTTATCAACTCATTTATTAAACAAGCATGATTGTTCTTTGTTAACAAGTATTTTAGTTAATTGCCACATATGTGTGACTTTTCCAGATTTGCTCCATTATTAATTTCTTAGTTTCATATTATTTTGGTGAGAAGAGATGCTTGATATAATTTCTATTTTATTGAACTTGTTGAGACTTGTTTTGTGGCCTAATGATCTATTCTAGAAAATGTTCCATGTACTTTTGAGGAGAATGTGTATCTTCTGTTGGATGGATTGTTCTATATACACCAGTTAGGTTCATTTGTTTTATAGCATTATTCAAATCCACCACCAGATGATCTCTTCATTGTTGAGAGTGGATATCAGTGTCCACAACTATCACTAACTGCTGTCTGTACTTTTAGTTCAATTAGTATTTGCTTTATATATTTAAGTAGTCCCATGTTTGGTATATAAATATTCACAAATATTATCTTCATGACAGATTAACCTCTTTATCATTATATAATGACATTCTTTTTCTCGTTTGATCTTTTTTAAAGTCTATTTTCTGATATTGACATAATTATCCCTGCTTTCTTCTGGTTACTATCTGCCTGAAATATCTTTTCCATTCCTTCACACTCAGTCTATATGTCCTCACAGCTAAAATCTCTTGTAAAGAACATATTATTGGATCTTTTTGCTAATATGTTTAGCTATTGTATGTCACTTGGTTGGAAAATTTAATCCAACTATATTTAATTATTCATAAGTAAATACTATTGCCATTTTGTTAATTGCTTTCTGACTGCTTTATAGGTCTTTTATTCCTCATTCCCTCTCTTTCTGTCTTTCTTTTTGATTTGATTTTTTTAGTGATATGCTTGGACTACCATAATTTTTTTGTGTATCTACTGCAGGTTTCTCCTTTGTCATTACCATTAGACATATAAAATATATAACATTATTTAAGTTGATAACATCTCCATTTTGAGATCAATAACAAACATTATACTTTATTTCCTTCACATTTTATGTTATTAATGTTACAATTTATATTTTTATATTGTGTATCTAATAAAGTTACTGTACTTATGGTTATTTTTAATACATTTGGTTTTTTAACTTCTAGAGTATTAAATGAATTACAGATCATCATTACAGAATCAGAGAACCTGATTCTGACTACAAATTTACTATTACCAGTATATTTTATATATTCATGTATTCTACAATGTTAATTAGCATCCTTTTTTATTTCTGCTTGAAGAACACCCTTTAGCATTTCTAGTAAGGTTAATCTTCTGGGGATAAATTTCCTCAGTTTTTTTTTTATTCAGAAAGTCTTTATCTTGCTTTCATTTCTGAATAACTTTGCTCCTCATAGTATTCTTGGTTGACAGATTTAAAAAAAAATTTTTTCATTTTTTTCATTTTATCATCCTCCTCTCTTGGCTTGCAAAGTTTCTTTAATGAATCCATTGATAGTCAAATGGGGTTCCCTTGTATGTGATGTCATTTTCCCTTACAATCTTCAAAATTATTTCTTTATACATGATTGACATTTTTAGTTATATCTCTCTCTAGCCTTTTTCTAAGGTACTTAGAAATCTTGGTTGTCCTTTTCTCTCCCCAAGATTTAGGTAGTTTTCAATCATTATTTCTTTAAATAGACTTTCTGTCCTTTTCTCTTTCCGTCCTGAATTTCCCATAATGTGAATTTTTTCTGTTGATGGTGTTCCGTAAGTCCTATAGGGTTTTTTATTCTTTTTCCTTTGTTCATCTCATTCTTTTTCCTTTGTTCATCTGACTGGATAATTTTAATTAATAATTTTCCTAAATTTAGTTCACTACTTCTTTCTTTTGCTTGGTTAATTCTACTGTCAAAGCTCTCTGTTGAATTCTCTAATTAAGTAATTGTCTTCCCAAGCTCCAGAATTATTTTATGGTCTCTATTTCTTCGTTGAACTTCTCATTTTGTTCATGCAATTTTTTCCTAATTTCCTTTAGTTGTCTCTCTGTGTGTTCCTATAGTTTACAGAATTTTCAGAGGATTATACTGAATTCTTTGTCAGACAGTTGATGAATCTCCATTTCTTTAGGGTCAGTTATTGGAACCTTATTAGTTTTCTTTAACATTGTCATTATCTGATTCTTTGTGATTCTTGATTCCTTGCATTGGCATCTGCACGTCTGAGTAGAAGTCTTCTCTCCCAGACCTTAAATTTTACTTTCAACAAGGAAAGATCTTAACTCATCAGCTCAATATGGGACACTGTACAGGTCATCTTGTGGCATCTGTGGGCAAGTAAGACTTGTTAACAGGGTCTCTACTGGGGTAAGACCATGATCATGTATCAGGGTCAGGGGGTTGCTGATAGCTGGGCTCCATGACTGGGTGGGCCTGCTGGCTGGGCTGTGCATTCAAGTGGGACTCTCTGATTAGATGAGCTTGATAGCTGTGCTCTGTAGTTAGGTGAAGACACTAGCTGAGTTATACAATCACCTCTGGTTGGGCAAGGTCATGAGTTGTGTTCCCTGAGAGGGCGAGACTAATTGTTGGATCCACAACTGGGTAGGGCTACAGGCAGAAGTCTTCTATCAGAGAAGACCTCAGACCGTGTCATCTGACATCACAGGATCAAAAGCTATGCCTCAAAATTGGGTGGGGCTACATAGGCTGGGCATCACGATCAGGTAGGCTGCTGACTGTGCTCTGCTGCTCTACACCATGGTCAGGTAGTGTTGCTGTTCAGTCTCCCTCACTGAGATTTGTCAAGGTCACTGGCTCTGCTCCTTGACTGGGTGAAGCTGCAAGCTGCGTTCAGCAGTCAGGTTTTAGGCTGGGATCTACTGTGGGACAGGGCTGGAGCAATATGATAGTATGGGCTCTAAGACTATCCTGAGTCACAGTTCAGGCTCTATGGTTATGCAGGACCAGAGGACATACTTAACAGTTGGACTTTTGGCTTGACCCTCGGCCCAAGTGTGACTATTAGATGGGCTCTGTTGATCACTGGGCAATCTGGCTAGACTTCCTGGTTGAACAGGACTGGAAGTTAGACTCAGGAGTTGGACATAGCTGCAAATTTGCTTCACCATCAGGGTGGGGCCATAGAATGGGCTCCATGGCCAGCAGAGTTCACTGGTTGGGAATCCAGATCAGGCAGAACTGCCATGTGCGCTTCTTGGCTAGAAGTGGTCAGCAGCTCAGCTCTGAAAATGGTCAGAGATGCAGGCTGGAATCTCTGCTTAGGCTCTTCTGCAAGCAGGAATGTGGTCCACCAAGCTCTGAGCACTGATTATTATAAACTGTGTCTGCTTATTCATCTCTAGATGATCCCCAGTGTTCAGGCCCTGTGGATTCCACCAGTGATCTCCATGAGGCAAGACTCAGTGGGCTTCCTGGGAAGTATCTCAGAATTCTGAGGAAAACAGATGTCCATATTAGGTACTTTTTTCCCCACTGGATAAGCCATAGGCCCAGAGGGCACCTTTCAGAACAGCATTGTGCTGGCCTAGCCTGGTGAGAGGTGATATAGCCAGAGTGTAGTCACTCCTCCTACAATAATAAGGGTTCTTCTTCAACCTGTGGTCTAGGGAGGAGCTGAAGTTCACCCCCAGGTTCTAGAATTTTCACAATGGTATCTTGTTGATGGATAGTTGGTAGCTGACTTTCTTGTAAGAGTGACTGAAACTGGGAAAAAACTATGTTGCCATCTTGATGATATCACTTATACATTGTGTTGAAATATGCTTTTATTTCAGCAATCTATGAGATAAGAAAAGATATGATCCCCTTTTTCAGGTGATGACACTGAGATGGTAGAGAATTAATAAAATTACTCAAGTCACCTAAGTAGTAACTTAAAGGTTTGAAGATGCAGCCCAGTCTGTTGATTAAAAATGAAGACTAATTTCTATTGCTCTGTACCAGGCATTGAATACAATAGCCCTATTTCTCATTCACTTAT
Source organism: Solenodon paradoxus (assembly GCA_004363575.1). Lineage (NCBI taxonomy): Eukaryota > Metazoa > Chordata > Mammalia > Eulipotyphla > Solenodontidae > Solenodon > Solenodon paradoxus. Next base: position 298,780 of record RJWH01001642.1, read on the forward strand.
TTACTCAACATCTATTAATTTATCCCTCAGGTTTGAAAGTGAAAGGTGAGTTCAATTTTCTTCTCTCTTAGAAGTCACCTTTGGTGTGTCCTTGTGGCTCAGGTACTAATTCTGCAACTTCAGAGGAGTCCACATAAAGCCCAATGACCCAGGTTCACAACCCAGGGCCATGTGAACAGCCAACATAAACAACTAACTAAATAAATAAATACTTCTTCCTCTCAAAAAAAATAAGCCACCTTCTCAATCAGAATATTGAGTTTCCTATGAGTAATTGAAAAGACCACCTGAAGAAGCAAGAATTTAATTCATTAATTTACCAGGTATTTATTGAGCACCTACCACATACTGACAAAGATGCTAAATACAGGGGAAACCACAGACCAGGCCCTTGTCCTCTCTGCCTTAACAGTGTCAAGGAAAGCACTCAAGCGCAATGCAGTACTACACAGGTCATGACACAGGTGATAACAGAGGAAAAAACAAGTCATTAACTTCAACAAGGAGGTGTCAAGAAACATCCACAGAAAATGGTGTCTGAGTTGAAATGGAATGATAAGAAGACTTGAACCAGGTAGTAGGTTTTTCATCAAATGCAAGCATGTGCATGAGGAAGAAATAGAAAGAAACACTGGGAAGCCAGCTTATAGTAGGAGAGAATGCAAAAAGTCAGGCCAGAGGAGTAAGGGAGATATTGTAGATTTGCTGGTATAAACCATGCTAAGGAATTCTAACATTATCTGAGATCCCTTTGGGGACATCACTGAGAGATTTTAAGAAAGTGGTAACCAATTATTGATTGACTTATATTTTAAAAATATCACTTGGGAGCCAGGGGATGAACAAACGAATGCAGGGGTAGGACTAGCAATAGTTAGACCGTTTAGTGTTATTTGCAGAATCCAGGTGAGAGCTGATGGTGGCCTGTAAGAGGCAGTAAGGATGGGAAGAAAAATGGATGAATTCCTGGGATATTTAGGAGAGGACACACACAGTGCTTAGCAAATTAATGACTTAAAATTGGTCACATTCTCATCTTTGCTTCAGCCTCAATATTTGCACCAGGCAATGAGTAAAGCTCAGCCCTGCCAGATCTCACCTGGAACTGGCAGATAATGGGTGCTGAGAGTCCACTCTAAGGGTCCTTCAAAAAGGTGAATCTTGGCTACTAAGCACCTTTCCCACCGATGTACTGACAAGTATTCTAGCAAAGGGGCCAACACAAAATGCTCTAATGGAAGTAGGGTCTCTATGTAGGGTTGACAGTTGACACATCTGCACTACTGTAGAGACAGGCCAGCAATGGCCCACAGCAAACTCCTTGAGACCGGAATTGGCTAAATTGGGTTCCTGACAGCTTCAAACTCAGAGGCAGAAGCTGCATCTCAAACAGAAGAGGGAGAATTGTCTAAATGCTTCAATTTTTGTAATTGAAACAATTGCACAACATTTTACATGCCAGTTTCCTGACAGGATGAGCAGTTTGAGGAGTGTGGGAATTCAATTATGTATCTTCTGTCTGCATCTTTGAAAGAAAACCACCCAACTGGCCTGTCAAATATCCACCTTTTTTGCCTGTTGGAAATTGCTATCTCCTCCTGACACAGGAAATGTGTCTGCAGAAGAGACCAATTCTAATTTACAAAGCTAGAATAATCCTATCACAAAATTTGACAACAAAAGCACAGAAAAAGAAAATGACAATTTCATCTATGAATATAAATACAAAATTCTTAAATAACATAAAGCATGTGAAATATGGTGACGTGACTATAGAGATTTTTCCATTAAAAACTGGAACAAAGCAGCATGCCCACTCAACCCTAATTATTTAATGTTACTCTGAAATGCCTGACCAATGCAATAAGACAAGAAACATGAATAAGTAAAGGACATAAGTATTGAAAACTAAGTGGCAACATTTTTCATTATTTGCATTATCCACCTAGAAAGTCCTAGCAAACAAACTGAAAAAAAAAATCTTAGTATCCCTAAGAGTTCAGTAATTCCTCTTCTAGGAATGAATATAAACGAGTATTCAGAGTCAAAGATTATTGATAGAATCTCGTCCCAGCATTATTTTTATTAATGAAAAAAAATAATCCAAATATCTAGCAATGAGGATATGATCAAATATGTTACTATAGATTCAAATATACAACTTTTAATGTTTGTATTTAAAGGACATTTATAAGGTGAGAAATTGCTCATGCATCATGTGAATTAGACCAAAATACGAACCTAAGTATAGTGATTCCTCTTTTGTAAAATAAACAAATAAATAAATACATACATATGTTTGTATAGAAAACAAACTAGAACGAAAGAATATAAAAATGCCATTATAATGATCACTAGTTAGGGTTTTTCAACTTTTGCGGAATTTAATTTTCAATCTTAAAAATTACATTATGAATGTATTATAAAATGTGCCATAAAAATTTAAATAATTAGACCAGATAATTTTCAACAATCCCTGCCAATCTGTTTCTGGTATAAATATGACCACTTTCTATGAAAATATGATACTTTAAAACAACAGGGATTTGCAATTTTATTACATCATTTCAACCTAGGCTGCCATATAATGATAGCAACTAACTTTACTCAGAGATTTGGGGAAGCTGGACTTTCTGGACACAGGAATCTTCCATCTTACCAGCCAACAGAGGCTTTTTTCATTTCTCCAATTAAAGCCCAATTTGCTACTCAGTTTGTTTGCACACTTGCTATCTCCCCTGGAGCTCTTTGCCCGACGCTTATCTAAAAGGATATAGCATGACCTCTCTGAAATGAGCTTTCCAACATCACTATATCAAGAACCACTTGGATTCCTAACTCAAGACCCTCCCCTGGAACATCCACCAGCGGAAGAGTCCTCTATTACACGAGTCTTCCCTTAGTAGATTCCTTGTCTGAATTTCTCACTGTGGTGAACCACAGCAGACCCACACCAGGACACCAACCTTGAAGACCCACAGCAGGGGTGAAGCCCAGAAAGCTAAACTGAAGGTTTCCTGGAGTTGGAAGACCCTGGGGATTGATTGTACTCAGTGACTTTAGGGAGAAATAAGACCCAAATCCAAACACAACATGTGTGAGAGGCAGAGCAAACTTACAGACCAGAGATAAAAATTAAGGATATGAAAGGATTAGAATCTTGGACACAACTGCAAAATCTTTGAGAGAACCAGGACTCAACTTCAGTGATTAACTGTGGACATGCTGTGATGGATTAAAGTAAAGGGCACAGCAACACGGTCCAGATGCTTATCGAACATCAAATCCAGGAAGTGATCTACAAGGGTGATGTGGGTCAGCTGGAAAGAGAATGCTTTGTGCAAAGAAGGCAGACACGACTTGGGAATGTCGCCCCATCACTACTAGATCTATTCTTTTTTAAAAGGAAGAAGGAGGAGGAGGAGGAGGGATAGGAGGAGGAAGAGCTAGGAATCCAAATTTGTGTGTGAAAATCACCAAGTTTTAAGTGTTGCCAATTAATGCCTGGAAATGGTAGCTATACAAGCTAAACAAACATATGCAGACTTGAGTTGGTCAAGGGCAACAATTCATGACTTCTGGTCAAAAGTGAAAGATTTCGAAGAGGGTGAGAACTGATTTGAACAAAACTGACCTCTTCTCCAACTTTCCCCAACAAAGAGGCTTTCCTCTGCAGGAGTATGAGAAAGGAAGCATCATGATCTCATTTTCTCCAACTAGAGATCCATCTTACCCCAGAGTTATTTCAGACAAGGGGGTAACAGTCACCCACTAACCCTGAACCCTGCTTATTTCCCCCATACCTGGGAGTCTGGTCAGTTCCCAGGGTTTAAGTAAGCATACCCTAAGAACCAATTGTCAGAGACTTAGACGCACCACAGTAGTGAATGTAGAAATCTGTGATGTCCATTTCAATGAGATCCCACCCACTGATGACCCTTGTGATCTTTTACTACCCACCAAACACTTCTGACACCAACTATATGGGTTTTTTTCTCATGTTAATAACTAACTCTAATTCTCCAGATGCCATCTGGGAATCCTACAATTTAACTCAATTGTGACAGTAACTATGCAAATTTAGCATCAGACTCAAGTTAAGGGTTGAGTCCCACGAGACTACCCTTAGTTCAGACATCAATTGCACCAAAACTTATGACCACTTGGTTATAAATTCAGGAAGTTCCCATAATCCCCTCTTGAGGTTTGATAATTTTCTAGAACAGCTCACAGAATTCATGATTTTTGCATTTTGACTTATATTTGTTAGTTTACTCTAAAGAATACAGATGAGGGGGTACAGATGGCAAGGACTAGAAGTGTTTCAAGTGCAGGATATTCTGCCCCATAGAGTCGGAGTGCACACCTTCCCTGCACTTAGAAACATTCGCTAACTCAAAAGCTCTCCGAACTCTGTAGTTGAGGGGGCTTTAACGGAGGTTTCATCCTATAGGTATGAATGATTAAAACTGGCCACTAGTGATTGCCTCAATCTCTAACCCCTCTTCCCTCCCTGGAGGTCAGGGAATGGGGCCCAACAGCCCAACTCTCTACTCATATTTTTGTCTTTCTGGTAAGTAGCTTTCATTATAAAACCATCTAGTGCCCCACCCCCAGTCATCTCATTAGCATACAAGAGGACACTCTTGTCACATCAGCGATTTCAAGAGTTTTAGAATCTCTTGTGTCAAGAACCTAAACTAACATTAAATGCAGTAAATTCTTACTTAATGTTGCCTACAGGTTCTTGGAAACTGCAGCTTTAAATGAAATGATATATAATGAAAGCAGATTCTTGAATAATATCATTTCATCCATTGTTGGCCAGGTTTGTTATTTTCTCATCAATTTTATAAGAAATGGTATTGAATTATTCAAGTACCTACTGTATTATAACAAAAGAAGTTCCTATTACCCTTATCACTCAGAAAACTACAAAGGTTTAGTAGCTTTGTTCCAGGAACTGGGGACAAAGACCAAATAAATGTTTCTTATTATATCACATTCTAACAATAGCTAATCTGTTGGACTAGCTCTAATTGACCATTGTCTATTAATATGACCCTTCAGGGAGTGTAAAAAGGTCCAAGTCAGAGAAAGATGAGTGGAAGACCTCATTAAAAATTGAGTATTTGCCAACCTCTAAAATTCCCTGCCTAGTCCAGTGTTCCAAATGCACATTGACCAATGCATGTTCCATAATTTACCTCAGAGGCCTCTGATCCTTTCTTGGGATCTTAAGAAGTACAAAGTGTGTTTCTGTATGTTGTTGCCACACGTGCATATCAACCTAGAAAAATGTAAATTTCACTCAGCAATATTTCCAAAGAGGAAACAGAAGGCAAGATATTATCAATGAAATAATAAACTTCCCCCAAACTGAAGAACTTGAGTTTTCAAATGAAAAATATCCATCTACTACCCAGCATAAGGAATGAAGATCTTCATCGAAATACCCTTTAGTAGCATTTCCAAAAAATGAGTAAAAAGAATATCCTTCCGGCAGGAAAAATAAGTTGTGAACAAAAGCATAGACATCACAATGGCATCTGGAAGCCAGAACATTCTGGCAAAACAAATACCTTCAAAGTTTGAGGAGAAATCACTTCTAACCCAAAATTTCTAGCCAAATCAGACATTCATTTGTGAGAGTAGATGAGAGTCAGTTTTATGTATTCAGGAGCTCAAAAAACTTACCTTCCTTTCATATTAGCTGAGAAGTTCTAAAGGGAATAAACCAAAAAGAGAAGGACACAAAACCCAGGAAACAGACGATGTCTAGGAGGTTTTCAAGGGTAAAGTTCCAGGAAAACTTCTGTGCAGATGGTCTAAAAAGGGACAGTCAAAACTGGAACAGGAGGATGGAAATTTCAAGGAAACACACACACACATACACACACGCACACATATGCATTTGGAAACTTACCTAACATAATTGATGACACTAAGTGATTTTTGAGATTTTACTGGGTAATTTTGAGAGCAATAAATATATAGAAAGCTAAGCAAATAGATAAAGAGGCAATTATTAACTTCCAGAATAGCAGGAAACCATATGGTCCATCTGAAAGCATACAATAACATAAAATTTTCATGTAACTATATTGAGAGAGTTAAGGAAGGGGAAGAGGAAGACAATGGGGTGGGGATTGGAGTAGTGGAAGCAAGCTAAATTCCATGTCAAATAGTAGGGAATTAAAGGCATTTTTAATTAAAAAATTAGAAATCAAGAAGTGGTATTATAAGTCTATAATTTACAAAGTAAAAGTAAACACATAGAGAGTCAAAAGTTGTTGCTTCTTAAGAGCTGAACCCAAAGATAGGCAGTGACTACTGGTCCTTGTCAAAATGTTGGGAGTGTCACATGACTTAAAATTATGTGTATTGCATTGATTTAAAAAATTTAAGAAGCTATTTGAAAAAGAAATATAGTCTTTTACTTTATGATTCTCAATTATTACCACTCCACTGGTGTCACAGACCTCATAACTTATTCCAACACTTGTTGAGACCCCCCAAGGCCCTCAGTTGATCCCTGAAATTCCTGCCATCCTGTGATATGAATTCTTCTATCAGTGACATGCTTAAAATAACCAGCCTCCTTCTATACCAGACTACTGCATTAACCTAGGTGAGACTTATGAAAATTTAGATGAGGACAGTGAAAGAAGGACTGGAGATGTAGGGATGAATATGCCGATGCAATAAAGATTCAAGAGGCAATTGATAGGCTATGACTTGAAACCTGGTAGGAGACAGAGGAGTTGAATAGAACAGTAAGGTTTTGACCTTAGGTGACATTAAGAAAGCAATCAAAAGAAGAAGCACCTCTGGCTAGAAGAAATTACTTTGTTTTGAGATGTTAAATTTTTGGTGTTGATGGATGACCAATGTAGAGATATTTTACTACCATACACACTTGACCCATGGTCACTATAATCCCAGAAAACTATAAATTAAAACAGCAACTAATCTTCTAAGTTTCTGTTGACCTCATGGTGGGCTTATAACTCACTATTTTAGTTGTTTCCAAGGATCCGAACTAAAGCAGTACTGCCATCTCCATATCCAGATGGTGAAACTGAGCTTCAGAGAGTTTATCATACAGCTGATGATGGAGCTCTGATGTGACTTGAGACTGACTCATTCTGAAGTCATGTTGTTCCCAGATTAACTCTCCACCGATCATAGGTTCAATGGCTTTTTCCATTTCTAACTACTTTAGTGCCTGGAAGGGCATCCGAAGGAGCCAATCAGAGAATTCTTACTATTTTATCTGCCCTTGTTCTAATAGTCAATGCAAATTTGGTTCATAAATTCGGTTCAGTGTGTCTAGACAGTGTGAGCCATCTTTAAAGGGATCTCATTCTAGGGGAATAGATAAAAGTCACTGTCACTTTGAGGTCCTGCCTAAGAATCTGCCCACCATCACCATAGCCACTGTGGTCTTCTATATCAATTTGTTTAGTCCATTGTGATACATGATTTACAGCAGGATCCAAACTAATCCAGACTGTGCTCCCCATTGCACCAGATAATTTCTGGGCATCTCTGGTAAACTAAGATGGAAAAGCAGATCTAAAGAAGGATACATGGAGAGGAATGCCAGCTCCAAATGCTGTAAGTGAAGTCATCAAGATTGTGGGCAATGGGATTAGGACTAGTGGTGCCTGGGGAGCCACAGACAATATTGAGAGCTGCATCTCCAGACTTTGAATTTCTAATGCAGCGACCAGCAGAGTGATTTATTAGGCTGACTTCATGGATCTATATCAGACAAATCTCACCTTCACATTAGGATCAGCAGTCTCAGGAATTGCTTTAGTATTAGAGAAACAAGCCATACATGTGATGGCTGCCTTTGTGAATCTCATACCACCAATGACAGAAAAATAGTCAAGTTTTTGTAGTCAGAGATGGAAACAGACTGGTCACATCTCCATTTTAAAGTCTATTGTTTACTTCGGTTTATTTTTATTTATGTATTTACATATTTTTCATCTTTATTTACACTATTTTGTTTTATCACTCTGCCAGGTCCTTGACACGGGCTCCATTCAGCAGCAAGACATACAAGCCGACCCACATACACGGCAGAAGTTTGAATCTGCAAATTGCTGTGGGTAGTTTGGATTCAGATAGTTATTTTTTTTTTTTTTATTGAAGGAACATTGCATCCTAAAGGGTAATTCTTCTAGTCTATGAGCCTGGAATATCTTTTCTTTTTTTTTTTTCTTTAATTACTTTTAGTTGTGATTTCAAATAGTTTTCATAGCACAGGTCTTTCATCTTTTTGCTTAAAGTATTCCTAAGTATCTTGTTCTTTTGGATGCATAGTATAAGGAATTATTTTATTTTACTTTTTGATGACTTTTTATTACTGCATAGAAATGCAACTGATTTTTGTGTATTTTGTAATCTCCACTTTACCAAATTTCTTTATTCTAACAATTCTAGGGGGAAGTTTTATTTTTAAGTTACAAAAACAATAATGCTAATTGCAACTTTTATAATAATACTGAAGAATATAAAATAGTAAGTAAAATTTCCCTTTTAATCCTCTCTCAAAACTGCTCCTCTGAGATGTTACTACTGGTCTTCTAGACTTTTCTTCATGCTTTTTCAAATGTGCTTGTATATATTCATAGAGACTTAGACATGAATGCCTACAAACACAAATACAGTAACATAACTGTGATTATGTTATAAAGTTGTTTAATGTTTCATGTCATTCAAAACAATACAAAGGACTTCTCTGATCAATGCAACCCGATACTGAATAATGATCAACAACAGCATTAGTAATATTGGTGATGAGTTATTGATTACCAGAAGATACTGCTTCAAGGTCACTTTCTCTATTAATACATTTGCCCTCATGATCTGCTTATAGATGAGAAATATAGATGTTAATACATTTGTCCCAGGGCACACAGTCAGGGAGTGACAGCTGGGATGTTAATCAGGTCACTGACACCAGAACTTTGTTTTAGTGTAGAACTGGGAAACTCTGTTATCCATCACATCAGGAACGTATGAGAAGAGGCCCTGCCTGCTCTTAAGACTGAAGAATGACTGCAAATTCTATTGCCGAATCTCAAGATTCCAGATCCCCATTTCAGAGAATAGGAAGCCTGAATAGATTCCAGCTTCCTCTAGAAAGAGTTATCATGGCCACATATTGCCAAGAGGAATGGTCCATGAGACCAAGTCTCAGAAATAAAAGTGAAGCACACCCTGGTGACTGTAAGTCTGCACTCCAACATAGTCCATGTAAAGCCCAAGGACCTGGGTTGTGACCCAAGGCCAGAGAAACAATCAAGATGAACAAGTAAATAAAAATTTTACATGCTTCTTTCTCCTCTCTCTTCCTTCCTGCCTACGCTTCTTCATTCCTGCCTGCTTCCTTCCTCTTAAAAAAAAAAAAAGGAAAGAAAAATGAAAGTGAGAAAAATCTCCATCTGTTAGTCTTTAAAAACAAGCTAACCTAAATTTCTTGTTACTTTGGATTTTATTATGATTTGGGAGACAGAGAATTAAGAAATTTTTAAAAGTTAGAAAACACAGTAGGTATTTAGAAAATGGCAGATGGATGATGAATGTTAGAGGCATGGATAGTAGATGAACCAACCGACAGCTTCAAGAAACAAAAGGCAAATTGAAGAAGCTAGCTTGGGTCTTAGAAATGAATTCAAGTCTTAACTCATGCAAGACAGTTTTTCCCTGACCCTAGGACCAGAATATTCTCTGTTCCAACAACATTCACATATTTCTGATTTGGAAATCTGACCTCCTGAACAATGAGTCCCAGAGTCATTTTGCTGTCACCTAGTTCCCTGTCTGAGCCTTCTTATCTTCTTTACTGATAGCCTTCTTTCTGGTTTCTACTTCTTTAATTTCCCTTTTTAATTTTTGCTTAGTCTTATTTTAATTTAAAATATAGTATGTATGCAATAGAACGTGAAAATGCAAATATGTATAAAGAAATACCCCTTAACACTCCCCTTCCCTTTCTGCATTTTGGACAACCAAGAGCAACAGTCTGTTGTGTTTCCACCTCTTACAAATATTCAGAGAAACATACACAAGCATATAATCCCATGCAGAAAAGGCCTGTGGGATATTTTGTTTTTTCCAAAAAAAATGAGTCATATTATATATACTTGTACAAATTTTTTCCTCCCTAAATATATCATGGAGATCTCTTCAGGTTGACAGACCTAGACATACTTTTTGTTGTTAAACTTGTTTTCTAAGTTTTACCTAGTAAAATTGACCTGCTTAGGAATATATAGTTCTCTGACTGTGAGCACATGTATTGATTCATACAATCCTCATCATAGTAAGAACAGGCAACACTTCCATCACTTCACAAAGCTGCCTCATATTCCTGCTTAATCACACTCTCCTCCCTCCCCTACTGCTTTCCAACATTACAGTCTTGTCATTTCAAGAGTATTTTCGTAAATCACATGTTATGTAACCTTTGGGACTGATTTCTTTCACTTAGCCTAATGTCTTTGTGATTCATCTAAGTCATTGTGTATATCAATAGTCCACTCTTCTTTATCATAGAGTAGTGTTTCATAGTATGGATGATCCCAGTGTATGTTTTCTTGTACTTCTTAATGACTGAAATACATGCCATAGTGGTACAGAATAATGTATCCAAAGGTCTGAGGTTGAGGAACCTTCAGACTGGCTTCCAATTTTTTCCCAAAGAAATAAGATTGTAATAATCATCCCTGAACACATATTTTAATATAGAGATGCTTTTATTTACATAAGCTGATTCTAAATGTAAGGTTGCTAGGTAAAAGTATATGCGGTTTATTTTTAACAGATCTAAATTTTTTCCAGTATTACTATTCCCACCAGAGATGTAGGAAAGTATTTCTTTCTTCATATTTGTATCAGCTTGAGATATGTTCTCTTTTTAGTTTTTCTTCCCATTCGAATGGATTTTTTTTAGTGGGACCTCATTATAACTTTAATTTGCATTTCCCTGAACATCCTTTTGAATACCATTGCTCATTTGGATACTCTGTTTGCTGAGGGGTCCACCCATAACCTTTGACAAATTTTCTATAGACTGGATTGTATGTTTCTTCTCAATTTATGGGAGCTTTTTGCATACTAGGAATAGTAGTGCTTGTTTTGTCATACATGTTATTAAAAATTTCCCAGTGTATAGTTTTGTTTTTGATTTTGCTTTGTTCTTTGGTTATATGTTTGTATTTTTTAAGACAGTCACATGTATCTATTGTCTTCTTTGTCTGGTTTATAGTCTTGTGTTGATTGGAGAGTCATCCTCCACTCAAGTTTTCTTTTTATTGATGTGTCACTAATTTACAATGCTATTTAAGTTTCAAGAGAACACATTCACATTTCAATCAATGTGAGTCTCACACTGCGCCCACCACCAGAATTCCAGTGCCAGTCATCACTGTTCATTTGATCCCATCTATATTTATTTTCCTCCCACCTGCCCCTCTCCCCTGGTTTCATTCATATCTGTAATATAAAACACAAAGCAAATGAACTACCAGCAGAACAAAAATACTCAGACTGTGAACTCGACTCAATGTTTTAAAAATGTTTCCAATATTTCTCTCCCAATATTTATTTCTCCCACATATACAAACACTCTAAGAGTTCACTAATCTTTTCCATCCCTCTTTTACAGATGAGGAGGCTGGGGCTGGGAGTAATTATGTGACATCCCAAAGATGTGATCAAAGAAGGTGTAAGACAATGATTTGGGTCCCATTGGTCCCCAGAGAGCCCACGAGCTTAACCACCAAGCAGTACTCCCTCCTTCATCGAGTCCAATGCCAACCTGCCCTTACAGGTAGAGCATGGTCCTTCAACTTCTACACGGGGGAAAGTGGCAAAGCGAAAAGAGTGGGAGCCAGGCCCTTGCTGCTCAGCAATGCATCCTGAGGTCAGCCACAGCTTTGAAAGAGAACAGCAGATAATATCTGCAAGGCAGAAGAGAAGAAGGGGGAGCTAGTTACCCAAGTGGGCCTTTCGGGGAGCCACGTCCTCTGTACAAACACCACAGGCTTTGGAATCAGACAGACCAGAGGATAGCTGTCCTGCCTCTTACCAGATGAGTCACTGAAGTCGGCTTTGTTTTGGCAGAAACCCAAGTCTTCTTGCCAAAGAAAAGCAGGGTTCCCATGAGAAAAAAGACCTTGGACCTAACAACAACAACACACAGGCAGATCTTAACTGTCTCTACAGGGATACTGAGACGGAGCTTTCTCACCTGGAAAATGGCAGTCATACCAGCTATTGCTCAAGGATGCTGTTCTGATCTTCACAGAGGTAACTGTCACACTGGGTACGTAGCTGGTCACTATGAAACATGTTTTCCCCTCCCTCTGATGCAAACACTGAGCCCTGGCCAAGAGTGGGCAGCCGATCATGAAAACGAGCTTTTCGCATGGCAAAGGAAGCACAATAGGGGATTCAAAAAGCACAGGGACCTGTAAGCATTATAGACATACCTACGGCATTTAGGCAGACGAGTGGTTACATAGTGCTGGAGGGAATTAGACTTTGGAAGTTCAGTGATGGAGAAACACAAATACTGCATGGTCTCATTCACATGTACTCTAGCGAGAAACCAAACGAACTTATGAGCCTGACAAAACCAAAAAGCCCTTTCAGGCTATCTCTACAAATTAGAGGTGACCAGAGGGTAGGGAGACAAAGGGTGGGTGAGATTAGGTAAAAGAGGCAACTGTCTGTTGAAGGACACATTAGGACTTTGAGTGATGTCCTTACTGTCATATAACAGATGCTGATTTATAATGATGGGCACCTGAAACTTATAAAATCTTAAACTATAATGTTACTTCAACAAAAAATCATAAGAAAACTATTTCCTTATGCTAAGAGATACAAAACCTTAGATGGTATCTTAATTGACTTCTCAGATGTCCTGTATTTGAAAACCGATTCATGAGCAATAGTTCTCAAATGAAAGTGTATCAGGTTGGGGAAAGGCGCCCCTGGGCTCCTCTCCAGAGCAGGGTCTGCAGTCTTGGGTGGGCCCCATAAACTGCATTTTGCACAGGTTCCATGGGTGCCGCAGCTGGTCCAGGGCCTGCCCTCAGGGAACCTGGTATGGATAGCCCGTTCCACTTTGCCATCACTGGAATTCCATGTCTTCTTCTCTGGCTCTTCCCAAGCCCACAGTGCTGCATCTGACTTAACAGTCTTGGAAAGGGGGTCATTCCAGGCACGATGTGCTGGCTCCTGGAGGGCAGAGGGGGAGACCCCCAAGAGTGGGAGGGGAAGTGAATCATGGAGACACAGCCAACTACATGTGGTTAAAAAAATCTACCTGGTGCTTTTCCTGTGCCAGGTACCTTGTCAACCCATTTAATCTTTACAACAACCCTATATGTAAGCCCAGGGTCATATAGTCAGCAAATGGCAGAGCTGGGATTTGAACCCATGCTGTGTATCTCCAACAGACACACTCTTAACCACTCTGCCATGCTATGCTACACGTATTACACCAAACCACACCACATCGTCCGTCTATCCAAGAGCAATGCCAGAGACTCGTGATTAGCTAAGAATGACAGGAAGAGTGCACTGGGGAAATGAGCTAGCTGAAGGTCCTCAGCAAACTCAGACAATGGTTTTCCCATGACCCTGTGTCCTGCTGAGCATCTGAAGCCTGCTATCTTCATTTCAAGCCATGCAAAAGGCTACTTCTTCTGATAGCCTCCTATGGCGCAGACCAGCATCTATCAGAATGTGGTATGTGTAAAGCACAGCCATTAGTTCTAGCTAATTTAATATTTTAAGGAATTTATTGGAAGGATTTATGGAGAAGCTCAGAGAATTACGGAGAAACTGAACAACCAGAACCAGGCTGGCCAAGTAGGTAGCCAGAATCAGTGACCGTTCTTTCTGAATCTCCTCATGGAGGTCATTTCTACCCCCTCTGTTATTCTTCTCAAGATTCTAGAGGGAGGGCTTCTGATTGGACCAGCCAGGGACCTGTAGCCAGCAGTGACCAGAGGAGGAAGTGGCACTAAGTAGCGACTTTGATATCCCATACCTCGCTAGCTACCTGAGTTTGCCTAAAATGTTGGTAAACAATTACCAACACACTCACAGCTTCTCATGTCAAGATCCCTAATCTCTCTTCTTCTCTGAAACAGCAGGAACAGAACTCAACATATAAAGCTCCCCGCCCCGCAGACTCCAGAGGGATGATTTCAAAGCCTGGTTGTTGAGTGGGCGTTCAAGCAGGAGTGGTCATCATTACCCACGGCAGTAATCCACTCGTCAGCTCGCCCTTCCCGACTTACAGCCTTGGCCTATTCTCACCTGCAGCACTTTCTTACTTGCACTTTCTAAAATCAACTCCCACATAAACGACCTGCACTCAGGTCTTTTACCCAAGGTCTGTTTTGGCAGAAACCCAGCTTAGGACAAGGACCATGTTTTACAGCCCCACCAACACAGTATCAGTGGGGAGAAGGTCGTTTTCCCAAAGAAAAAAATGTATAAATAAAAGATTGTCCCCTCTTGCAGGTACTACTTAGCTGTCTCTATACAGACATCCACTTTAGAATCATCACCCAAAGGTCTGTCTGCCCAACAGAGCCCAAGTGAATCAATTCCTCTTTGAAATCCTTCAGGCCAGAGCTGGGATGCTCAGACAACACAGACACATTAATGTGCAATGGGAAGGCCCTGGGGGCCTGTAAATCAGGTGGCACGACTGTCGTATCAGTGATAAATGGGACTGTATCTGCCCATCTCACCTTCCGTGATGAGTAGACATCAGATGCCCCCTCATCACTGCAGACCCCCAGACCCTTCTGCAGCACGTCTTGAGTGTGTGTCTAGCAGTCAGGGGTCTACCTGGCCTTGGAAGCCCTCACTGCAAAGAATGCACTGAAGAATTCATGACAGTAGGGAAAGAGCCATAAAATCAAGACATCAAACTCCGAAGTCCTCAGGAATTCAGCAGGTGTCTGCCTTGACTGCTGGCTGACTATGCAATACATGGAAGCTGAGGCTGCTGGCAAGATTCTTGAAGAAGCTTCAGAGATAGTCCAAAGCAGTACCCACTACTTACCTGGCTCATCGGCAGCCTTTTGTGTGCAGAAATGTAGTGCCCCTGACACTAAAGAGCTCACAGACAGACCTATAAGTGAATAATCATCATCTAAACTGCATGGACTCATTCAGTGACTAGTGATTAAACCATGCTTCTGTTTATATTAATTTCTTGCCATACACCTCCAGGTCAGCTGGGATTTGGTTGATCTAGACTGAATTTGATTCAGGCATGCTGAACTTGTCTCTGTTTTTCTGGAATGAGCTAACTCCTAGGGCAATTTTATGTAATCGTGATGGTGACAATGCAAGAGGGCAAGGCTAATGGCACAGGCATCTTCCACACCTCTATCTGCATCATGTCACAAACACGGCCAGAGTAACAAGGTCAAGAGGCAGAAACATACCCTCCACCCACCATGACATGATACTGGTGACCTGTCAATGTCATGAGAAGAGACATGACAAATGGTCAGTAACACTGCCCCACAGGAAGTAAGAGCATAGGACATCATTCAACTGATCACGCCTGAATAACAAAAATGGCAGCCTCATAAATATCAAAAGGAAAGTTGTGTGTGAAATTATACACAAGTAACAGAAAGATGCAACAGCTATGATTGGCCAGAGAATACAGGAGATGGTCACCCAATGGGGCCTAAGAGGGCTTTCATCTTTTGTACAGGTTTTCTCTACACTCCCTACCCTAATAAAGATCTATTCCCAAACAGAATGCAACTGAGCTACAGATTTTCAGCTGCTGGACAAAGGGACCCAAGGTTTGCATTCTTTGCCTCTGGTTCTCTGTTCTCAGATCAGGGTCTTAACCTATGATGACATTGATTCCCATTAGGAAACAATTTCAAACAAGCAAGAACACAGTTTCAGACAAGTAGTGGTTGCAGAAAGCAGATCATAAGGAATTAAAATTATAAGGACATGGTTCCTATCTAACAAATGTGTAGACATTTATTCATTTACTAGAGATGAGACTAGAAAAAGAAGAAGACTGATAAAGGTACCCTTTGAAACTCAGAGCATTTGCATGTGATTGTCCTTCTACCTGAAATAGTGTTTCCACCAAAGCTCCTAAGCTGACTCTTCCTTATTACTCAATCTCAGTTCAACTGTCATCTCCTCAGAAAGACTGACCCTGACACCACTTTCCCCATCTCAAGCATCCCTGACCTACCCCCACACTGCTCTCTAACACACACATGATCTTCATTGGGTTTATTAGTATCTAGATGTGTCTATTTTAGTTCTGTTCACCAACTTCTTGATTACCTGCCCTCCTCACGAGAGTGACTCCAGGTACCTTTGTTCTGTCTTGCTCACTGTGTCTTCAAGGCCTTCAACAGTGCCTGGAAAATGTCGGTGCTCAAAATTATTGTTGAATAGATGAATGGCTCAACGAATCAATAAAAACTTTGGAAATACTGAAGAGGAGAACGTGGTTGGGATGAAAGAGAAGAATATATAGAAAGAAAAAGCAAGAAAGGTCATAAGACAAACAGAAAAAAGAAGTTGGCGAAATTGAGGAAAGCAAAGACAGAAGGAAATGGCACAGGGGAAGAAAAGAGTTAATTTCTGCAGATGTTTGGTGTCTGACATGGGTGATCAAGGGGAATAGTGCTTAACAAGGGTATGGTATCTCATTTACATCCCTTTATCCATCAAAATCTGACCAGGAGACATCAAGTTGGAAATTGTTACACATTTTGCATTCTTCCTCTGTGCTGAAAACTATTACAACAATTGCTTAGAACTAGTCCGGTAGGAATAGAAAGGTCAAAAGACCATCTGTTTCTTGTAAATAAATAATAATAAATTACCATGTTTGAATAGACTCAGGAATCCCACTGTGGCCTGGAGTGTCACTCTGGATTAAAATCTTTTGGTGACAGCTCAGGAACCTGGGGACCTGAAGGTCCCCACTATTTTCCTAAACACCTTCTCCCATTTCGATTCTGGAAAATTACTGCCTCATCTCCATTTGCTCTGTCTCCTTCTCAGACTCCTACCGGAATTTTTTTTTTTTTTTTTTTCATTTTTTTCCAAACATGGGCTTCCCCTCCATGCTTTCTGGGAGAGTTCATGAACTGAATCCTTCCCTTTACTAACTGGTTCTTTAACTGCATTCATTCTACTACCCAACTTATTCACTGAAAAAATAATTTTCACTTTTCAAAATATATCTTTTATCCCCCCCAATTTCCTAGTGGTTCTTCAAAGTTTTTATTCCTATTTCATGTTCCTAAGATCTTTGCTTATTTCTCTCAGATTATTTGTCTTCCTTAGTTTTAAATCAATCTGTTTCATTCATTATTTCTGCCTCTTATGCAGAGATGATATAATTAAAAATATTGGGTTTTTTTTTCCCTATGAACTCACATTCTTTGGAAATTGAAACACATCTTGGCCATGATGCATAAAAAAGGAAGGAGCAGTTGAGGTTGGTGGCAAAACCCTTGATCTTAAGTTGTGTGGCTCTTGGTAAATTGGGTTGTGGATAGATCTTCACGAAAGCCTGAGGTAACAATCATCACAATCACTTCTTTTATTCGCCCTCCCTCTCCTCTTGTGGGGATGAGACAGATCCTAGGCTCTAGGCCTTGCTAGTCTCCATTAGCTACCACTTAGCTGGGATTGTCTCAAGGCCAGCCAGTTTCTTTAGGCCTTGCCATTGGTGCAGAACCCCACAGAGCTCCAGTTCTGTTTTAGATCATTCCAGCTGCCTCAAACATGGCTGGGCTGAAGTGCTGTCTCCTTGCTTTGCAACAGATAAAAGAGGGCCAATGCCACAGTTCTCACTCTGCCTATCTGCCCTTGCAGGTATCTGCTCCTCTTTCCCCTTCACACTGCCACTCAACCACACTGTACCTCCCCAAATGAGTTCCAGAGTTTTGTTTGGTTCTAGGATTCCTAAATATCTCTCCCTCTTCTGCAACATGTCTGAGATTGGATTAAACAAGAATCCACCCTTTACTACTGTATTCTGGCTAGTCTGTTTTTCACACGTACATAGACATACGCATGCGCATGCGTGCACACACACACACTCAGAGGATAATATTCGGGACCTCATGTAAGCATATTTGCAGAACAAATTTTCTTGAAATGTTGCAACAATGGATAGACACATCTTAAATGATTACAGAAATTGTTCAAATGCTCCTCAAAGCAGTGTGCCAATTTGCATTGCCAATCTCCACACCAATTTCCCTGCAAAAACTGTATACATGGGGAATAACCAAACATTTCACTGTTTTCTACAAAAAAAAAATAGACAAAACTGACATTTCTTTCCACTTGCTGTACTTTAGCTATGAGAAAGATGAAATTTTTTTCCTATGAATATGGTAGGATTTCTTATAATCATTTAAAAGAGCACTTAACCTGAATATCTATCATCAGAGTGATTTACTAAACAATTTGTAGAATATCCAGCTTATTGAAAGAAATAACAATGATTAACACACTCAAGGGAAAAATTTCTGTTCCAACTATAATTAAAGAAGTATGAATTAAAACAACAAATGATGACATTATTTTTAACCTCTTATGACAGACAAGGATCTAAAATGTGAATAATTCCATGGTTGGTAAATTCTCCAGACTGTTACTGCAAGTACTTGCTCCAGAATTCAGATAAGAGTGAATGTCTCATATACTTACCCCACATCTTGCCTTTCCTACTTTTTGATTCTTCAAGCAACTCTAAAGTAGCATTAGAATCTCTTTCTACTGCCTATGTTCTTACTTCCTCTGAACTTAACACCCATCCCTTTACTCTGGAGAAGAATAAAGGGGAGAAATAAATCAGTAGATTTCCACTTTCCAACAATGTTTACTGCGCCAAACATTTGACACACAGAGATCATCTAAGGGTCTTAATTTGGGAGACCCCCCAAAGCAGAATTTAATTGCTTGGATATAGGGAGTTTATTTGGAAATCCCTAGAAGAATTGGTAGGAGGTGGTGAGAGTAAGAAGGGATCCGCCATTACAAAAGAGCAGTTCTGCTGGAAACTACCTAAGTGCCCTACATCAGATGAATGGATAGAAGATGTGGTACATCTGTACAATGGAATACTACACAGTCCTTAGAAGAGATGAAACCCTGTCATTTGAATCAACATGGATGGATCTAGAGGAGATTATGCTAAGTAAATAAATCAAAAGAAGATAGATACCAGATGATCTCACCCATAGGTGGAACATGAATAAACAAAACAAAGTAACAGATGAAACAATACCCACCCTTGGACACTTGTAATAGAACTGAGGTTACTAATAGAGACTGGTAGAGCAGGGGCAAATGGTGGTAGAGTCCACTGGACAATGGGGAAGAACAGTTGGTGATTCGGTGAAGGGTATGGTGTGTTGACATATATATAAGGGATGGGGAACCTATAAACAGGAATTTATTTTAATGTATAGAATAATTACTACAATTTAAAAAATTACATTAAAAAGGAGCAGTTCTGAGTTGGTTAATGCTACGGCCAACTAGGGATCAACCCCACTGGCAATCTTTGAGGAACAATATTGTACCAGGGTTGTCATTCTGAAGGGCAGGAGGCCCTCCCATTCCCTATATATTGAGGGTTACCTTAGGGTTTTGTTAGTTCCCTGTCCTTCCAGATTGTGCTGTGGCTTCAGAAGAATATACCACAATGAGAAAGGGGAGGTCACTAAGAAAATAACCAAGAAAAATAAAAACATTTTCAACCATGATATGTTTTCATTCCTGAGAATGTCTTCTTGACCCTTCAGCATGAATCTCTTTTCTCCCAAACCCTAGATCCTGAGTCTGATGGCATCAATTAAAGTTCTGCTGAAACCACACATATATGACCCAAACCTATTTAAGTCTACCTGCGACTACAAAATATGGCGCTGGAGCTCAGGTTACAGGTCTCTGATGTCCATCTATAATAAAGTCTTCCAATTATCAAAACCTTCTGCCTCCAAAAGCTGGCTTTGGCCTTGGGGGGCCTCATCAATAACATCTGTTGCCCACATTTACTTTCCTTAAGTGCTGGTCCTTGTGTGGATTTTGCAAGACTTCCCAGCCCATCCTCCATATGCTGAAAATTCAGGAACATTAGCCATGCCCTTTCCTCCCCATGTGAATTCTAACCAATTTGAGGACAAGAAACAAGGAGCCAGAAAAGGATCAAATGAATTTTACTTATAAAGTTGAACTGCAGAACATGACATGGCAGCCCTTACATATACTCTGAGACCTGCATGGTCCAGTATTACCACCCACCACAGACTGAGAACCTGAAACAAATACAGAAGAGGCTGCTTGGTCTCTGTGTAGAGGAAGAAATGGCAACCCTTGTATCTGGGAGCAGATAGGTCCAAGAGAGAAAGGGATACATATGGGAGAAACAGGATGAGAGGTAAAGGAGCAGAGAAGAAAGGAAGAAATGGAGATATGAAGACCACAGACAAGCAAGAGGGAAAAGATGTAAGAATGCTCACTGGTAAGCCCAATGAGGGGGTCAAGCAAGCCTTTCCCAAGTGCAGAAGCTTCTCCAAATCTTTCAGAAAGCAAAAGTATCTTTTTCTTTTTCTTTCTGACTTGTTTCAGTTAGCATAGTCACCTCAAGTTCCATCCAAGTTGTTGCCAAAGGCAAGATTTCATCTTTAGTAATAATTGAGTCTATATCCCATTGAGTATTCCACAGTATCCACTGAGTATACAGACATTGTGTTCTTTATCCAGTCATCCATTGATGAGCATTTAAGATGATTCTGTGTCTTGGCTTTTGTGACTCATGCTGTTAGGAACACAGGGGTGCAAATATTTCTTATGTGGAATACAGCAAAACGAAATGAGCAAACTAACAAAACACAATCAATATTTCTTAGACTCATAAATGAAGACTGGTTACTAGATGGGAAGAGGAGGGAGAGGGACAGAATATGAGGTTAAAGGGGTAATAACAGAGTAGTAAATAGCGTTAGATCTCTGGTGACGGGTATGGTGTGATATACACATTGATGGAGGTGTAGATCTAGTGTCCTGAAACTTACATAGTATTGTCAACCAATGAAATGGTAATTTTTTTTAAAAGAAGAAAACAAAGACGAAGTGGAGGAGGAAGGAGAGACAGGGAGAAAAGAGATGGAAGGAAAAGAGGAAGGGAAAAAGGAAAGGGAGGGAGACAAAGGTGGGGAGGAGGATGGAGGAAAAGAGGAAGAGAAACAAAAAGGAAAAGAGAGAGAGAGGGGAGGGCAGGAAAGAGGAGAGGGGAGGGAGGGAGAGAGGAAGGAAGGAAGGGAGGAAGGGAGCGACTGGAGAAAATAGGAACTGTCTCTACTTACAGCCTTGAATGTATACTAATTGCAGTATCTCCTTCAGGTACTAAAACTTATTACAGATATTCATGGAAGCTTTCATACACAGAAAATATATTCATGGACTTTTAGAATGCTAATAATACCAGGTATGAGCTCCCTACTAATCTCTCTCCCCACTCCACTCCTGTATTCATGGAAAAAGATCATGCTCTCCTCCTGGGAAGACCCAAGTCTCCTGGGGCATCTCCAGACCTCTGTATCCACCCATCCCTAACTCTGAGCGCTAGAGACAATCTCTGAGAAATAATTGTGTACTGCGTGCCCATTTGTAGGGGAAATCTGTCACGGCTGCTACATCACTAGCATTCTCTGCACACTGTCGTGCCTTTGGGAAGCTTGACCACAAAATGAGCTGATTTTAACTGTGTCTTGCAAGGAATGCACTTATTTTCAGCAATTATCTTTGGAGTCACTGAAATAAAAGCTTCTGGAAATTAATGATTCTCACCAAGGTGTTGGCTTCTTTATATGCAGAGCTCAACAGCACAAGATGAAAGAAAACCCAGGCAGATGGTAAAAAGGGAAGAGCGTTTTTTCCCAAGAAGAGAATATAGAGAGGCAGTTGATAAAAGAGCGAGCTGTGGACCTAAAGTTAGGGGATCAGAGTCAAGTCCTGGTGACCAGGGGCAAGGCATGCCCCCTTTCTGACTTTCAAAGTTGTCTTTTTTTTTTTTTTTTTGAAGGAAAGATGCAGGTAGGAATGAAGGCAGACAGGCAGGCAGACAGGCAAGAGAGGAGGAAGCTTTTTTTTTAAATTATTTTTATTTTTTACTCACCTGTTCACCCTGGTTGTTTAGCTTCAGGACCCAAACCCAGCAGTTTGTGGCCTGTGCTCCTTCTGAGGTGATTGACCTAACCACTACTCCACCAGAGCGTGCCAATTTTCGATGTCAAGAAAAAAATGAGTTTTTTTAAAAATTGACCTCGGAACTCTTCTCAAGAAGAGACTTGACCTATCTTTTCATTAAAACTTACTTTAATAAGTAGTTTGGCTTAGGAAAAGAGACCTTTTCCACAGTCAGGTTAGACTGGGCTAAGAAAAAAAAAGTTAGCTAAACTTTTTTGAACAATAAATGAACAGAAATTCAGCACTATGCCAACTAGTGGAAAGAGAAGAGAAGTTTAAAGAAAAGGGCAAGGTATTTCAAGTAGGGTAGAGAAATGATGCTAGAAAATAAGAGAAACCAATGCAAGTCTGAGTGCAGAAGGCGGAGGATGCTGCATAGACATAATTCGCTTCCACCCTCGCACTGAAAAGCCTTGGCATTTGCTTTGGAACCTACCAGGAGGGCAGAGCGCCATTAGCTTGGACCCCTGAGTGAACAGATGTAGCTGAACCCACCAAAGTGCTGGTAACAATACAGAAAGGCCGGGGTAAGCCATTGAGACACATGAAGGCTGCGGCAGTGTGACTGAGTTTCCTCTGGGTCTCATTTCCTGCTTGGAGCACAAGTCCGCTAAGAACTTCTAAAACATCGATGATTCCGTTGGGATTGAGACTGGCTCTCCTTTCACTCCATTACTTGTACAGCTCTGCTCTGCGCCCAGGAAGGGTAATAACCTCCAGAGATTGACTCACAGGTGTCCCTTATGCCCTGCCCTGCCCATTGAATGGAAGTGACCAACGGGAGGTGACAGCAAGAGCTCAAAGGGTGGAAGAAGAGAAAAGCGGGTGCTTCTTCCTAGTCCCCAACTAGGCTGTGGCTTCCACCACCACTGCCACTCCTGCTGGCTCGCCCTCTCCCACTGCTAGGGCTCCTTCAGGTTCTAACCTGCCTCTCCCTCTCTGCCCTGCTTCCTAGGACCTGAGTGAGGGTGGTTCTCCCCTGTCACTGTTTCCAAAGCTATCACTGATTTTATTTAAATTTTGAAGGACACGATGAACCCAGTGTGCTAAAGGCCTGAGGAATACTCAGGCAACTGACATCCGCAATACAAATAATTACTTCAAAAGCATATCATGAAAGGCCCTGGAATACAGAAAGTATGCTACATCCATGGATCTGAATCTGGGAGAAGTAAGGCTTTTACTTCAATGAGGTGTCCTGGAACTCACATCTGTGCACGTTACCTGCACTTTGAAGGCGCTGGCTATCTTCAGCTGAATGAGGCCTGAATCAAGGAGACGGTGGTGCATTTTGAAACAACTCTCTTGTGGAATTCATCCTGGCTCTGACAGAGGTTTTTCAGGATGGGATGGAGGAAACCTGATGCTACACTGAACTCCTGGGGTTGCTCTTTTCACTTCTTTTATTAAAGTCTCTGAAAGAGCGGTGTCCCTTGGGCTCCTTCCTCCCGGCTACCTGCTGAAACTTCACACAGCTCACAGAATGTGAGAATCTGAGAGCCTTCTTTTCTTCCTCCCTCTGTCCCTCTATCAGTATATGTTCAATCCCATTTGATGAAGTCAGAGTAGACTCAAGGGCCTACCCATTACCAGGTTAACACAAGCAGCGATGCACACAGTCACTCAAAAACCAGTCCACCAGAAGTGGATGCCATCAGGTGAGAAAGAGCGCTGTCAGGCTCACAAAGCAACAACAATGGCTCCAAATAGAACAACAGAGTGAGGGATGGCCCTGGTCTCAAGCAATGCAGAACCCTCAGTGGTCCCGTCTAGAGGGTGGCTCAGAGAAGACGCATCTTTGCCGCTCTTTGGAAAACCCTCCTGGCTACTCACTTTCCTTTTACAGACAGTCCCCTGAGTTTATTTAAAGGGAGGGCCTTCTGAGCCAGCTGTGTGATGAGTGGGATTGTCCTGTGAGTGGGGACTTCTAAGAGGAGATGCCACACCTTCAGATGGGCCACCAGGCCAGGAGCTTTAGAGGAGACTCAACCCTGAGGCTCCTAATGTGCCCAGACAGACGAAAAGAGTAGAAAGCATTCTCCTTATTGAAATGAGTGGCTTTCAGATGGAATTTATAAATATACCTACTGTTAATTTCTGGAACAACCCAGAGCTGTGTTTGGGCTCAGGGCTCAGAGTATTAACTAGTTGTTGAGCATCAGAGAGAGGACAGCACAATGCTGGATATTCAAGTGTGTGCATCTCAATCACCCCAGTTGGGCGACAACATCATTTGAACAAATCACTTCATTCTATGCCTTACTTTCCCTGATTATAAAGCAGGGCTAACAAGAATACCTTCTTCATAAGATTGCTGTGTATATTAAATGAGTCAGTGTGTTGGGTGCCTAAAATAATGTCTGGTCCATAACAAAAGCCATATAAGTATCTGTCATTCTTATCACTAGATGGCTCATAGACAACTCACACACAAACTGAACTCAATACTTCCTTTCCCCTGGAAACATATGAAACTTCTTCTCAGCACACTGGATTAACTAATATCGTAACTAATTTCACCATTTCCCCAGGGACCGTATTCTAACCTCTTAAAACTTCTCCCCTCTCTTCCTCCTGCCCCTGACAACTGATAATCAAATACAGATAACTCTGTATTTGAAATGTCTTATATCGTCCCCTCCATCTGTAACCTTCTAGCAGACCCTGAATTAGACCACGGAAGCATCTTCAGAACTCATTTCCCTGTTCTCATCCTGAATCCTCATCCCCAAACCAGTCCAACCAACCCTCACACCGGGGCCAGGATGATCTCCCTAAAAGACAAATCTGAGTGTGTGTGTGTGTGTGTGTGTGTGTGTGTGTGTGAGAGAGAGAGAGAGAGAGAGAGAGAGAGAGAGAGAGAGAGAGAGAGAGAGAGAGAGATTGGTGTAAGGCTAGGCTAGGCTACATAACAAACTCCAAGCTTTGGGAACTATACACAATGAAGGTTAATTTCTCATCTATGTGACAATCCAGTGTGAGTTGGATGGCCCTTCTGTGTTGCTCTCCTCTAAATCAGGAAACCAGATTGCTTCCATATTTTTAGCTACACCATCTGCAGCTAATAACTTTGTGGATAGGGTAACTTAGGTCAGGAGTCTCAAAATTTGATCTTAAGGGCTTGATAATCTTAAAGAAATAAGACTGTATAGAGTATAAACTAGCATATTTTACCATACTAGTAATTAAAACAGGAAAAATATTCATGCTTATCTATTTGTTAATTTAAAGATAACTAGCCCCAAAACACAGAAACACTAATTCACAGAGACATATACAACCCTAAATATATTGCATCATTATTTACAATAGCCAAGAGCTAAAAACCTAAGTGTCCATTTACAGATGAATGGATAAAGAAGATGAGGCATAGTCACACAATGGAATACCAATCAACTATTTAAAAAAAAAAAAAGATAAAATCCTGTCATTTGCAACAACATGGATGGACCTAGAGGGAATTATACTTAGTGAGATAAATCAGATGGAGAAAGACAAACACAGGACAAATTCACTCATATGTGGTATGTAGAGAAATCAAACAAATGAACCAATCAAATGAAAGGACTTTCAGTCTATAGGACTAAATTAGTGGTGCCCAGAAGGGGAGGAGACAAGGGGCAGGCAGATTGAAAAAAAGGGATCAATTATATCGCAAAGGACGGAATTGGCTAGCTGGTAAAGTTAATGTGTCATGTACGGATGTTGATTCACAACGCACACCTTAAATCTGTATAATGCTTTCATGTAACATTTCTTAAATACAATTTTTAAAAGAAAAAATGTTAAATATTAGAGTAAAAAGAAAAATTCATCACTCAGATATTACATGACAATATAAATATCTTTATAAAATAATACAAATAAAATGCTTTGCTTCAAAAAAATTCCAACAAAAACTCACAGAGCTCAAGATGACGACTATCAGGAGGTGGTGGGGAGGGAAGAAAAGAGGGGGAAAGGTCCTGGTAAAGGACACTGGAACTCTGGGGGAGGGCATGGTGTGAAACACATGTTGAGCTACAATGTCAGTATTCAAAAGGAATGGAGCATTGTGAATAAAAGAGATAATAAATATCAATAATTTTTTTCAAAAGCTCAGTGGGAAGAATGATAATGTGTTAAATATTTTTATTTAAATCTTTTAACCCTGTGACTTAATAGAAAAGAGCTGGATTCTCTTATCTGCTTCTATATTCAATCTGTGTTGATATGTTGTTTCAGTTGAAGTAGATGAAGAAAATTCAGTCTAAAGAGATGTGTAACTGAAAAATGAAGAGTATTCCAGTAATGTTTTCAGACAATTGTGGATATTCTTCTTTGAAACTATACCAAAACTTGACAAGTGCTTATTTTCACAAAGGCTATTTGCAATGTAGAATATGAAATAATTTTACCAGTAGCTGTCAAACTGTGCTACATTAAAACACATGAATCGATCATACAGTTTGATGGACCCTTTACTTACAGGACGCTTTTACAACATCACGTACTGGTCATCTGGAAAACATTGGTTCACTGAGCTATTCTGATCTTCAAAGGCTGACGCACTGCATTATAAAAACATTAAAATCACATCAGTTAATACCACCAAGTTCATCAGAAGCATCTTTAGGAATTGAAAATATGTCAAGCTCCTGATGGAGTACTCAAGTTTTCACAACTCTGATTTCCTCTTGTAAGGTGACCTTTATCAGCTGCAACAAAGGTCAGCAGCTGCTTTCCTTACAGTGGTAGGCTCGTTTCATTCATGCTCAAGAAAAATTCCACCGGATTTTCCTAGCTGCTTAACTAGAGTTTGTCAGTCAGTAAAAAACAGTTGTTCAACTTTAAAATCAGCTAGCTCATTAAAAATAACTAAGTTTTCCAAAACAAAAGTTTAGTAAGAGGAGTGGCATTGTTTTCCATTTTGAAAAATTTCTGATGTTGGATTTGGAACTCAGTTGCCTATGAGCTGTGTCTCAAGACAACTGTGACCATTTTTCCACAGAAGTGCTTTATGCCAATATTCCATTGCATTACACAGACTAATAAAGAAGAGTTGTGTCAGGGCCTAGGATTTAATAAAATTAATTATTTTTACTCCTACATCAAGAACTTTTATAAGTGAAACTGGCCTTCATTTTAAATCACGCATTCATTTAACTCAATGAAGAACGCAGTAACTACTGAAAAAGTGTGGTGTCATTGCCCTGAGTCACGTAAATGTCACTTTTACTGTAAAATGAGTTGTTTCATAATGAAATCATTTTGACCTTGCAGATTACCCTTAAAGCATCCCAAGGATCCCGTGGAAACTGTGTCACACCTTGAAAACCTGTGGTTAATAAATACAGTATTTGACACTCTGCTTAAGAAATTTCCCATCACCCAGAGCAGTGTGGCTCAAAGTTGCTCCATGAACTGGCACCAGCTCCCAGTCCACAGCAAAACACGAAAATTGAGTCAGCACTTGGAAACCTTTATAGAAATGTCACATCTATGGCACCTGACAAAAATAGGGATGTTTTATGTGCCTTTGGCCTTATTACTTCATTTTCTAAAATTGACTTTCATTGTATTTTACAAAACCATCATCTATGAAAAATTAGAATTTTCTAAATTTCTAATTTCAAAATTAGACATTCTTTGACGTTTCCTAACTTAGCCAATATCATAGTCTTGATTATTGTGGCCCTGTGATAGGTCTTCAAGTCAAATTCCTACCACTTGCTTGTTCTTTCTCAACATTGTTTTCGCTATTTTAATTCCTTTAATTGTTGCCTTTCCATATACATCTAGAATATTCTTCTCCATTATCCACGGATATTTTGCTGGGATATTTATAGAAATAAGAGAGCTAAGCCTATCAATTTGTAGAGAACTGACGTCTTTACTGTGTTGAGAACTTCTGCGTTATTTCAATTCTTTTAAATTTCCTGAGGTTTGTTTTATAACCTAGGATGATATGCTCTATCTTAAAATATATTCCATGAACACTTGAAAATGTGAATTTGGAAGGCGTGTTCTATAATATTGTTCCTCTTGAAGGATTGTGCTACTGAGTTTTCTATATTCTTATTGATGGTCTTTCTGGTCGCTTCATTCATTGTTCAGGGAAATACTGGAGTCCAATAACCATCACTGTAAATGTATCTATTGTTTCTTTCAGTTCAATCCATTTTTACTTTACTTTTTAGCAGTTCTGTTGTTTGGTGCATATTTATTTAAGATTGCTATGTCTCTGTGGGTTAATTCTTTTATCATTCTATAGTGGCCCTCTTTGTCTCTGGCAATTTTCATTGCTCAGAAGTATTCTGAATCTACTATTGGATAGTCACCACTGTGTTCCTTTGATTAATGTCTGCATGATACATCTTTTTTCCCATCCTTTTACGTTTAATCTGCCAAAATCATTTATTTGAAGTGAGGTTCTATAATTTAGCTGGGTCATGTTTTGAAATCTCCCGCTTCTTTTCGTTAATGTATTTAGATCATTTACATTTGCTATAATTATGGATGTATTAAGGGCTTACATCTGTCATTTTAATTGTTGCTTCTCCTCTGTTTTCTCTCTTCCTATGTTTTACTTGAAAATTTTTTGAGAATTCTGTTTTTATCTAAATGCAGTGTTTTTTGAGTATATATTTCTTTGTATAGCATTTTAGTAATTACTCTTGGTATTACTGCACATAATTTACCACAGTATCATAATTTTAACAGTTCAAATGAAATGTAAAAGCCTTACCACTCTTTATATTTCTTTACTCTCCTCAACTTACATTGCTTCAAATATTTTCCCTATGCATGTTTAGTACCACATCCAACAATGGTATAGTCTTCCATTGCCAAGCATGATTTAGAAAACTCAAGAGAAGTAATTTCTACTGTATTTCCCCTATTCTTGCTTACTGTAGTTTTCCTTCCTTCCTGGGATTTCCAGATTCTTTCCCTTATCGTGTCTTTTCTGTTCCACTTTGTTTCAAGCATGCTCACAATTGTTTGTTGAAACATTTTTATTAATGGCTGCCTCAACATATTTGGTAAAATAATTCTAACATCTCAATAAATTCAGTGTTGACTTCTATTGATTATATTTTTCATTCAGTTGAAGACCTTCCTGGTTCTTGGTTTGATGAGTGATTTTTAATTGAAACTAGAACATTTCACATCACGTTATGAGACTTCGATTCTTATTTAAACTCTCTCTTTTCAGTGTATTTTTCTGATACCTCTCTGGAAGCAAAACAGGACATGCTGCCTTATTCCTGCCAGAGGGAGGTAGAAATGTAGGTTCCCCACTTGGTCTGAGCTGACATCTGAGGAGGGATTTCCGCATGACTACAGGAGACAGAAGTGCTGTTCCTCATGTGGTCTCCATGGTCATCTTGGTGGAGTGGCCTTGTTATTGCTAAGTGATGGTGAAAGTTCTAACTCTCCGCTGGGCCTCCTCCACCATGACACCAGAGGAAACAGGAATGCCATCACTGTCATTACCGGGGGTGAAAGTCTAAACTCTCCATATGGCCCCCACTGACACCACAGGACAGGGATAGAGGCTCTTGTTACCAGTTAGCATAGAGGATGTCCTGCCTTCCTAACGAGCCTTCTCTGACACCACCCCACTGTGGGAGATGGGACACTTGGCTCGAGTCTCAGAAGTGGGAAGTCTAGGACCCCCATTGTGGTCAGGCATGGAGCCCTAATCTTCTGGGGTGTTTGACTGAAGAAGAGTAGCTCCTATGTACAAATTTTAATCTCTTGAGGATTGCCCTTTTCCTGGACCTTTGGCTAGAGAGATCAGGCTTTCATTAGGGAATTGCTTTTTTCTTTTTTCTTTTTCTTTCTGGCCTTTTCCCAGGCTGTAGTTTCTTCAGCTCCAACTCTGGGATATGAAGCCAAAATAAAACCAAGTGAACCCACCAACTTGTACTTCCCTGATCTCTAGCCATTCTGCCTTCTTCTCTCCAACATTTGGGGTCTTTTTAGGTTTGTTTTATATATGATATATAGAAGTTTTAGTTTTACTTGGCAGAAGGAATAAAGAAAAGCACCTCTGCATCCTACCAAAAGCATAGAATATGAAATCAGTTTTTAGGAGTCGGGGGAAAGTTTATAGAAAAAGTAATCTTTCTGGTGCACCCTGGTGGAGCAGTGGTTAAGTCAATCACCTCCAAAGAAGCAAGACACATGCCCCTGGGTTCAAGTCCCAGGCCAGGAGACACAAGCAGTGTGAACAACTAAATAAAAATTAAATTAAAAATTTCTCTTCCTGCTCTCTCTTCCTGCCTGTCTGACTGCTCACCTTTATTACTGCCTGTACCATTTAAAATAATAATAATAATAAAAACAATCCATATTACCTTCTCTCCTTTTCTACCTTCTTTTTCTCTAAAATTATGTTAACAGCCTGGAGTATACCCTTTTATTCCTTCTCCATACCATTTTAAACATTTACAAAGACACACACACACAACACCGAGTTTTTGTCATTGTTTTTGCCAAAAGGAAATCATACTATCTATGTTCTGTGCAACTTGCTAGTCTCATAATAAATATGTAAAAAACATTCTTCCATTACGCCGCCTAATATTCATAACATGAAAAGGTCGCGATTTAATTGTTTTCAATTCATTGTCTCAACAAATAATATTATATAGGATGAATTACCTAAAGAGGGTCAGAGCAAAACAAAGAGTATGTATATTTTTTAGTTGAAGAAATATCGCATTATTATGGTCTCAAAATGACTCTGGCAAATCTATATTTCCATCAAGGGTATATGAGAACACACATTCCTTCCCCAATTTTTAGTCTTTGCCATTATGCTAGGGATGAAATCGTATCTCGCTTTGTTATATATTTATTGACCACTTGAATGATTCCACTCATACCTCTTTCCATTTTTCTGTTGGGCGTTAGCATATTTCTCATCCATTTGTAATGGCTTATTATACAGTTTTATCTGTCATATATATTGCAAATGATTTTTCTAAGTCAAATCTACTGACAGAGCCTTTTGTGAACACTTTTTCTTATCACACTCACCGTGTTGCATTGTCCTTGGGTCCCTGCAAAGGCCATGTCCCTTAAGGATAAATCATTAGCTAAACTCTGTGAGCCCCAGTCCTCAGAGTAATATGTGCATAGTAGGTACTCAAAGGGTTCTTAAATCAGTTGTAAAATTTCCATCTGAATGAAAAAAGTCCCTCATGCTCCCTTTCCTTTGTACTACCCTGAGTGACAGGTTAATTGCAGATTTTCCACCAAGTGTCCAGCTAAACTCAACAATTACAACTTGAAGCAGAGAGCTCAGTCAAAACGACAGAGCCCTCTTCCCCAGAACTGAGCTGTGGACATGAGGCAGGACAGGAAAATTGCACCATCTGCTTGAATCAAGATGGAAGGAGTGGGCCCATACTAGATATCACAGGAAAGGAGACAGAATACACATGTTTGTTAACCCAGGTAATGAAGCCTATTTTCATGCTATGTGTCATTTGTGGAACAATCTGATGGCACAGATGACTCAGCCCATTTGTGCTGAATGATCTGATACGAGGAGAAAAAGATAAAGGAGGAACGAGCCGTTTCTCCTAACACTTATGAACTCTCGTTCCAGGAACCTGGGGAGCCTCATGGTTAACCAAAACCTCCCAAATAAAATGTGACAGAGCGTGGAAGCTCAGATGGAAGAAACAGGAAGCCTACTGTGTAGGGATGAGCAGTGAGGATGGTATGGAGGAAATAGATGATAAAAGGATAGAGAAGAGTGAATGGAACAGTGGTATCTGGAGACCACTTGAGATAGACAAAAGGACATTAAATGTCCGCTCTAATCTTGCATCTGTTACTGAGTGACACACACTCGTCACCATAATGGCATGAGCTCACATGAGCGGGGTGGGTGGGCACCATCCCGCCCACCCGTAGCACAGACACGGAACGCTCCCGTGTTCCCTTCCACACCTGGCTGCCTCTGCGTGCTTGGCTGCTGCAGTTGCTGCGGAGCTGAAGTTTTCTGCTAGGCTGGCCTCTTCAGTACAAGCTTCACCCTTTCTTTCTGGAGGTCATCCCCCTTGACCCAGGACGAGGCCTAGTTTCCGATTCCCTCTCCACTGCTGACCCTTGCTTCTTCTAAGACCCCGATGCCAGAGCATCTAGATGTCTGTGACACGCTGCCCGTCTGAGGGGTCAGGGCTGGGCCTGCAAGGACAGCCCCCTTCCGCCAGATTAAATGCTCACAGGAGTGTTCCCAGTGAACGGAGTGGTGCTCCGTTTTTGTCTTCCACCTGAGAAAGAATTCAGAGCGCCAGAAAGAAGTCAAATCAAACAAGAATTTAACAGGCAATGGGAAAGTAAGGAGGGGGCAGAGGGGTGACTTAAGTTATTCAGAGAGGTAGAGTGTGACTGGGCATCCTGCACTCTGGGGCCAGTTTATCTCTCCTCTCGTCTCAGGGCGCATCTGGTTTGACTGTTTCAAATCCGCCCCTTGGGTATTTCACATCTGTCAGCACCCCGACGAGTGCAGGCCTCAGACCAGGGATTAAAGTTTAACTCTCAGGACAGTGAATTGCCTCTGGCTCCAGCACCCAGTCGTGGATGCATCCGGATTGGTAAGGAAAGCTGGTGGACGAGTTCGACATGTGGGACATGCAGTACGTGACCAGCACAGACCCTTCACCAAGAAACAAAAGAATGACATCAGGTGAAGTCAAGACCACCAATAACTTCAAAGGACAGTGTCACCTTGGCCAATCAGGAGCTGAAACCTGGTCTGCAGACTCCTCTCTCCACGTCCCCTTCCTCACCATGTGGGATTTTCCCTTTAAAACTCAGACCACTGGCATGGTCTTGAGTCAGCCTGCCCACTAATGGGGGTCTCAGCCTCCCTTGGTTGGCTCCGTCCTCTCACTCTCTCTGCCACCCACTAATGGACCCCCAACTTGCTTACTCGCTGCGCCTGTCTGGTGTGTGGAGCGACCCTGAACCCACGGGGTCTGGACCTCCCTTGGTCAGCTCCATCCCTTTACCTTCTGATTAAACCTCTGCTTGTTCTCTCGCCTAACTCTGCCGTGGGTTCTTTGAGCGACCCAAAAACCCCCACAGCATCACCGCCAGCGTTTTCAAAGTCCCCTTCCTTGCAGTCCCCCTTCCGTGTGCTTTGGCCTCTGTAGTTTCTGCCTCTTGCCCACCTTGTTCTTTTGCGCCATGTGGCTATCGCCATGTTGTGGGTCTCAGTGTCCTGCCTGCCTGACCCAGCTCCTGTCCACCTAACTGCCTGTGATACCAGGAGCAAGGTCATGCCCTTGCAGGCCGGCTCCTGCAAATACTGTGTGAACTGAGTGTGCTGGACAAAGGGAGAATTACCATCCAATGAGAATCTGTTTACTCTCTTACTGGAAAGCAAAATGAAGGCGACACCACCATTCACAATATGTTACCCAGGAAACTCTTCATTAAAAATGTGAAAGAACTATATAAAGAAACATCAAAAGGAAAAAATAACCTGAATCAATTCAAATACATGCTATCCTCCTGATTAGGAAAAGTTATACATTAAAGAGATGCCATTCTATCCTGCTGTGGACAACTTGGGCTCCCCACCCCTAAATACAAGTGCTTGTTAGTAAGCGAGCTCAGGGAGGGGCTGGAAGGGAGAAAGGGACAGAGGACACCTCCAGACCAGACGCTGAAGTGGTCAGATAAAATTCTGACCAATGGGAGAGCAGCACACAGTCTTGTGTCCAGAAATGGAACCAAAAAGGCAGCTGAGTCCAGCTGGCTCAAACCCATTGGCTGCACAGATGCACCGACTGCTATAGTCACCTTGCAGCAACCTTTGCCTCATTATAATCTGCTTAACATAAAAGCATATATATTATAACAGAGTGAATTGTGGGTAGGGAGCATGGGCAACAAAGGGAATACCTATCCCCAGAAATTGCCACCTCTTTCCTGGAAATATCTGCCTGGGGATGTCCCAGATTGCCCCTGGGGAGGGAATGAGAAGGGACAACAAAGGGATCCCCTTTACAAAAACATGCATCTCAAGTGTGATCATTGTCAGTGTCCTCTCAAACCTGGCCCTCTTCTCCTCCCCGCCCCAGGAGAGCACTGTCTCTCTTGCTTGTTGCAATAAATTTCCCGCTTAATCTTTGGTTTGCTGTGCCTTGTGTGCTAATTTTCCAGGGGCATGCAAGAACCTGGAGTGGGGCTCCAGTCTCCTTGGGAGCTTCACGCTAACATGCTGAGGCCTGAATCCCCAATGGGATGGCATTAGATGTAGGGTCTTTGAGAGGTAAGAAGGGTTAGGTGTGATCATGAGGGTGGGGCCTGATGAAAAAGAGAGTCTCCAAGCATATGAGAAGGCAACAAGGAAGTGCCAGTTCCATCTGCAAGCCAGGGAGGTAGTCCTCACCAGAACCATCGTGCCAACATCCTCATCACAGATTCCAGTCTCCACAACTAGGTGCAAGAAAATTCTACTCTTTAAGTCACCTGGTCTATGGTACTTTGGTATAGCAGCCCAAACTAACTAAAGACATCCTCTGAATCCATATAGAATTGTACATAGTTAAAACTGAATCCCAATATTTTGGGAACTTAGTAACTTGGTAAGAACTTTTATCTGGCGGGAAGAAAATCCCATGTGTTTAAGAACAAACAAGAAAATCTTGACATAGAAGAAGAAGGCATCACATATCACAACACAGAACAAAGCTATAATAATAAAACAGTATGATACTAGCCTGGGAATAGACTAATGGATGACCAGAACACAATCTGAGAGTCCAAAAATGGTTGGATCAAAATTCCGTGTATGATAAAGATGGAATTTCTCATTGGGGAGAGAGGAAAACACAATTAATAAATGGTATTGTGGCACAATCATCTAGACATTCAAGAAAAAAATAAGTTAACTGCCAACCTTGAAGCAAACATAAAACTCAATGGAAATAGAATTAAAATTTAAATACAAAAGATAACTTAATACAACCATCCTAAGACAGCCTTTTGATCCCTATGTTGAAGACAGAAAAATTGAGGCTCAGAGAGATCCAGTGTCTCACCTGAGGTCCCACAAGGTCACACACCAGCAATAACTAAGAGGATCACAGACACTTTGCTCTTCAGATGCCCCTAGTCGGTGAATTTCCCTTCCATTTCTCTTTCAACACAGTTCATCACTCCTGGTAAATGCCTTCCATCTTCTGCCCAACACAGAGCCCAGAGAAAAACTCTGAGGCCTTAAGTTAAAAAAAAAAAAAATGCAGGTGAAGACCGCTGGCATCACCACCCAGGTCCTCCCTAAGAAGGGCCGCACAGTCCCCGAGCAGAAGAATATTGGGGGGAACTCAAATCCATGAGCTTGTGGTGCCTTAGCAGCATGGCTTAGTAACTTAGTAGAGATGATTCTGAGCAAAGATAAGAAGATACCTCCTGAAGAGACTGGAGGGCCCTGCCTACCAGCTCATTCCTTCTTACTGAAGAGTTGATCGCAAAGGAAGGGAGCCTCCATTATTTCATGCTCCTCCCAACCACATTCCAGCCTTGAGGGGCGTACAGACTACATGGGACAAGAGATACACATGCAACACCCAATGTTTTCTGTGCTGTTTAGGGGTTCCCTAAGAGAACAGAGGAGTGTACAACTAACTCCTCCTAACACTCACCTCTGCTACCTTCAGTTGCCTCTGCTCCCACTCAATTCTTCACAGGCTCTACCCTTCACTTTCTCTGTAGCATCCCTCAATCTAAGTCTATGCCTCCCTGGGCTCCTCTGGACCTTTCTACATTCCCAATCTCTTTCAGTTGTTTGTTTCTCTTCATTCCCCTCTTAGTGCCTCATTACCTTTAAGCTGGTCTCTCTCTACCCACATATAAAATTGGCCCCAGTCACCCCTGTGTTTACATGCTACACAGTCCCCCAAAATCTCTTCTAATTCACAGAAAAGAGAGTCCCTTTGGGAAGGGCCTAGAAGGACATGGATGAGTTTTCCAGGAAGAAAATTAGGAAATGGAATTCTAGGCAAAACTAACAAGGAGAGAGGAGGGAGGCATGATGACGTTCTATGAACAGCAAAACCTTCAGAGTGGCCTGAGTGAAGTGCACATGGGCATGGACAATATGACGGAGGCATGAGAGGTGACACCAACCAGATTGTGAAAGGTCCAGTTTTCTACACTAGAAGTTGGACTTAACCCATTAGGAAATGGATATTCCTTGAAAAGGAAGTTCTAGGAATCCCTCTTTTCTACCAGACACATAAGATGCAATGAAAATTCACACCTATGGCCTCTTGCCATGAAACCCCTGAAGATGTCAGGAGTCCAGTCATCAATGCAGATGACTTCAAGACATGCCACTGACATCCTGGGCCACCATTTTGGTTGCTGTGGTTTCAGTGACTTGCAGTCAAGTGTGTTCTGAAACATCATGTACATAAGGTATGCTGAGAGATGCCCCAGTCACATCGCTTTCATTAAAATATATTGCTGTAATTGTTTTATTATATTAGTAGGTATTCTTGCTAACCTCTTGCTGCTTCTAATATATTAATTTAACTTCATCATAGGTATATGTATAGAGGAAAAAACAGTATAGTATATAGGGTTTTGTACTATCCATATTTTTAAACATCCACTAGGGGTCTGGGATGGTGTCTCCTGAGGGTGAGGGGGACTACTTACCACTTACTACTTGGTTGGTTGGGTAAATACAAATGTGTAAGGTTGACGCTGCCTAATAAAGCAAAGCTGGCAAGCAGCACTGTCAAACAGAGTCTTGCATGTGGCTTTTAGCAAGTCACTTGCTGACTTTAGAGTCTTCTTTCAGGCTCTTCCCCAAGATTCATGAGGACCTAAGTTCCTGCCTCTGCTTAAGACAGACTTCCTCTCAAACACTGCTCGGTGATAACCATTATTGTGCTCATATTCTGACATCCTGACCTCCATGGACATTTAAACTCTAATATACATTTGAGACCCTGGCAAAAAAGCTCCTTTCTCTCCCTCTCCCCTCCCCCTCCCTCTCTCTCTCTCTCTCTCTCTCTCTCTCTCTCTCTCTCTCTCTCTCTCTCTCTCTCTCTCCCTCTGTCCCCCCTCTCTTTCTCTATCTCTCATTTTCCAGGTCTTGCTTCCACCTATATCTTTCTCTGTCTATCTATTTTTATCTCTGCCTTTGTCTCATTCCTCCTCCAAATTGCCATCTATCCTCTGTCTCTCATCTTTCCTTCCCTCTCTCCCTTTCTCTCTTTTACACAGACATACACACACAAAAACTGTCATCATTTCCCTTGACTAGTAAACAAAGGCAAATAATCATTATTTTAATTCAATTCATGATGGGTTCATTTTTAAATTACTGACATAAATAATCGATACTAAATAAAACTGAAAATAGTTTAAAAACTGCACTACACACCTTGTTATTGACTCCACATGGAACTCAAACTTACTTTTTAAAATTTGGAGCTTTAAATTTTGATCCAGAAAAAAATAAACTTGATAGAAATAGTGACTATAACACAAAGTAAAAAACCAGGATCAATAAAATTTGATACGGACAATATCTAATCAATACATCAAATTTTGTTTCAAATTTTAAATGAAAAGAATTGATCCAAATGAAAATAATTCCAGTGGAGTTAACATTTTGGAAATGGTTTAACTGTGCTATAGAGAAAATTG
The DNA here is from genome assembly GCA_004363575.1 of Solenodon paradoxus. Lineage (NCBI taxonomy): Eukaryota > Metazoa > Chordata > Mammalia > Eulipotyphla > Solenodontidae > Solenodon > Solenodon paradoxus. Next base: position 336,769 of record RJWH01001642.1, read on the forward strand.
ATCAAGGGATTAAATTGGCTTAATGGAATTCACTCCGGAAAATACTTTCTTGATGGAAAGTCCATCAGAATGGATATATTTCTAATTAAAAGTCTTGGATTCAAAATGTTCACAGGGTCAAAAGATCAGGAGCAAATGTCCTTAAAATCAAACAGAGGGGTTAATGGCAAAGCCAGAAAGTCCAGAGGGACATGCCCTGGTGGAGCAGCATTTGGATAAATCAACTCTGAAGGAGTTCAGGTCACATATCCCCAGGTTTGAGTCCTGGGTCCAGGGGAGGAACAACCAGTGTGAACAACTAAATAAAAAAGAAATAAAATGCTTTCTCCTCTCTCTTCCTGCATGCCTACTTGCCTTTAAAAAAAAATGTCCAGTGGTATAGCAACAATATTAAGTGGACACCATACTGGATTACTTCAGTTTGCTTCAAAGCAGAGACTTTGATCTTCTAAAAATTTCTTTAAAATCAACTACATGATACTGGAGGAATAAACCAATCACACAGTGAGTCTCTTAAGTACTTAGAATATTAACAACAACAGAGCAATGTGATGATATGGAGAGTGACATTTGTAAAATGAGTCTAGGAGGATAATTTATTCAGAGAGATATAAGCATCAAGTGAGATAATCCTTAAAATACATTCAGCTCCTGACATATTAAGAGTGTACCAAAGATTCACTCCTTGGTGGTGATGATTGTGGTGGTGGTGGTGATGGTGGTTGAGGTGGTATTGGTGGTGATGATAGTGGTGGTGATGGTGATGGTGATGGTGATTGATGGTGGAGATGATAATGGTGGTGGTGATGATGGTGGTGATGGTGGAGGTGATAAAAGTGGTGGTGGTGGAGGTGATAAAAGTGGTGGTGGTGGTGATGATGGTGGTAATGGTGATGGTGGTGGTGGTG
>RJWH01001643.1:0-108421 GCA_004363575.1 Solenodon paradoxus
AGAGAGAGAGAGAGAGAGAAACAGAGAGAGAGACAGAGAGAGAGAGAGAGAGAGAGAGAGAGAGAGAGAGAGAGAAACAGAGAGAAACAGAGAGGTAGAGAGACAGAGATCTCCTAGTCTCCTAGTGAGTCTGAGACGAAGGGTCAGCTACTCTGGGTGATTTAGTTAGAACCCAATAAATGTTAAGATGGGGGCTACAGGAACCATAACTGTGTAAGTGAACCAGGGCATAACACATTTAAAAGTATTTTCTTAATACTTCATTCCCAAAGGCATGCGCTATCTCAAAAAATGACATGGACATACACATCACTAAGTGCCTCTCTAATTAATTTTTCATGATATAGTGTATTTGAGATGGACGACAGAATGGAACCTTTCCGAAAGCTTCTCTTTCTGGAATTTCAAGTAATACCTAATTCTTCAGAGAACAACAAAGCTTTGCAAATTTCATTGATTTCTCTGATTGATGTCAATTGCAAGTGACTCTGTATTGTGTCAAGCAACTCTGGAATGGTCCCAGCTGACTCTGCAATGGTCCACAGCACTGTAAGGAACACATCACATCTTTAACCTCAAGCAGCAGAGCTCAATCTGTCTTGTTTTAAATTAAACACCCTCCTAAGTAATTGCACTCAAGATTTGATAAGTGTTTGCCTCCTTAAACAGCAAAAGCATGTACTAATAGCATTGCCTTTTATAATTTTGAGAATAAAAGGCATCTGGGAAACCTGAGAAGAAAGGTAGCCTTCAAGGTGGAGACCTCAAAGCAAGGAATGAAAACATGAAAGTTGTGACAGTCTGCTTTAGACATCTTAGAATAGAGAATAATGGTCCTAGCTCCCGTCCTCATTCCTCCTGTGATCAGAGCTCCATTTGCAGTTAATGGCAACTCCTTCTATAGGAGGTCTTTTAGAGATGTGTGGATTTTGAACAGAATCACAGGACTGAAAAGTGTCGATGAATGTAGACTTTGGGCTGCTCACGATGTGCAGGTTCATAGAGAGAAGAAAAGAGCAGCCATACACACAATCAGCAGGTATTCCAAGAAGCAAGCAGGCCTGAGATGCTCTCCATGTGGCAAAGCAACACGCAAAGATATAGTCCTTATGTGATGAAGTTCAAATTCTAGCTACCTTGCTTACTGGCTACAGTAACTTAAAAAGTTCTTCATTTCTCTGTATCTGACCTTTTTTTTTCAACTGAAAAAGTATTATGATAATAATCCTACATAGCATAGTTATTGTAATTATTATGTGGGGAGAAAAAGTCTGTAAGTCATCCGGGACAAGGCAAGACATCTAGAAAATGCTAAATTCGTGGTAACTATAAGGTGACAATGGCTGTGATGACAATGAAGAGGATGCTGAAGCGTGATGTCCACTATTACTAAGACTACTTATAGTCTATGTGTTATGCTCTTTTTATTTCTTAGGAGCTTTCATAAGCCCAGTTCAACCCTCCTTGACTGTTTCCTATCCAAAGTAACACTTCGTTACTCTGAAAAATTAGTCAAAGTATTAATGTTTTCAGGGAAGCACCCCTATCCATCTTCCCTGATGCTTTCAAGGAGACTCCCTGACCCACTGTTTTAGGCCCCTCCTTTTACTTTTCACACTAACCAGAGAAAAGCATTTATAGCCCATTTAAATTCACCTGGAAACGTGCATTCTAAAGTAGGATTTAAAGATGCCTGAGTTTCTGCATATTCCAGGCACTATATACTAAAAAAGGGTGATAGATGAAGATTATTATGGTTCATAAATGCTCCCAGTCTAGATTTAGAGTTACATGAAAATTATGGCCCAGATCTGTAAGGAAACTATGTACAAAAGTCTGTGAGAACACAGGCAGAAAACATTAATTAAATCATGGGAAGACAGAAGGAGAATTTTATGGAACATATTTGTGATAAATAACATCTGACTTGGACTTTAAAAGGACAGTACAAAAAGTTCTCTAAAAGGATCTTACCACAAAAGCTTGTCACCATATTTGCACAGGCAAACTATCTCCAAGGAGGGAGATGCAGACAGTGCTCATTGAAATGGCAATAGATTATTCCACTTATGAACATAGAAAGGACAAAGAAGTAGAGGAGAATAGCTTATATTTAGCCTTTCATTTGTTGGAGGGGTGATTTTTAATGAAAGCAAGACTGGATGATGGGGCGCTGATATCAGCTCAGGTGGTCGTCAGGTTACATTTGCTTCTTAGTGCTGGGATTCCTGGTGGTTAAATGAATTGATGATTGCAAATTGCTTTGAAAATGCACAATGCTGAATAAATGCCATGAATTACTGTTGTCTAATAGAAGACAAACTTGTACCCAAACAGGAAATCTCCAAAATATGAACTATATTTAAAGACATTTAGGAGCTTTCTTTCTCACAACAAATATGAAATTTTTTAGCTAGATTTATTCTAAAACCATCATAATGCCTAAGGATAATCTTTTTAAAATGCTGTTATAACAGAACAAATCTGAAATTACTCATAAATGCCACTTAGAGAAAACGTAAAGAAAAAAATATATTAAACTAAAACAGTTTTGCTATGTCATTTAAGAATAAATTGTAAGACAAAGGAAGTACCTCCTGGTAGCTGTGATAGCTGACAGCAAATAAGAGAAAACAAATTAAAGTCATCTAACCCACAGAAATATATAAAGAGGGGTCTTTTTAAAAAATGATGAATGAAACTGCTATAAGAAACTCATTTTGGTTCATATGATCATTCCTTACTTCAACTGGTTTTCAGTAATGTTTTTAAGTCTCCATGAATCCTATCCAACATAAAAAAATATCATTTATGTCATAAAAAGAATAAATGGAATTGAGATTAGTCTTATAATAATGATATGAATATTAAGAACAACTTATACTGCTATTATACTTTCTAGTTTATATAGAAAATTTAATCATGTAATTTAATTCTCAAAATAATGTTTAGTGGATTGAACAGTTATTAACTATTTTTACTAAGGTAATGTTGTATTATAACATTATATAACTTTAAAGTGTGCCTTATTATGAATCAACATCTGTATATACTACATTAGTTTTCCACTAAACATCCAGTTCTATCCTTCATATATTTTTTAAACAGGTAATTGAGTCCAAGTGAGGTAAGTTGCCTAGAAAAGTTGGAATCTCGGAGTTATGTGTATCAGAAACGAGATGACAAATTCTTCTAATTTCTAGACCTGCAACCTGATGATAATATTGTCAAACACTGAAATCTTTAAAAAATTTTTATCCAAATAAAAAAAAAATTATGACAATATTTAAAATAAGCTAACAGCACATTTATTTTGATAGCACAATAAAATTAATTTATAGCACTTTATTTTGAACTTAAGAAAAATATTTTAGAAAAAACATATTTATATAATAAAATGGAGAAGCAACAATGAATTAGACAGGACTTTCCCAAGCTGTGTTCCTTGAAATAATCATTCTATAAGATGATAGTAAGTAAGAGCTATAAGAAAAGCATTTTAGGGTAAAACATATTTTGGAAATTCTTCTTAGTATATGTCTTCTTTTTCATTCTCAGTCTATATATACAATAAAACTATGAGAAGAACTGCACTCAGAAACCTGTTTGCCTAATATTATAGCTTCCAAAAATCACATAGTTTTATATTTTTCTTAAACAAGGATATTCATTTACCAGAATCAAGTATAGACTTGTGACAGAAATATTAGAAACTTGAAATTAAGTATGGCATCCATGGCTGGAGTGACTATTTTAATTGTAATTTACTAAAGAATAAAATATGCAAAACATTCATTTTAAATTAAAGCACACAAAAAGTATATTTGCTCTAAAGTACTTTTTCTTATAGGAGAGTGCTCTACTGAACTTTCTGTGCCACGACATAATGTCAGTAGAAAATTTTGGAAAGGAATGGGATCTGAAACCTGAATTGGCATGCTCAATATTTAAAACAAATTATATCCCTTCTTAAGTTTATATTCACCAGAAAAAAAATGAACAAAAAGAAAAAAGAGAACACGTAAAACCACGACTAAAAGTAACATATTGTTTTAAAGATGCTTGTCTGCCCTCGGTAGCTTATGTAAAACCCACATATTTCACTGTCGGCGTGAATGCAAAGTATAGTTCTAGTTACCCAGATTTAAACAAGTTCAGGTCTGAATTTCTTCCATCTGTTTTAGGGTAGGCATTCAATTCTGTCAACTAGTAACTTGCCTATTGCATTTTAGAGATAAATTAGCAGTGCCATTAAAAAGTTTTCAAAATTCTTAAAAAGCTCCTCAATAATCTAAATTTGTTTCTCGAACAGATAACTGTGTACTAGAGAGGAGCTGTAATTTGTATGATGTCCTACATGTCTCCAGTTTGAGGGATTTTGTTGTTTTTTAAATGGAAAGGTGCAGACAGGAATGAAAGCTATCAGACAGGCAGGCAGGAAGAGAGAGGAAGAAGAACTTTATTTAGTCGCTCATCTTGGTTGTTTTCCTCCTGGCCTGAGTCATGAACTAGGGTGCTTGATACATATTGGATTGTGCCAGACAGATCCTGTGAATTTAACCACTAAGTCACTAGGTGTCGGGGGGTGGGGGGTGGGTCCCAATTTGAAAGATTGAAGGCTAGGATTGTACTGCACTAATCACAATAGAATAAAAAAGAAATTTAATTATAATGCAATAAACTGAGTCCAGAAACCTGAACCCTAGTTTCTGGTTTGCTATAAACTAGGAGTCATGTAATTAGCTTAATTCTCTAACTGAACCATGATGATATTTGCCGAAATCATCATATGGTTCATTCCTGAAGTCTCCCTCTCAGCACACAAAACAAATTTAAAAAGTCTTAACAAAGCACAACATAAACAATACTTCAATACTTTCACTATGAGATCAAAGTGGTGGTTACTGGAGTAGAGGAGGGAAGAAGAGGGAAAAATGGCAAAGGGTATTACTTGATGGTGGTAACACTGGACACTAGAACTATGGTGTTGGATATAATAAGAGAGATACATTTATCCAGGTGTGAAGCTATATTCTGAAACTAGCAGAGTGCTAGTGAACCAAGAGCACATCAATAATAAAAAATAAGCTAACATCAGAATGGAAAGCAAAATAAAGAGACTCATTATTTGACCTAATTTTTTCCAAAATGTAACTCTCGAAATACTTAGTGACATCTCATACATGGTAGGTACTCAATGACCAAACAGTAGATGAAATGATAAAGTAAGGGAGGGATAAATATTTTTTAAAAGAGATGTCATCAAAAAGGCTGTAGAATTGATAGCCTCCAGGCATGAAAAAAGATAAAAAAGAAACAATGTAAATAGAGATCAGAAGCAAAATAAAGTGGTCTGCTTATTACTGATAAGGAGACAAAAAGAACACAGAAATTGTGATTGATATGTGACTTGAAATTTCACACAAAAACAATAGAATCTTGAGCACCTCAATCAATCTAAAATGTTTCCTTTAACAATAAATCCATACATGTAAAAACTAAAAAGGGGGCAAGCAATTCTTGTTGCAAGAAACTTAAAAGATTCCATCAGAGGAGGAAGGCAGGAAGTGTACTTTCCCATGGACAAATGTGTTTGTACTGTGTGAATTTGTACTATATATAGGAATTTCTTTTCTTCTTTTTCTTGTACTTAATTCTTTTTCCTTCTCTTTAATTATTTAAAATAGTTTCTAACAATATACAGTGATTGTAAAGAAAAGATTTTTATATGTTATAGGCCTGATTGGCTTCTTTAAGCATATATATTATCTTAATACACTTGGAAAATAATTGTGTGTGGGGGGTGTAAAGTCTGGCATAAATATGCCAAAATTGAATCCATAATTAGTTTCTTTTACAAAGTAACTGATCCGATAGGCTAGGGAAATGAAGATTTCAAAATTACATTGATTCAAAATTCAATACATCTTCACATTATTGTGAGAGTTCAGGCCAATTCTTAGAATTTCAGGCAACTGCAAAGTGAGAGGGCACAGTCCTACAGATGTCCTCACTTCTGACACTAATTGCTAGTGAAGGAAATCTCATCAATACTCTCTGGTAATAAGATAATTCTCTGGAAGAGCTCACAGAATTCGCTGAAGACCACAGAGCATCAAACACAGAACTGCCATCACCCTCACACCATGGAATCAGAACACATTACTTTCCTGGTTTGTGTGATAATACAGAGTGCTGCAAACCTGGGAAGCACAAAAGAGACTCAGTGTTCAGAGTTTGTATTGGGGATCCGTATATAGTATGATTGATTGCCCACATGGTTGATTTTCTTTTCAGACCAACTGGTGTCATATGACTCAAAACTTCTTACCTAACTTATCTGTCATTTTCATATGACTATTATGACTAAAAAATAAGTAAGAGATGTAAAAGTATTTCAAAATGTCATACTTACACTACCAATTAAAGTTAGTATTATCTTTACATTGAGTTTTCTTTAAAAAAAATCAGACAAATCTACCCAAATTAAGAGGCATGAAGTCATAACATAATTCAATCATGACTTAAAAGGCACAAATTATTTTAAATCAGTTAAGGTAAACTGACAATATCCTAAAAAAAAGTATATTAAATATTAATGAATTGTATCAGTATATGATAAAATAAAAGCTATTCTTATATGTAATATGATATCCAAAGAAACAGCAACAATGTTACTACATAGGACATAATAAATTCACCCTTTATCTTTATGATCACCAAGAAGCTACTGTTGATTATACATACTCTATTTTTTAGCACTCTGGAAACAATTAAGCTTTAGAAATGAGGAGGTTGAGTTTACCTAACAAGAAATGATATCAAAAACAAAAGAAAAAATTTAGCTAGGAATAATAATAAGATAATATATTACTTTGAATGCATCACTAAAGGGGATATCAAAATATTTTAACTTCAAGTTTTGAAATTAAGCATGAAAGTCTTTCTCCACCCTGTTTAAGAGTATTCTATATGAGCTAGCAACTCTACATTGTCACTCATTTCCTTAACCTGTATAGAAATCCAGTAGATGCCACAAGGATGTAAAAGCTTACAATAAAATCTCTAACTGGAGAAAATCCATAGGATGATTTATAAATAAATGCATGGTGGAAGAGTAGAAGTACATGCATATTTGCTGGGGTAAGAAATGTAATTAAAATAAGTGGAATGGTATCAAGGATCTTCAGTGAACTGGTAATCTAAGTCCTACTTTAGATATGTGCAGTCTGAAGAAAGAAGAGGACTTTGGAGGAAAGACTTCTTGAAATCTTTATCCACTCATTTAATGCGATCATTAGAGCAATATCAATCAAGAAAGTCCAAACTTTTAATTCAAATACTGAGCATAATACCCAAGCACAGTTCTAGAATTTGAATCATATGTCAAATAACTCAAAGACCAAATAACTTACCCATTCATATCAGTTTCATGGAATCCTATGGTCGACCTGGGTTCTGATGGTTTTAAGACTAGGTTTTCTGCTGTTTCTTCTATTTTCTTGGCAACCATCATAACCTTTCAACCATTTCCAACAGTCTTCTTATTTCTGTTTAATTTGGAAATGGTTTCTGTTGTTTTCAGTGTCCTGACTGAAACAGATCCTTTATTCAAGAATGGTAAATAGCCATGGTGCTGATATCTTGTCCAAGAACCTATCCAGTTGACCAATGCAATTTTTTCCTGTACCTAATGAGAGTCTTAGTTTGCAAGAGCTCCAAAATATCTATGAAGACATGATTTATGTCCTCAGTTAAGTTTTAAATCTAGATATGGAGGCATAAATAAACATGGGAAATGTTTACCAAACATGAAAAACTAAATTACTAAAAAAATTCCAACTTTGTGTGCATTGAGAATTCTGGAAAAAGGGAGAATGAAAGAAAACTAAATCGTGGAGACTCTTGAAAAAAGATTAAGATGAGAACAAATCAGAACCTAAATAAATGACCCCTGCCATTTGGAGTATAAATAAGTGAATTTCAGTGAAGAAATATACACTGAAACAAGAGTAATAAAATGCACACAGTCAAAAAGTGGTTTGGGATATGCAATGAAGTGAAAAGAGCCAGGGTTTCCATTTATAACATGTGCATTAGCAATGCAGTTGGCAGAGCTTGAATTTCCTAAAAAAAAGTGCACACAAACAATCCTACCTCTGCTCATCACCAGACATACTTTGTCCAAAGGGCTTTAATTCAATCTTCAGAAAACAGATGAGCTTAGGTTATTATGAAAAGAGTACAGGAAGGATCCACGGGTGAGGAGATGGAAAAGAAGACCTACAAGAGAAGAGAGAAAGAAAGGGGTCTGTTAAATATAAGGCAGAAAGAGCTACAGGAAATAATACAACTGATGTGACAGATTTGTCGTGCATGTAGAATACAAAGTAAGAAGTAATAACATGAAAACAATTAATGCGTATAGTCATCATTAGATCTTGTTTTTTGGAAGTAATCGAGTCCTTAAATTTGCAGAGAGGTTTAATGTTTATTTGTTTTAAGGGTCCTATCAGACACAAATTTACATCTAGGGGATTTCATGCATGGCTAGATTGAGGGATGGACCATGTTGGGGGTTATCTATCCACAAAGTTAAGAATAGGATAGGAAATTTTAAGATTGGGAAATTTTGCTTACAATATATGGTTCATAAGGTATAGACTGATAAGCAGAGTGACTATAATTTGTCATTCACTCTAGGATTATTTTTTTTAACTATAGGGAGCTTATTAATAGTTCTTGGAACAAAGCACAGACCACATAGATATAAAGTCACCTTACTGAAGGTCTCTCATGGTGGAAAAGGGAATAATGATTCTTAGAAGCATTCCCCATGGGAGATAGCAGTTTCAGCAGATATTTGAGTAGTTAAATAGTATTCCTGTCTGGGATCAGAGTGCAATGCCAGGACAGTTGCCAAGAGATAAAGCATCTTTTCTTGTAGGCTCCTACCTTTACCTGCCCTGTCAAAATATGTTGTACATGTTTCAGGATTATTGATGTGAAAAGGAACTAAGAATTAGTAGTCTGAACTTACAACATCTGAAATATATATTTATATATATGTATTTATATTGTTTTCTCTAACTTTCTCATTTGCACAAAAGCTTTACTTCTCACAAATATTTCTCCTTAAAACTCTTCTTTAATTTTATCTTTATAGAGATTTTGTCAGACTTGTCCTATTTTTCTTTTATTGTGGCTCCTAATCCTGAAATCACCGATGAAAGCTCCTTACAGATTCACAGCTGCACAAAGCAAAGCAGAGTCTCCTGGTGTCTGTATTACATTAACCAAAGAAACCATCTCATACATATCTAGTTCCAACAGCCAGGGGGTAGGCGGTAGGGAGGGACGCTGAATCATTTCCTTTGATTACAGTTAGTTGCCGGTCATTTCCAAACCACAGCTGGAGTTGTTCTTTCTATATTTAGCAGGGACACCAAGAGTGTATGTAAAGACATGCAATTTGCCCCATAGACTGAGGCCTGAAAAGTCAATGTGACACAAAAGAAATCTCTGATGAGGAGGTTTAAAACTGCTTAGCTCTAAAGCAAGGAAGGGTCGCCTTTCAGTAATGGATCAGGATGTGATGAGATTTACTTTTCTTATCTCTCTCCTGTGAAGAGGGAGGCAGATGATTAATAAGGGGATAGTGCTTGATGATGGACTAGTGATCACCTGAGTGTCAAACAAACAGACCTGCTTCTGAAGAAAGTACATGGCAAGGAGACCTCATATACTGCGAGCCTTGAATTTCACTAAGGAAGAGTTCTGTGGAAAATCCAAGTCAGGAATGGCAGAGGTCGGGTTGCTGGCTTGTGCACTCCCTTGATGACAGCTCCAGGCAATTTTACCATCCAGCTGTTCTGTTTTTCAAAACTAAAGTAATTGGAATTGAACTATGGAGCTTTGCTAAAACCCTAGCAATTAACAGTGCAATTTCCCAAATTGCACTGTAATGGGAAAGTGTCCATCAATCAACCCAGTGAAATAACACATTTTCTTACCAGATGTGAGATTTAATATCTTCATAACTCTCTGGGTTTACCACTTATGAATTGTCAGCCTTGCCTCAAGCTCTGAGAATTAATGGACTACATCCCTGTTATGCAAGGCTGGTTTACAGTTGTAAAATATCTGCACCTTCATCTTAGATATAGTTACCAAAGTGTTCTTCTTAAGATGTAATTGGAAAATATGCTCTATGGGATACATTCTCTTCTATTTATTATATTCCATATTATTATTGTCTATATAAATACAGTTTGGAGAGCCTCAGGACAGCAACTCTCATAACAGGAATAACGAGTTTATCACTAGCAGTGAACAATAAATTACAGAGAAAAAAATACAAGGACTTTAAGTTTTCGGCTTTAGGATTTCCTCTACAGGGTTCTCGATAAAGAACAAAAATGTCTTAGTTTCTAATTCTGTATGTATGTACAGATTCTGCTGTTCATCCTGGACTAAGAAGAAAATTCTTAAAATCCACATATGTTCATCTTGTCACTATGGTTATCAGGTACTTCCGTTCTCAATTTAGTTTTCACTCCAATTTCAAACATCTGAGCTGTGGCCAGGAGAAAGCTGCTACCTGAAAGCATTCCAGGCAGAATCCTGTGATGCCAGATCCTCATACTTTCCAGGCTTAGAAAGTTATTCTTACTTCAACTTTATGGGGACATGGAGATAAACTGTAACAGTGAAGGTCACTCAACAGGCTTCACGTGAATTCATTTAGGGCATCTTATTCTTTTCCTACAATGTTGTTCCAGGACATGTGCAGTGACATGTGCAGGTGGCCAAGGGAGCAAAGAGGAGGAGTCAGGAGAGACTCTAGAACATTTGAGCATGGGCAGAGAGGGGAAATTAGGGAAGGTACTGCTGACATGATGATGCCTGAGATTGTAGATTGTTTTCATACCACCAAGAAGAGGTGTTGTCAGATGTTGGGGTCATCCAAATGATTAAAGTCACTTCAGCAAAACAATAGTCATAGCATTTAGCATTTTAAGGCAACTTAGGAATCATAATTCACAATTTCATAGATTCATAAAACTATTCCATGAATGCTCAACCACACCATTGCTTCAGATGATACAAGTCACTTGGAATAACAACAATTTAATCACCTATCATTCATTCCCAGCTGATAATATTTAATTATCTGACTATATTAAAGATCTCAGAAGTTAATCCTATTTTTTTAGTTTGTTTGTTTTTTTTGGCAAAAGGAAACATTAGAGCATATATGAAGAGAGCGCCTTGTCTTAAATAAAAAATAAAACCACCAACTGATATAACTCAGTATGATTTATTCTAACAGAGCTAAAATGACAAAGTAATAATTATATATTAAAAAATAGTTCACAATCTATAAAAACAACTGGTGAAATATAATTGAGATTTGTAAAATCAATGTGATAAAAGTCCTCAACAATAGATAAATAAATTACTATTTAATAAATATTCTTGAACCAAGGCAATATCAGCATAGAAAAAAAACTATTTCAGAATCTTTTTTCAAAACACATGGTATTGCTTCCAGATAAGTCAGAATTAAATGTTTTGTTGAAAGCTAGAGGATAAAGAATAGTTTCTCTCCAGGTTTGGAGAAAAGATACATTCCTACTATTGAGGAAATGGTGGATAGTAGGTCCTCATTAGTGGCAAGACGAATGAGCACAGGTGTGTAAAACAAAGTACTTGAACTCTAACATTCAACAGAAGAAAGCAGCATAATGAGATCATTAAATAAACATATATGATGAAAATATATAGATATACACAGACATGTGTTTGCATATTCGTATGTATGTAAAAAATTGATGTGTTATGCAAATCAGTAGCCAGTCTACCCCTCCCAAATAAAGGAGATAAACAAGATTTCACATTATTAAAAAGATATATAGATGTTGATTAGTCATGATGTACACCTGAAACAATGTCATATTATGTGCTAAGTCAATAAAAATATGTAAAAAGTATGGGCAGTCCAATCTTACAAACAATTACAAATGATAGCTAAAAGAACAACAGGGTATCATTGCATATCCTGTTATGGCAAAATGAAAAAATGATGAAACTCAGTGTGAATTTTGAGCAATTAGAATATGTACATTAAGAGGTTATCAACTGAAGGCATGTCCCTGGGTTGGATCAGACTAGCAGCATTTTTTTTCCCCTACAGAGCATTCAAAGACACTTTAAAGGTCTTACCAATAATTAGAAGTTGTGATCTTTCATATAAAGCCTGGATTCCTAGTGTCTTTGTGAAAATATAAGTTCTGTATTTTTACAAGGCAACCAGACAGGTGGGGTAGAGTGGAGTGGCTGCCCCTTCTAGATAGGGCCTGTGCTTCTGGGCTGTTGCCGTCCTGCCATCCTCTGGTGTCAAACATCTGATCAAGAAACACTCACTACTTTTACCATTTCAGAAAATCAGGACAAGCTCACTTATTCAAAATTTGAGTTTGTGATTTAGACATTGCTGAAGTCATTAAAAACTTCTTTGCTCTTTCTAAAAACTATCTGGAAATATTTAACAATAGTTCTACTTTGGGGACTTTATTTCAAGGAGGCCAACATGTTTTCTCCCACTTTTGTTCTTGTTCTCACTCTTACATTTTAAGAGGAAGGAAGCAGGCAGGAATGAAGATAGGCAAGCAAGCAGACACGTAAGGGGAATAAAGAAGGAAAAGAACTTATTTAGCTATTCATGTTGGTTATTTCCCACGGCCCAGGTCAAGAACTCAGGTCTTTGGGTTTAACAAGGGCTATGTCAGAGCCACAGACTTAAAATCTGAGCCAACAAGATATACCCAATATGTAGCTCTTGAAATCTCCTCATTAGCCTCCAAAAAAACCCCAGCAAATGTTTACTCATAATAGCAAAATAACTGGGGAAAATCTAAATACCTATCAGCATATGAATAGCTAGATAAACTAAGGCATAGTAACAATAGCTGTTATAAGTGGATCATGTGCCTAGTTTGATGAGAATGTGAAAAAGTGATTGAGAAAAATTATATCAAGTAAAGCTAAGTACTATCAAGTAATAACCAACATCAAGAGCTTTGTATTGACAGAGGTAAGTGAACACTGAATGATGTTGAGTCTATAATCTTACATGTCTTATATATCTATATCTTTCACATAAAGGTGCTTAGAGTCATAATGAAAATGTCTAAAAGGAGATACTTCTAAGGTTCCTTATGTTCTGTAGAAGACTAATCTATACAACTGGGAATGGTAGTTAATGGTCTTTGCTTTTAGAAGACCTCTAATTCAGAGTTCACACATCTCCATGCATTTTCCTACTGTTTCCACATCCTAAGGATCAAAAGACTTCTCTGAATCAAATGGAAATATCTCTTGAGTTTACTGATAATGTATTTCCTCAATGACCTTAAAATTTGAAAGGAGAAAACAAATGATCTATACTCATATAAGATCTTGCTTATGCTTCAGGTCAGTAGTCAAATTCTAATACATGTGAGTGAGACAGGGATGTGTGTAAGGGTTAAGGGCATAAGCTTTGGAACAATACACCACTAGGTTAAATCCTACCTCTATATCTCAGTCGCTTTACCTTTCTGGTTTTCATTCAGTCTGTTAACAAGGTGGGTAATGATTTTGGTTTCATTAGGAATGCTGTGGGTAGAAATGAGCTAATAAATATGAAGTGCTTCCTTTAGTATTCAGACCATAACAAGTTATTATAGCAATAGCTATTATTTTTATTAACATAATGCAAGCTTTAGCCTTATTTTCCTATGAACACTCTGATAGAAATTTAGTTTTCTCTCTGTAATAATGGTTCTCTTCTTAAAGTCCTTGGGATTTTCTGACTCCTTTCAAAGTGTGACTTTCTCTATGGGTAGGCTGACCATATATGCTGTTTAAACAGTACCATCCCCCCATTTTTTCATATTTCCACCATTAATATGTTTTAATATAAATGGTCATTCTTATCCTGTTTAATAAATCAGGGTCATCTTTAATGTGGGGCAAAAGGGGCAGTTGAGGTGCCCAGAACCAGTCTGTTGAGGGGGGTCAAAAGCAGCCGCCCCTTTTGCCCCATGTTAAAGATAACCCTTGCTGGCTATGACCTTGGTTGACAGTGCTGCTACTGCTGTTCCTGCCTGCTGTGAACAAATAGAAATCTGCAGGAAGAGTATTCCTGCAGGTCTGTTTCTTCAAAGGGAGAAGGACACTGCAGCATGTTCCAGCTACCGGTCAGTACTGTGGGAGTTATCTTTGGCACTGTGGGAGTTACTGGGCATTTCTAGCACCGGGATGTTTAAAATGGCATATGTTTTAACCAGGACATTTAGAGCAGACCTTTTAGAAGCACCAACTCTGGTAGTTGCCTAAGGTGCCAAAATTCTTTGCAACCCTGGATGTTTTTGTAAAGTCCCTTCTGACCACCGTGTTACTATAAGCAACCACCCACTGGCATCACATAGACTTACTTATTGCTGACCTGACAGCTCTGCTCCTGCTCGGATAGCTCTGCCTCTTCCCCTCCCCTTAGTCACCAGCTCATACGCCTGGCTAGTTTTTGAGCTCACAATGTCCCACTTTCATATCAAGGAAATATGGTCAGCTTACCTATAGGGCAGCAAATATTCTGCAATATTATATTCCATCACATTGTTGGTGTCCTAAAAAGTGAAAGTAAAGACTCCATAATAATACTTGCTATGCTCAAAGTATGAAAGACTTTTCTATAACCTTCAGAAATCTATTTTATACAAACCATAAACTACTCTAAAATCTACAAAAGAAAATTTAGACACAGGAAACTATTACAATAAGAATTTCTCAGTAGAGGATCATTATCACAACATTAACAAATCAAGTAAGCTATCATTTTGTCCACAAATACTCTATATTTTCTCAGTCTTTTGAATGAAAATTGGCAACTAAGAAACATAACCTGATATAAGAGCTAAAGGATATAAATGTGAATATGTCAAATAAATTCTCTTTATTTACTTACTTACCATTTATCATTCTAAACTTATTTATAATAATACTGAAGTCTTTTTTTGACTACCCCCAGTCTCAAACCTGTGTCTGAGCTTTCATAGTATCTTAGTCCCATAAGTCACAGACAAGTTTTTTTTTTTTCTTGTATATGGATCATGTATTTCTTTTCATCTGATTTCAAAAATCATTTTATGAATCAGGATTTTTTTCTATTTTAGGAAAAAACTGTTTATATATACTTCAGTAGAAGCTTATGGTAAAATGCATATAATTGTGATGTTTCACATTAAAGAGGACTAAGTCTCTTTGGTAATAATTATACTTCTGACTAATGTCCAAATGGAAATATGACAGAGATTTTCTTTCAAATGAAAAGATATGTGTACTTACTATTTAAAATAATGATAAAAACAAAATAGAGGGGGCATTATGGTATTTTTTAGTCTACAATTATGTTTTTAAATAGTTTTTACTCCATGGGGATTTTAGCAGAAAATGTTTAGAAAGCTGGTTAAGTTTCATTACATTTGGGAGCTGGAGTGGGGTTAAGTACGTCCTTCTAAGACTTAATAGTGTATACTCATCCATAGCCTTTGAGAAAGTCATTACTACTAAGAAAAAGAAATATGAAATGATGCTTTGATGTTTTAGGAATACAAACTAGCTACATTTGATGCATAAAGCAGCAATATATTTGGTGCATGACTAAAAAAGTGTCATTTTGGCAATTGAAAAAAAAAAAGGGAGAATGAGTGCCATCTTGTGGAGAGACCTACATTTATCACAACCAATTTATCTGCACCCTCTTTGTCTTGTTTTTCCCACACAAAGACTTCTTTACCCTCACTTGCCCAGCTTTTTTTTTAAATCAGTATAAAGAAAAAACTTTAACTCTTCAGTGGAGAAGGTAGTGTTGGTTATAAAATGACTGGAAAAGTCAGTACTGTAGTCTAAACAATAAAAAGTCCTGATTGGGAAGCTGGAGGTTCGTAGGGATGTACAGACATTTTATAATCTTGTATACAATGACCAAAGAAGCAATATTCATTCCATAAAGGGAAGATCCTAAAAGTGATTAAATAATTTATGTGTGTGACAAATTGGATCCATCTAGAATCTCATGTGTCCCATCACACTGGAGAAATTTAGGCATCCTATTAGATTCAGCATTTCCAAGATTCATAATCATGGATTCATCAGCATTCAAAGTTATTCATTTATTTTACAGTACATACATTTAAACTACTAGCTGCATTAGTATGGAGTTCATTTTTGGTATTTTTAAAAAAGAATCAACTGCTAAAGAACAAAAGGATAGTAATCATCATCATGTGAATTATACTGGTAACAATACTAGTGATGATGATGATAATAATAACAATAATAGCAACTATAATTTATTGACTATAGTTTGAAAGATACTTAAAATATTATACAGAACCCCTTAACAGTCCTGCAAAGTGTGTTACAATATTTTACAGTTTGTGAAGTTGGATCTCATAGAATTAAGCAAATTGGTTAAGATCACAGAACTAGTACTAACAGAGCTGGAATTTGAACCAAAGCATATAACTTTTCTTGATACCAAGTTTACTCTCAGGTCTGAAATTTCTGAGACTTCAGAAGTAATATAAATATCTTGAAAAATAAAAGCTTTTTAAAATATGGTTTTAAATCCCACTTTAATTATTCTGGCTATGCACCATTTTCCCAGCCTCCCAGCCAGGACTAGAATTATGAAAATCACTTGTATGCTCCACTGAAAAAGAGTTTCATTAGCATAAAATGCAATCCAACTGTTCTTGGTTGGGGAGAGAAATGATCTTCAATTGCAAAAGCTTATTAACTAGAGATCTCTTTTCAGTTGACTATCTCTGTTCAACAATAAATAAATGCAAATTAAATATAAGTTATGAAGTAATTCAACATCAATCTTACCCAAAAGCAAAAATTTTCAGGTTTCAAGTTTTGTAGATTGTGAAACTTTGTTTTATAATGGAGACATTTCCACCTTAAATTAAAAAATATTTTAAATTATTATTTCAATAAGTTGAAAATGTACTCTATAATTCTAATTCTTTCATCTGTGCTGCAGGTGTTTGTGAAAACTTGTGTTAGCCATTATTCATTATTGTTGTTGTCATTGTGTCTTTTTACTTTTGGTCCCAATTATCCACCTTAGCAGTTTTTAACAAAAGATTACCTATTTATGCAATCAATACAGGAAATTATTAAAATTTCAAATATTACTCAAATAAGCAACATATTATCTCTTGTATCTTTATATAAAAGCACGATAGAGGGATCTCATGTGGAAAAAATTCTGTATATTTTAGGAAAATGCTCTTAAAAGCAAATATAGACATCTGCATGTAAATATTTGGGTTTTTCCCACTTGTCTCAAAATATGGATATCAATAAAGTAAAATAGATAATACAATTTTCTTTATTCACACTCCATTTTATTCTAAGTAAAAAATTCAGTGATTCCTTTTGGCCTCATTTTCCTCATCTGATTGGAATAATGATATTTAAAACTTTAGAGCATTGGTCTTGTGAATTACAGAGCACTGTAGATAAGTGAAATGATTGCCCAGAGTCTGAGAATTCTTATGCGTAATACATTTTATAATTTATTTATAAATGTAGATTGGACACATGATAGCTCATACTAGATAGAGATAAATACATAGTTTACCTAACATGCTTTTTATTAATAAGGAGAAATTCATTTTACAGTGTATTGGCCTCATTGCTGTCATTGCTCTGGATTTGTTTAGTTGACCAATATTAAACACACAGCTATCATAGATGGGGTCAGACTGGGAAACACTGTCCAAGGTGGCTGAATATCTTTTACCTTGGTCATCATATCCATGTTCCTGAGAACAAAGAGATGCATGGAAATGCCCAGGCATAGTGTGATAAAGAGGAGAGAGAATGAAAACAGATGTCATGTATCAACAACTAGCATTGGACCTTGCTTAGTTCACTACTTTTCTATAACTTCTGCTAAGACATCCCGAAGTTTCCACTCGGACCAAATATCTTAACTTTAGTTATCTGAATATAATAATTATGATGGATAAAAATGCCGAAGTACTAAGTAACCCAATACTTATTCTGCTGCTTTCACACAAGGCTCCAAACTGACCTTTGGCCACTTTTCCTAAGGAAGAAAAGAAAAACTTCCCACTACCCTGTTTCCTTCTTCATCCCTGTTTTGAAATCTGGGCTTTTGGAGGATTTTGCCAAGGATTCTGGAACTCATGAATGGGGAAGCACAGGAAGGCACAGAGCAGAGGCTGCTCTTTGACTCCGGATGGAAGAGCTGGGCTGCCCAGCCTGGAACCCTTAGCACGGAGGGCCAGAGACCAATGAATCTTCCTGCTAGCGTGTGGAAGTTCAAAAAGAATAATTTCAACATAAAAGTTCAGTTGGTTGCTCCATAGTGAAATAAATTATTTCAGCTGCTACATTTTTTAAGTTACTCTATCAGAATTTTAAATCCTTTTCCATACATCCCCTAAGGGCATGTGAGCTGAACCAAGCCTCTTTTCTGTTTTATGATGTCTAGGCTGACGGGAGTTCACAGCAAAAATAACTTCCGAACATCAATCAAGCTCTGTCCGTCTGCTCTTTTATTCAACATGCTTCCTTTTCATTGCGATAATATACTTTCTCTTTTTTTTCACATTTAAAACATGACATTTAATACAAATCACTCATTAAGAAGAACTTCATATGAAATGCAAGCCTTATCAAATGTAGGAAAATTAATAGAAATCTTGAAGTAAAAAAAATGAGTAAAATATGATTCAGTGGAATTATCTTTTATCATATAATACAATTCCATGATGTTTTTGTACTCTTATTTTAAACAAAGGCATGTAGAATGCCTTTAACCAAAATGAAAAGAGTAAAGATATATTGCCAGAGAATGATCTCGCATAAAAATGGAAAATTCTAAAAAAATAAGTTAAAAAATGTTCTTAAAGGGTTTTTCATGTTTCACACAATTCCTTGGTTTAACTTTGGCAGGAAGTTACAAGTGAAGTGGTTGCTTTTGTTTTCAACTCTTCTCTACTTTTTATGAAAATAACATTTGTAATAATACATGGGCTTCAGATGCACAGCACTGCAAATCAACAGTGTTTATCACATTCCCCATTGCAATATTTTAGTGGATTGTGAAACTGATTTAGTAACATTGGTTAATGAAATGAATAGATCAGAAAATATCCAAGGACATTCAATATAGCAAAAAGTAAAGCTTTTTACCCCAGTTAAGAATATGTATGTGCTAGCAAGCAATACGAAATATATTACTTACTATGTACCAGAAAAAATATGTTTAGAAATGGCACTGGTATAGTTTTTGTCACCCTCAGAGTATAGCAAGGTTCTGGTGACAAAATACTACTTGTCACATTGTTTTCTATGCTCAGAGAATCATGGTATGCAAGGTGTTTTGGATTCTTCTACAGAAATATAATTACAAATCCTGTATAATGTACATTACTTCATCCAAAGAAATGTGCAAAACCCAGCAGGGTATTTTGGGAAAGAGATTAGTCAAGAATCATGACACTTCACTTTTATTTTAGTTAATGTATTTCTTGTTATTAAAATATAAATCAGTGTTGCTAAGAGATTTAATTAAGATCATGTTTGATATGAAAATGACAATATTGCATCTTTTGAGAGACCCAAGCATGTTTCCAAATGCCATACATTCTAAACACTTATCACGGGTTTCCACTACATCCTAGAGTCTTATCTGCAAAAGGAGCCAGTCAGCCATTCATGTTTTCTCATCAGGTGCAGATTTTTAAGAACTTTAATGTTTATCAAAATAATTTGGTTTAATAATAATGATGATGGTATTAAAATAATAAATATGATATGAAGTATATTAATAACTATAGTTATTAATAGTATATTAATAGCTATATTTGTTGGGTGACTCACTAGATAACTAGACATTATAAGTAAATTTCACTTTATTTTTAGAACAATAATGTGAAGTAGATTTTATGGCTGTATTATGAGACAAATGATGATCAGAAAGATTTAATAATTAGTGGAATGTATCAGAATTTAAACTCAAACACTTATGTTTTCTCATTGCCTCTCAGAATGAGTCATAATATAGAAGCTATTCCTCTTCTGTATATTATCATCCCAGATTTATTAGTGCTTTATGGGGAAAGGGAGAAAGGAGAAAATGAGGGAGGTAAGGAGGATGGGAAAGAGGGAGTCAGCAAGAAAAAAAAGAAATGTATAGATTGAAGGCTAATTTTGAGAAACTAAGGTAAAGTGTCAGAATCTGGGAGTATGCATTTTTTATAATTCATGAAAATAGAGAGCATGCCATTTTTAATCGTTGTTGCTTACTGCAAACATGAGTCTTGGTACACACATCCCCAAGATAATAAAATATTCCTTCTTAGTTAACCCTTAGAAGAGGAAATGGGAGAAGGAAAAAGAGAAAGGAGTTTATGTTTAAGGAGGAAGGGAAGAGGCTAGTCGACAGCTATCTCAGCAGTGTTCAGGTGACGAGGACAACCCCTGCGATTCCCTTGCCCGATCTCTGATGTTTGCATGACCCCAGCTACCACTCACAGACCTATTTCTCTAAATCAAAACTCATGTGAACTAAGAGGTGAAAAGTAATTGGTATAAAGGAGTCTGCAGGAGCACAGAGGAGAGAGATCTGGCTCTGCTTTTCCTTACCATGTGACTTCAGGCCAGTTAACTGAGTATGAATTAAAAGCAGTAATTTATGAAAAATGGCCACATTATTACTTGAGGTAAATGGCCACAAATCATGTGAAAAATAGTATGGCGGAATTATGTTTAAGATTTTTCTTTTGAAAAATTCACTACTCCATTATTAGGTAAGTTAGTATAGCTTTTTAAAAAGTGAAACTACCTCTACAAAATGTTCCTCTCTGAACAAGCCTCCAGGGCACATATCTCACAGTGGAACAACAGATTCCTTCCTTCATGTGGGATATCAACACTGAGAGGGGGACGGAATCAGCTTTTAGGGTTCCTGAGGTGTCCTTTCTATTGCATCCATTTTGTGAACAGCTACTGCCTCATAGAGCCCTAAACAGTTAACTTGAAAAAGAACAGGCTGGAAAGAGGTTGTGCCTCCATGTTCACACACTTGAGTCTTTTTCCTCGGTTGTCACTTACAAATATTTTTTCTGGCCTCCGCAAATGGACATTTTCCTTTCCTTCTTAAAGAAGATTTCTTAGAGAATGAAGATAGGGCCATTTTATTTATGGCTGCCTGCCTACGAGGATACTGTATTATGCCATCAGCATTTAGTTTTGCATCATCAGTGCAAAGGAATCTGTTTCAGCTGCTCAGCAATTGCTCTGATGAGAGCTGGTCACTACTGATCTACAGATAAAAGTGTCTTCCCTCAATTCACTTTCTCTGCTGAAACATATCTATACGATAGTTCATGAAAGAGTTATTAGGCAGAAAAAAAATGTCATAATCTAATAGTTTCTTTTTTTAAGATGGGTGTTGTTCCCAAAGTCATCACCAAAGATACTCTATATTGTCAATGTCATTCCCCACCTCAGGGAGCATTTATCTATCTATAGACACTTATTCAAAGTTCAATAATACTAAGAGGAACCACTGAAGCTACAAATGACTGCATTCTGCCAGCAGTAGAGCTATCAAAATAGGCAAATGAAAATCTAGGTTGGGTGTACCCCGGTGGCCTAGTGCGTTAGTCCACAGAGGTATAGTCCACATGTATCCATTCATATACATCCCAAAGTCCCCAGTTCAAGACCTGGAGCCAGGAAGACAATCTAGATGAGCAACTAAATAAAAATATATAGTGCTTCTTCCTCCTCTCTCTTCCAGTCTAATTGCCTCAGCGTGGTTTCATCCCTGCTTGTGCCTTTACTTCTGAGAAAAAACAAGCAAAACAAGATAAAAGAAATAAATCTAGGTTGAAACCTAGCTTAAACTGCCTGTGTAGCTAACACAAAATTTTGTGGTCCTTAGACCACTAAAACATCAAAAAAAATCAAAAAAAATTTTTTAATTCCTGTAAGATAAGTGCCAAATATTTACAAATGCTTTAACAGCACATATACTTTTATTTATTGTTATTCCTGTTTTAAAATGTTTAAGTTTACCTGTATCTGTTAATTGGGATGGATCTATTGTACTTTTTGTAGTTGGAGTTTGGCATAATTTAACAAGAAATCCATTTTTAAGACCCCCCTCCTTCTGGGAATAATATATAGTATTAAATCATGAAGAAAAGGGGAAAAAAACATTAAAATAAAATATAAAGGTAGCAGAAAGTGTAAGCCAGAAAATCTGAAACCTATGGTCAACTCTACCACTGGCTTTGCTGTAAGAACTACCCTGAAGTTTGCCTTTTCTCAACAGGAAAAACATAATACTCTCAAATATTTACTAGGAATATTTAACTAGAAATTATATGAGAGCACACTATGAAACAAAAAAACAAACATATGATAACAGATAATGATAAATATGCAATGTAAGTAAGGACAAAAATCCATCTTTATGTCTCAATTGTTTGTGGAATTTCTGTTAAATGAGAGCAGAATAGATGTCTGGTTTCTTCACGGCTCTATCTTTAGCATCTAGAATAGTTTCTAACAGAGTAGGTACTCAATACAAGTTTGCTGATCTAATGGATAAACTAATATGTAAGAGCTATATTAGCTTCCCTTTTGCCTTTTCCTAAAATATACATATCTGATATAAAAGTGTCAAATATTTTATTTCTGCTCCCTATGAAGAATTAAGCAAAATGCTGTTCAATTTTATTAAACATCTGATAGTAATTAAAGAGCACATTTTTAGTACAGAAAGAGAAATTTGATACTATGCATGTATCAGTATAGACTGAAGGTAGCTTGCCCTGTCATATAATGAGAAAGGAGGGTTTGAGATATTTCCAACGACACATCTTGATTTATGTGTTAGAGGTGATTGGCCATCAACTCATCACACAAGGGGTAGCAAAACAAAGTCATAGTAGAAATTTTTCATTTCTTCAAAATGGGCGCTGCTTTTTTTTGACAGCTTATTAGAATCATACAAGTACAACCAGGGCCACTAAAATTTCTATTTCTATTATTATAAATTTATACATTATATGTTTCAGGTATGCAGCAATATAAATCAACATTTGTGTGAACTATGCTAATCTCACCAATAAAATTCTAATTCTATCTAGTTCCACTTCCTATTTCCCTTCCAGTCACCACTAATTTGGATTTAAATCCTAAAAGTTTATTTTTGGCTTATTTCTTTTATTAGTGCATGGCTTCTCTGTACACCACATATGGGTGAAATAATACGATGTTTGTCTTTCTCCATCTCACTTAGCTCAGAACATAATTCTCTCTAGGTTCATTCATGTTACTGCAAATAGCAGGATTTCATCTCCTTTGATAGCTGAGTAGAATTCCATTGTGAATATATACTGTATCCTCTTTATCTATTCATTTGTGGGTGGGTACTTAAATTGTTTCTAACTTTTTATGTCCCCCCACCCCTTTTCAAATCTGGGTCTGAACCTGGGTCCTTGGGCTTTACACAGCCTGCACCTTAGTCACATTAGCCACTTGAGCCACAAGGCTGCTCTTTCCATCTTTAAATATCCCTTAGTAGCCAGTAGCTTCTTGGCTCTTTTTATGAGATCTTGGACTTTCTCTGCCCTGCCCCCCCCCCCCCCCCAAAGATACTATCCTCTGAGAAAGTAGCCATGTGTGACCATAAAAATAACCCAGGAAATACCCAGGCTGGAGATTAGATACTGGCTCCTGCATTTGCTGTAGGACCCTGGCACTTCTTTGAGCCTCAGATTTCTCCTTGTGAAGTCAGTGATGATACATATACCCCTGGTGGTCAAGAATACTAAATATTAAGAAGGTAATGCTGTTAATGTTTAGCAGGGTATCTTCTTACACCAAGTCGCATACATGGTAGCTACCAAGGCATCTTTATCAACATTTTTATTAACAGTCAACAGTTGTCAAACTTGGTTACCTTTTTAAACTACATAGAGAAAAGAGACTGAATAATACCAATGACCTAACACCACCCCAGACTCTTTGGGCAGAAATCAGTTGAGATGGTGACCAGACTTGTTTTATTTTAAAGTCCCCTTACTGATTCTAACATTCAGGCCTGTTCGAGAACTACTGTCCCATCTTGATCAACTCCTGTTTCTATGGCATTAACTCCCTCTATAGCAACTTCTCTTTAAAACTAACAGGGGCTCCAGCTCTGTATTCTGGTGGATTTACCATAAAGTTTCTGAAACTTAAGATTCAGGTCTCCTCACTTCTATGAGCCACTTCCAAGACACTGATTAATTCTGCACTCATAATTTTGTATTATTTGTATTAAATATGGCTTCCTGCAGTGAATCAGTTTCAGGCACCGTTAAATGCAAATTTCTAAAACTTTGTTCCATTTCCATTGAAGTAAACCAGCATCAAGTGCCAAAAGCTTAGCCTGTGCCTCAACACAAGGACTGCATCTGCTGTGCAAACTTGGCATTGATTGTATTATTTGCTGGCTCTCCTGAATACCTTGAATTCCTATTAACTCTCACTGAATCCTTTATCTCTTAAAAAGCACTCTTCCAGATTTTTTATTTTTAGCATGTCAAACAGCTGGCTCAGCTGGACAAACTGTATTAGCCACCAATTACGAGCTAACCTGGTCACTGTGTATTTGTACATCATACCCTTAACTGTGGCCTAGGAAACTTGAAGATGCTTGTTGCAAACTGTCTACCACATCTGGGTCTTTTCCCAGAACTCAGGATAAGAATGAACACTTCCTAAAAGTAAAGCTACTCAGTGACTTCCAATCTAGTATCATATTTTCTTATTCCTTCTAATAAAAATAACCATAATTCTGCATTTTCTAAATCATTTTCTTTCATTATTTACCCAGAATCATAGTCATTTCTCTCAATCTCCTGCTCTCCAGAGAACTTAATTATCTTGTTTTCCATTAATGTTTCTGAAAGAAACTTCTACCTTAAATGTATTATGTGAGCTATTCACTTTATTCATAAATGCTTTTTGAAAGATGTACACTTTAATATTCTTATAGAATTTGGAGGTTATTTCTATATAACGTAGCATATTTTTTTTCAGTATGATTCTCCTAGAAGAAAAAAAAACTCATCACCTAAATTATTCTGTTATTTCAAAGGCTGACAGTTCAATTCTGTGGAGAGATGCAGGGTCAAACTGCATGAGCAAAGTAGCAGATTTCAACCCAGAAAAAAATCTGGTGAGGACAGAGGGGAAAAGGAGCAGCAAATCATTCCAGCTACTTCCACAGGGACAAGCATGTCTTCTGATGCTCTGAGCTGTGTTTTTGTGACAGAGACAAAAAATTGTATGACAGTATTGTTTTATATTAAAAGCAAAAATTAATAAGCAGAAAGTAGGAGATACAAGGAATACAACCCCAAATAGGAAATATTTAACCGTGACAAAAAAAAAGCTAAAAAAAATAGAGTCAAGCTTAAGACACTCCAATGAAGATGACAAAGGCAAAGAAATAGATCATATACTTGCAGGCGACTTGGCAGAGTGCACTATAAATATTTTTGCGTGGTGATTGTTAAGAAATAAACAGTAATTCAAAAGGTACAAAACCTTAAAAATATATTTTAAAGGTAATTCTCATATTGGCACTTTGTTTTGTGGGTTTTTTTAAACTAATTTATCATCTGGATTTGTCCCGTTGACATCCTATTAACTCACACAGAAAAATCCCTTTTATTTTACTAAGACATATTATTATTGCCATTATTGCTGATATTGCTGCTGTTGATTTAATAGGGTCATTTTATAATTAGCAGCAAGGAAATCAGGACTAAGGCCTGAAATATGAAATGAAAAGATTTACCAATTCAAATTAATGTATCATCTCTCCTACTAAATTTCCCTGTAGTTTATCTTTTTGAAAAATAAATTATTTCTTATTGTTAATATTTTGTTTCATTTGTAATCCTTGTTGAACTCCCCTTAGCTAAGAGTGTGTCTTTTTCTTTGCCTTAAAAGGTTTTCAATATCTGGGGAGCCACTAAATGTCACAGACAGTATCTAGTCATCTATGCCTAACAAGAATGTGGCTGCATTTTTAAGAAATAACATTCTGAGGGTTGCTGAGTCTTACTGAAATGTGCTGACTTATTTAATTTGCAAAAAAATTTTCATCTACCTTGGAAGACCTAATTGCTCAGTGAAAATAGAAATATTTTTGCAAAAGTTCTTTTTGTAACTCTTTGCTGTTTATCACCAGGTGACAAAATTATGCACTTAGATGGGGAAGTAGTTTAAATATGGTGCCAGCTGTGGCATATGACTGCCTTGGACAGTTAGAAATGTTTCCACTGATACCTCTGAGAGAGAAAATCATCACTCAATCTAACCATAAAAACTACATAGAGACAAAAATCAATCATTCTAAAAGAGCACAGAAAACTACCATGTATCATAAATATATACTAGCAGCTATACATTAAAAATAGGTATATATTTATTCTTTAGATATAGAAAATATCATGTCTCCAAAGAATATACATATGATATGATGAGTATAAATGTTAACCAAAAACAAGCATTCTAATACCGAGGTATAAAATAATGATTACATTTTAAAAATAGAATTTCATATGTTAAACTCTTTTGCAGATGAGAATAACAAACTTGGAGGCATACAAAGTTGGTGCTTAAATGCATATTATTACAGTACACTTTGTGTGTGAGTCTGCCTTTGATAGGATCACTGAAGATTCAGAATTGTTTTGCAAATTGGCTCCATCTACAAATCTTTAAAATTTATGGTCGTATATGCTTTCTTTTATTCACCCAGGTACTGTTTCAACTTTTTAGGTGTTTGCCAATGCTTTTCTCCAGAGGATACAGATTTCAGATTTCTGCAAAGTTAAACTGCGTCAAAGCTAAACTTCCATTACTATCACCTTGTAAATCACAGTTCAGCTCAAAAAATTTTAGAACTTACATAGGAAGTTTTTTTTAACCTGTACTTCCTCAATATTTAATATCAAAATGATACTGCATCCCCATTTTCATTTTTCCATTGGATAAAGTGATATTTTAAATTCTCAAGTTACTTGCTGCAATTTAAGAATGCTAAAACTGAAAATAAATACAATTGCTAAATGTTTGCAATCTTGAAAAAAACAATCCCATGGCATAGTAAAAAAAAATCACCTTTAGAAGATCAACATCAAAAGGGAAGGGAAATCCATGCTTACATATATAGATAGATAGACATACATACTTACACACATACCTGTGCATGATAGACATTTGGGGCAGGCAACATTTCCCCCTGCACTTATTGCAAAACCCAGGATTAATTTTCTTCTTGCCATTTATTAAATAAAAAAGCAACAACAATAAAAACAGATGTTTATTGTATTCAACAGAGTTGACCTTACATCCTACTTTTCAGAGTTATCTAGAAAGGTGCAACACCTATGAGTGAGAAATCATAACATCAGAATGATCTGCTCTCATGGGATAGACCATGTTCTACAACAGTAATTCTATCAAGAATGACAGTTTGCTCTCAAAAGTACCTCTATGGATAGATTGTGTCCCCATTGTGATTGTCACAAAAAGAATGAAAGACGAAAATGAGTTGAGAGTGCAGAGATATAAGAGCATTCTGTATGAATCTTATCAACTTACAAATAAATACTTCTATAATCTACCCTACACAGATTCTAGTTTTTCCTTAGAGGAGGATAAATTGAAAACCCTCTTCTCTAAAGAAGAAATATTTTCTTGGTTTCAATAAGGCCACAATAAAACTAATAGCAAAAATATTCTCATCAAATTTAGGAACTTCTCTTAAAATAAATTCTTACTAAACTAGGTGGATGTGTCCATAATTTTCAACAACTAGGAATAGTTATATCTGTTGAGAGCAATGGAAATGCATCATAATGATACTACTATAGTTAATATTGCATTTCTTTATGGTCATCATTCTATATTTCTTTATATATTAAATGATTAATTGGTTATAACTTGAGAAAGTTTCCCCTCAACATTTTCCCCAGAAGATATGCAAAATGTACAGTTTTTTGTATTTCTCTTATCTTCTAACACTTCCAAACTCCTGCCTCTTTTATTATTCTTGCCATTCTCAATGTCGCAGGGCAGAAACTGGATGCATCAGAGCAGGAATATTATCATCTTCTCATCACTAACTTGCCAGTCTCTGAAGTTGTACCCACATTCTTTCCCTCTGTCATAGGGAGCACATTCTGCCCTTATTGGGCTCCAGTTCTCTCCTTTCAGGAATATCAATCCAACGGTTACTCCTTCTAATTCCTGCATCATCTTTTTTTTAATTTTCCCCATTCATTCAACTGGAGTATTTTCACTATCATACAAGCTGTTCTGTTTCTTTATTTCAAAAAATATTTTCTATTCTTATTCTCCCTTATTAACTACTGGTCTTCTCTGTTCCATTTTCTAAGTAAAACCAAACAAACAGAGTAGCCTACTACATTTGCATCCCAATGCCTCTCAGTTTACTCTCTGGTCTTCAGGTTTCAATTCCTTCCTTCCACTAAATCTTTTAGCATTCCTATCAGTGATGTTTATATTACCAACTTTCATTGTTCAATAGGAACCAATATCATTACCTTCTTTTTTTTTCTGAAACTACCTTTTTTGTTGATTTCTGTATAATGCAATTTTCTGTATTTTCTCCTACTTAACTGCCTAATGAAAAGTCATTCTTAGTTATATACACCAAGGGGGAAAAAATATGATATCTCCTCTTCTGCTTGCTAGATCTCTAGATGTCAGACTGACCCCAGGCCTGACCCTGGACCTTGTTCTTTCTTCCTTTATTCTCTCTTTGTATGTGATGCTACTTGGTCCCACAACATTAACTAATATCTATTCATTAAAGACTCCTAGATTTATAATTTTGACTTGAACATTTGCTTCATTTCTAGATGAAATAGAATTCTTGACATCTCCATTTGGTTTCTTTTCACAAAACAACTGTTGTTTCCGTAAGTTCCATTTCTTATTGTACTTTACCGGTATCTCCACTACCGTTAAGTTTGAAATTGAGGAGTCATCTTTTCTCTCACTTTGAGATAGATGCTAACAATCAACAATTCCCATTGGATTACCTCCAGAATGTATTTCAAGTAGTTCCTCTCTCCATCTCCAAGACTAATACCTTTATCCAAGACACAATTACTTGTTTCTACCAAATTTCACATCCTCCTAAATAGCTACCTTCTGCCTTATTCATGGCTGTTTAAAATCCATGCTCTACAACTGTCAAAACGATCATTTGAAATCAGAAAGTCAGTCACTCAGCTGCTTAATATTTTCAATGCCTTTCCAGTGTTCCTTGGATGATAAAGTTCATTCCCTGGCTTCCAAATTACTTATAGTCTACTTGCCTAACTTCATTTCCAAGTATTTACCTTGTCACTTAACTACATAAACCAGCCTTCCTTCTGCTTCTTGGATACCATAAGTTTACTCCCATACCAGATAGCTGAATTTTCTCTCCCCTTTGCCCTGACAAGGTGACCTGCCAGATCCCACATAATGACAACTTTTTACGACCTAGTTCTCAACTTGCCTGACATCTCAGAGAGCCCTTCCAGGTCTGCCCCATTCCACCTAGCATTCTCCACCACATTGACCTTAATATTTCTATATATTACTCATGATCAAAAATGACCATGTATTGTTTGACTAGTTGGTATTTTTCCTATGATAAAACTGTAAGTTTCATGGAAGCACAGGAATAATTTCTGGCATGTTCAAAATTATATCCTCTAGCAGTTAAGGAGAGTCTTTGGAAAATTGTAGATACAACAACAACAAAAGAATTGAGTAAGTGATCAAATAAATAGTGATACTTTGCATTATAGATTACCAAAGTGATATGCTCTGTGCTAAGGCATCCGAACAAAGCATTCAGAACCACATGAAATTTTGTTGTTGTTATATTATTCTGGTGCCAAAGAATACAATAAAACCTCAGAAGATAAACATTTCCAAAATGAACAAAAAATAATCATTATTGACACGTCTTTTAATAATAACAACTTTTTTTTTCAGGAATTATTTTAGTGATGAGAAGAACATAGAGTTGTAAAATGTTCCAATGGAAGTGGGATTTATTTGCATTTATATTAATTTCTATAATAGGCTTAGAAAAGTTCCTCAATATTCCCCTTATAGCACCTCTAGTAACATTCACTTAGCTTCTCAGGTCAGAAACATGGAAAATATTTTTGAGCCCTCCTCACTCATTCCACCACCACCAAATCCATCAGCAAGTGCTATTGATTCTAATTTCAAATACACTTTGAAAATATATGACTTTCTTCATATTTATAACCATAACATCTAAGTCAATTTCATTTTCTGTGGATCAGCCATTGCAATATCCTGACTTTTATTTACATTCCTACCAAACCCTTTCTCCATACAGTAATAACAGTTGTCCCGCTCTTAGTTACTTCGATTACTTGAGCTTTTTGCCAATTCATGGTCATTGTCCATGATACTTTATCTATTTAGAATACCCTTTGTCTCCATTTTCATTCGGCTGTGGCATTCTCATTCTTCAGGTGCTGTTTTAGCTATAGTAATGTTCTAGTGTGTTTCCCTGATACCGAAGAGCTTGTCTCAATGCTACTGAAAGTGTCAGTGACTAAGGGCTCTAGGTTGAGTTACTCCAGGCATTATCCTTGTTTGAGGAGAGTACCTTGACTTAAAGCATGCTGCCCCTTGAGAACAGCCTACACTCAGTGCCTGGTAAAATGTGTATGTGTATGTTGGGGAAGGCAGACTGTATAAAGGCCAACCCAGACCACTTTGCTTTAAGACTGGAACAACTCTGAAAGCTTTCTCAGATCCAGAGCTTTGAAAGATTGGTCAAGCTTCTGTTGCAATCACACCATGATCCAACCTCTGCCCATTCTGCTTTTCTCATTCCTCAACAGCATCTCGAAAGTATTCGCCAATGAACCTCTTGATCTCCAATATCAGTATCTGTTTCCTGGAAACTCAGTGTACAGTAACACCTATTTCAAAAGTTTGTCCCTAACACCTGTAACATAAAACACCCTTCACTCCCATTACCTCCATACACACCATTATTTTCTCTCAATGTGTTATTCTATTCCTTTCTTTTACAAATCCTAATTCCAATTTGCAATTCTGCAATACCATAGGAACAGAAAACTCCTTATGACTGAGCTTGGGATATGTGGCTATTTAGTTAAAAAAAATCCCAAACAACCAAACACACATTTTTCCATAGTTGATATTAAGACATCAATAATAGATGCTGTGTTTGAATAATCTCTGATCCCCAGTTTACTCAAAATTGTCTAGTACTATTGATAGAGGATCATCATGTCTATAACTATTTAAACTTAGCAGAGCATTACAAGTCAGCTTCACTGATACAAAACAATCAGTTTAATAAAGATATTTCATTTATATTTCCATAAATTTAGAAGGTAAGATAACTAAAGATTTAAGGGTACATATAAAATTGACTCTCAAAGCACATTCTTCACTTTTTAATCTAACTTTTCAAATAGTGATCTACTAAAAACATAGGCAAATTTTGCCTGTAACACTTCAGTATATAGGCCATATTCCCAGAGAGAGGGTAAAATAATTCCACTTCAGTTTATTAAAAATTTAGAATGAAATAAAGTACAAAGAATCTCTCACTCAGCAGATAAATTAAGCAAAACTAGTGTATAGCCTTTATTATTTCAGTAGTAAAGATAATATTCTTGCTGAGTAAAGTGATTTGGTTCCTGACCTTGATTCAAGTCTGAAATCTAGCCCAAAGCTATTGATGAATCACTTTTCAAAAGTTTTCCAAGGTAATTATTATAAAAAGTTCATTTTAGGAGTCAGTTTAAAGAACATTATAGTAGGATAATAATGTGGTTTTCCCCTTCTTTGGGGAATTTCACAGAGTAAAGGTCATTGGATCTACTTTTTATAATTATCATATAATCATCAAGACTATAAATAACATCCTGTATTCAAGTGTCTCAAATGACTTATGCTCATTAATTTCAATCAAACATTTTAGGTCTTGGCCCATAACTTGAAATATATTTTCAGTATCTGTTAGTGAATACACATATATTTGTTTGTAGGAGTATGTGTAAATGAGTTTATAGAATTTTCTCTAAGTTACACATCTCTTGAAAAAGAAAATGGAATTCAGACATACTGTGGCAACTTCTAAATAATAATGAAAATGTAAACAACAAGAATACAAACTCATAAATTAGAAAACAAAAAGCAACACTTGAATTGACAAGCTATTCTCATATAAATAGTAGAATTCAAAATTTAAGAGTGAAAAAGGAATAACTTATACTTTCTTGGTTATCAACCTCACTATAAAATGATCACTAGTTTCCATTTTTTCTTTAGAAATAATACTCAACAAATCCTAAAGCAATATAATGTTCTCAATTTAGGAAAGTTCCTAATTGGTAATGACAATAACTAATAATCAGTTTTCAAAAAATATTGCTAATCATTTACTCATGAAAACCAATAAATATTAACACATCATAACATTCCAGTAAAAAAAGATATAGTCAATAAAATTCTAGAATAACCATTTCACTATTTTAATTTCTAATATTTTACTGCTGAAAGTTCATATTAATAAAGTATAATATTTATATACATAAAAAACACAAAGAGAAGAAAGTATATGCCTTGCATTCAAGGAGTATACATGAATATAGCATAAATCACAGGATCAAATGAAGTTCACAGTACACACAGGTTCCCTCCATTGCATTTTAGATCTACTGGTTCAAGTCTTTCATGGATTATAATCTATACGTCATACTAACAGAAAATAAGTCTGTAAGAATACATGCTAAAATATTGACAGTGGTTATTATAAAGGATTTCAACTTTCTACTACATCTTCAAAGAATTGCAATTATTTATAATAAATTAGTGTAAGTTTTACAAGCAGGAAAAATAATAAAGAATTTCTTTATTTAAATGAATTATTAGAACTGTTCAGGTAATCTCCGGGCAAGCAATCTGGGGAATTAGTAATTGGTATAAAGTAAAAATTCTCTTTAACTTATTTTTTTCATCCAGTATGTGTATGCTTTTGTAGTGTCTTAATTAAGTTTTTAAGAATTCATTTTCTTCAAAGATACATTCATCTGAAGAAAAACCTGCCAACCAAAAGGAAAATCCTTAAATCATAAGCTAACATTGCCAAAGTAAAAGAGCATATGTGAAGTATGCATTCATTCTCTAGCCAAAGAGAAACTGATCCAAACTCTGTTCTGTTATAGTCATATCACAGCATGTAAAGATGTTCTCTAGTTTCCTCCCTCTTCTGGAATAAAAACATAGGTGTCTTACCAACCCTCTCCCATCTCAGTAGAGGTAGCAACAAATATAGTTGCAAAATCAATCAATTTAGGGTGACTTTTGCTATCATAAGAAAAGCCAACAATGTGAAAAAATGTACTATAGGAGCAAAATTTTCAAAAAAATGGGCATTTCTCTTATATGCATAATTTCTTTGACTAAGACCATAATTAGTCCCAACCCTTTAAGGACACATATTTTGCATGATGCAAAGTATACATACATACATATATATAATTTTATATTAAATATTGTATATTATATCTTATATTATCTATTTAAAATAACATATTTTAATTTTATATTTCTATTTTATATTATTTAATCTGTATTTTATGTTAGATTTTATATATATTTCATATGATTAATATATTTATTTTACATTAAAATACCATTTTATATTAAGATTTTTTAATTAAAAATAAAATATTTTATATTAAAAATAACATATTTCTGAAGAATGCCAAAAACACTAATATGAAAAGATATATATACACACCTATGTTCATAGGAGCACAATTCACAATAGCTAAGGCCTTAGTCAAACTAAAAGTCAATGGTGGATGACTGAATAAAGAAAATATGGTGTATATATTCAATGGATCATTACTCAGCTATCAAAAAAGATGAAATCTGGTCTTCTGTAACAACCTGAATGGAACTTAGGTTGATTATGTTAAATATAATAAGTCAGAAAGAAAAAGAAAACTATGGATGGATTCACTCATATGTGGAATATAAAGAAACAAAATAAACGAACTAACAAAATAATTAAATTCTCTTAGATGTTGAATTATTTCTGTGGTTACTAGACTATGGCTACTAGAAGGTGAGGGGTGTGAGGAGGGAAACTGGGGTAGAAGGAGTGAAAATGACAGTGGTCACAGGCACCAGAACTCTGGTGATGGATGTGGTGTGATACACACATCTGTCAAAGGTGTAATCTATTCTCCAGAAATGTATTTACTTTTATAAACAAATAGGACATTGATTCAAAAGCTGACATTTCTACTCTTTTTTAATATTAACTGACATAAAATAAAATAAATAATAACATTTTTCAGTAGTGGATTAGTGGTGATGAAGAAGATAAGTAGAAAAGATGTAAAATGTTCATTCTTTTTTCATTTATTCATTTATCAAATATTAACTGAACATCTTATATGCTGTAATCATTGCAATGAATGATAAAATTGCCAGAATCTCAGACACACAGATATAAATCAAGCTTTATAGAAGGCTTTTCTTCAACAATAAATGAAAATTCATCAAGTGGTAAAAAGGTCACTGCCACAGAAATTCGACATGTTCAAAGACTAGGGATCATCAAATATCAACCCTTACATAAGGAACTGCAATAATATGAATAAATTATAGACAAATGTTATTTTGTAACTCAAAATATCTGCATTTTCAAAAACCTCATCTTCCTAGTTGGGAATGGTTGAGCTGTGTGAAACATGCTTAGGAAGCTAGATTTAACTCTGTATATCAGTGACTCCCAGATTCTAAGCGAATGCCACTTATCAGAGGTATAAAATGTAGGTGATGATTTAGTAGTGGGGCTTGGCATACTGCATTTATAACAAATTCCCCAGGAATGTGCATGTTGTAAGTCCTAAGACTACTTCAAGAAGAAAAGTTTTAGGGAAAAGAATTGCAAAATGTCTTGTGAATAAGAATCACCTGAGAAAATTGTTGTAGGTATTTCCCACCTCAATTACAGTAAACAGGTCTTGAAATACGTCTAAGAATCTACATTTTTTCTAGTTCTGTGAGTGGTATTAAAGAAAGTGGCCCTCCCCTTAGGAACACACTGAAAAGTGAAAAATAGAAAAGTGCTCATTCTTGCATTGTAGAAAGCCAAAGGAATGGTAAGATGAAGAAAACGTAAGGAGTATCATTTTTTATTCTAAAGTTAGAAAAAGATCACATGGAAATATAGAAGCCCACAATTAGAAAAAAATAAGATAAGAAATTAACATTTCTGAATGCTATCACTAACTGTTTATTATGCAGATAATTTCATGATTCTCCATATGGTTGAATCTTTGCCCAAGAAAAGAATGTACCAGCTTATACTTGAAGACTGGCCTAGTGATCTATTCCAAAGATTCTGCTACTAATTACAATTCATAGTTCTGAGGAAAAAGTTATGACAAAGTGTAAATTTACCTGATTAAACAAATGTACAGATGTTTCTGTAGACTGAATTTAGTACTGTTAAGAGTGTACTCACCAAAAATGAACGCTTCTTAGAGAAAAATAAAATATCTATGTTATACATACACTCAGCTTAGGTTGACTAAGTGTGTTTAAGTTGTTCAATGGATATTATAAGTACGATTACTGGGAAAACCTT
Organism: Solenodon paradoxus; assembly: GCA_004363575.1. Taxonomy (NCBI): domain Eukaryota; kingdom Metazoa; phylum Chordata; class Mammalia; order Eulipotyphla; family Solenodontidae; genus Solenodon; species Solenodon paradoxus. Next base: position 35,876 of record RJWH01001643.1, read on the forward strand.
GGTAGTGCTTTCTAATTTTGTTGACAATTTGTAACATCAAAACAGTATCATTGTACTTCTATAAGCTGAACATAACTGTCTTTCTCTGCAAGCTCCAGAACGTTACTCTGTCCAGGAAAGACATGAAGACGGGCAGGTGTGGATGAACACCTACTGCCGTATAAACCTGGGTTGAATCAGGTTAAATAAAGGATTAATGAGTCTCTTACTTGAAATCCCAAGAGGTAGTACTAAAGCAAGTTTTGGCAAAACTTCAGATTTTTCAGTATTCTGTGATTTTGAGTATAAAGATATAAAATTAGAGAGTTAAACTGATCATCTATCCAAATCCTAGATTTTATACGTATTATACATACATTTGCTGAAGACAAATAAAGGGATTTTGACGTAATTTATCACTGATTTTTTTGTAATTTGTAGTCATGAATTTTTATCATCACAAATATTTTTAAAATGAATAAGATTTTTTACAGAGTTAAGAATTAGACAGGTAACTCTCAAATGCCTAAATTTTGAATTAAAAAAAAGTGAGAATCAGTGCACACCTTGTACTAGTTCCTTGTTTTTGTTTTGTTTTGTTTTGTTTTGCTTTTTAATATTGATGTTCCACTTAAAATGACTATAAGGAGTCTATAAACTCTATGGCATGTGTAAGTATTTTTAAGAAAACAACAACTGCATTTTTTCATATGTGATCAGGACACTACACCACAGGAGTCTAATTACTCTTCTATAGTGTTTTGTGTTGGCCTTGGTGACTTTTATGAAAAATAGAATGTGACAGAAGTGATGCTTTGAAACAAGGTCAAGGAATTTTTGCAGCTTCTACCTGGGATTCCTAATACTCACTATTAGGAAACTCTCTTGGAACCCAACTGGCAAGCTGTGAAAAGGCCACATCCTAAGGAGAGGATCTAGTTGACAGCACAATCCCACAGCCAGTACTAACCCTTCTCCATATTCCCCTTTCATCTTCTGAACTTTTCAAGAGCAATAATGACCAGACTCATATCTCCTGGTCAATTAAATCAGAAACTCTAAGAGAAAGGCCCAAGCATCAGTTCTATAACATGATTTACCATTGATTACAATCTGTAGTCAGGGATGAAGATCATTGACTTACAACAAAGTACAGCCCTCAAGTGAAAACAACACTTCAGGACCAACTTGAAAGGTGACAACACCCACATAGATATTAGAACTATATAGAAGAGTGACATCACAACATGGAACTGTGGACAATTTTCTGGCAACTTGCCCTCTCAAAACAACCAGAAATCAATTATTTTCTGTGGAATTTCATACTGGTTCATCTTAAAAAAAAATAACGGTTTAACCAAATCATCTATCCTGGAGGTGGGTTAATGTGGTTTGCAGAGCAGGAAGAGCAGTTGGAAGAAGTGGGAAAGGCTGCTGCCATAGCAGAGACCACAGTGGAATCCATCCACAATTGAGCTGAGGGAAACACTGACGGGGAAATCACCCATACTCTGGTGCCAGAGCTCTCCACATGCAGGAAAAAATTTCTGTAATGGTTGTGGACTCTGAAGTGAGGTCCAGAAATACCGGACCTCACTTTTACAGTTGGAGTGTGCTAAGACCCTGCCCCAGCCCTGTAGATTGGAATTAAGATACCAGCATCATGGACCCGTGCAGCAGTTATCGTTCTTTGGATACAAATCAAAACCTGGTCCTCTTTAAGAAAGAAAGAAAGCAGTTTGGGATACTGTGCCTGGACATTTCCCCAGACGCCCGCCACCGTCCCACCACGAAGATTATATCCAGGTAGCCACTTGTCTCTGTGATCATGATCCCCTCCCTTTCTGTGACCTAGATAAACAAATGATAAAGACAAAACTAAAGCCATAAAGCTAATATTGTAAGAAAAAAAAAGAGCACACTATGCCAAAATCCAAATCACACACACACACACACACACAGACATTTAAAAAACTGTTCAAGAATAGTTGAGAGCAATAAATTATGATTTTTGCAGAAAACAAATGTAAAGATACTAAATGTGAGACCCTAACAAAGAATGCATAGCAGATATAATAGAGAAAATAACAATTAAACACTCAAAGACAAATCCAAGCTACCAGAAAGAAGTGACACATTATTAGAACTTCTTTACCAAAGAGATAAAGACTATGAAGAAAGTTTAAAGCAAATTTATCTGTTGTATATGAAGAATATACACAATGAACTGATGACAAATATGGAAAGTTCCAGGAACCAGTTTAACCTTACAAAGGAATACATGTCAGAAATTGAAAATACAAATGTAGAAATGACTTTCATGAAAGTAGAGAGAGAAAAAAGTTTAATGAAAAAAGAAGAAAATCTATGAGAAATATTGGACTCCATGAGAACAAACATGAAAATTATAGGTATCCCAGAAGGTGAAGAGATGGAGAAAGGAGTAGAGAATTTATTTGAAGAAGTAATAGTTGAGAGACTCCAAATCTGAAAAAAAAGAACTATGGAACTCCAAGAAGCTAACAGAACACTTTAATTTTTAAATGCAAGAAGATCCATACCATGAACCATGACTGTAAAATTACCAGAAGTCAACAATCAAGAAAAAAATTACTAAAGATTTTGAGAGAAAAGAGAAAAACCTATAAGGTATCTCCATCAGGATATCATTAGATTTCTTAGCAGAAACGCTAATGGCCAGGAGACAGTGGAATGGCATATTCAAAATACCAAAAGATAATAACTATCAGCCAAGAATACTTTACCCTATAAAATCATCAATCAAAATAACAAAGGTCTTTCAAGATAAACAATAATTAATGGACTTCTTCATATATAAATATGCGTTTCATGAAATGTTGAAGTTGTTCAACATAGAATGCAAAAATAAAAGTTCACAAAAATTTGAGGAAAGTGACAGATATAAAAATAGAATCAGAAGAACACAGGACTAAAAGTAAACAACAAGAATGCATCATGTGGGGGAGAAATGTCATGGAATTTGTACAGGCAAATGATGATTCTAACTCAACTCAGAAAAGACTATCTTAGTTCTGTAAAGTTAGATACATACCTCATGATAACCACCAAAGTAAAACCGTTGAAGAGATATAAAGCAGGGAAGATAAAACAACTGAGAGAACCATCATAGAAACCCTTCCAAACTAAACAGAAAAAATATATAGAAAATAAAACAACAGAAATAAAATTATTAGATAACAATGACCAACAGTAGAACTGAAACCACATATGTCAATAATCACTCTAAATGTGAGTGGACTGAACTCACCAATCAAACAGGCATGGAGTAGCTGAATGAATGAAAAAAACAGAATTGATCTATATTATGTGTTCAAGAATCCCACATTTGTCAGATACAGAATCACAGTGACAGACTATGGCAAAGTTTATCAAAGCAGGTGGTGAAGAAAGAAAATCAGGAACCACAATATCAACATAAGATATACATATTTCCATAAAAAAGGGTAATAAGACACAAAGATAGGCACTATACAATGGCTAATGCAGTCAATTCATCAAAAAGATATAATTGTCACTAATATTTAGGCATCCCTCACAGGGTCTCCAACACAAAATCTCGGAAGTATATAAACCAAAAATTAAAAGACCAAAAGACAGACGTTGACACTAACATAATAACAGTAGGAAACTTCAATACTTCTTTTACATAAATAGATCTTACAGACAGAAAATTAACAAGAAAACAATGAACTTGAATAAGATAATAGATAAAATGAAAAATTTAACAGACATATACTGAGTGTTTCACACAAATAGAAGTGAATATACATTTCTCTCAGTGCACATGAAACATTCTCAAGGATAGGTCATAACTTGATTTACAAAACAATAAATGTAAAAAGATTAAAATTATAGATAATATTTTCTCTGATCAAAAGTGTGTAAAGCTAGAAATCAAATCAATAAAAGAAAACTTGGAGAACCTCAAACATATAGAGACTAAAAACACACTACAGAATAACTCTTAGATCAATGAGGAAGTCAATATTGAAATAAAACATCATTGAAAACAAAGAAAAATAATGAAACTAGCTATTAAAACACATGAGATGCAGCAAAAGCAGTACTAAGGGGAAACTTTATAGCAAAAGAGAGCCATATCAAAACAAGATAAGTTTCAAATAAATTATCCAATCTTATAGCTAAAGTTAGAAAAAGCATAATAAATGAAACCGAAAGTCATTAGAAAGAATATAATAAAACCTATAGTGGACATAAATGAAATTGAAAACAAAAAAGACCATACAAAACATCAATAAAGTCAAACGATGGTTCTTTAAAAATATAAGCAAAAATTATAGATCTCTAGTTAGACTCAAAGAAAAAATGAATGAAAACATTAATAAAAGAATCAGAAATAAGGGAGATATTACAACAGATTCTGTAAAAATGCAATGGGTTATAATAAAAGGCTGCTATGAGCAACTACATGCCAATGAATTTGTCATTCTTAAAAAGTTTAATAGATTTCTAGAACTTGTACAGCCTAGGAAGACTGAATCAGGAAGAAATAGAGAGCTTAAACAAAGAATGACAAACACAGAAATTGAAATATTAATCAAAACTCTCTTCTAAAATAAAAGTCTATGACTAAATGGATGCCTTAGTGAATTTTATCAAACTTTCAAAGAAGATTTAATGCATATTTTCTTAAACTCTTCCAAAATTTGAATAATGAATGTTCCCAAATACATTTGATAAAGGGAGCATACCACTGATCCTCAAATTAGACAAGTGCAGCACCAAAAAACGAAATTATGAACTGAATCCACAGATGAACACAGATGCAAAAATCCTCAACAAAATCTTGTCAAATAAAATTCAACAATATAAAAAAAATCATACATCATAATCAAATGGAATTTATTCCAGGGATATCAGGATGCTTTGACACACACAAATAAATGTAGTATATCACATCAACAAAGGTTAAAACAGGTGCAAAAAAGTTCATTTGATAAGACTCAATACTGAATTATGATACAAAAATTTAAGTGTGGAGAGAAGGTGCCTCAGCATAATAAAGAACATATGTGGCAAATCCACAGCTACCATCATGTTCAATGGGGAAAATCTGAAAGACTTTCCCCTAAGATCTGGAAAAAGATAAGGATACCCAATTGCACCACTAATGTTTAATATGATTCTAGAAGTCTTAGCCAAAATACTAGACAAGGAAAAAACATTAAAGTAATACAAATTAGAAAAGAAATAAAGCCTTCACTATTTGCGTATAACATGATATACTTAGAAAGATTTCATTAAAAAACAGAAACAATATGTATGGTAAAATAGCAGGTTATAATATTAACACAAAGAAACTGGTATAATTTCTATCTGCAAGCAATGAACTAGAGAAAAGAGAAATTAAGAAAGCAATCCCTTTTACAAGTATATCAAAATGATAAACTACCTGATAATAACTTTAGCAAAGGAGGTAAAAGACCTATAAACTGAAAATGACAAGACTATTAAGAGAAATAGGAGACATGAAAAAGCAAAAAAATATTCCATGCTCATGCTTCAAAAAATTAATATAGCTAAAATGGCCATGGTTAAAATACTTAAAGCAATATGTATATGCAATGCGAATCCTATCAAAATCCCAGTGATGTTTTTCAATGAAAAAGAACAAACAATATTAAAATTTGTATGTAATAACAAAAAACTTTGAATAGCCAAGATTATCCTCAGAAAAAAAGAGAGTTAAATAAATGGAGGAATAATGTTCCCCAACTTCAAACTACACTACTATATTACTGCCATTCAGGCAGTTTGTTGTAGGAATAAATATAAAGATATAGACCAATATAACAAAATTGAGAGCCCAGAAGCAAAATCACACAACTTTGGAAGTTAATTTGTGACAAAGGAACCAAGAACATACAATGAGATAAAGAAAATCTCTCCAATATATGATATTGGATAATTGGACAGTCAGGTGCAAAAAAACTGAAACTAGATCACTTGTCAATGTCATATATAAAAATTAAGTTTGAATGGATTAAAGATCTAAAGGCAAGATCTGATACCATAAAATACATAGAAGAAAACATAAGCAAAAGAGTCCATGACATGACTTTCAGAAAGGTCTTTAGTGAAGTGGCACCAAAGTCCAAGGAAACAAAAACAAAATTAAATAAATGGGACTATACCAAACTAAAAGCTTCTGTACAGGGAAAGAAGCTACCACAAAACAAAAAAGGCGCTCTACTGATTAGGAGAAGATATTTGTACACTACATACCAGACAAAGGATTAATCTCCTATATATATAAAGAGTTCATACACCTCAACAACAATAACAACAACAACAAATAACCCACTCAAATGGGTAGAATCTGAATAGATTCTTCTCTAGGGAAGATACATAGTTGGCCTATGGACACAGGGAAAAATGCTCTACATCACTTATCATCAAGGAAATGCAAACAAAAATCAGAATGAGATGTTATCCTATACCTGTGAGAATAGCCTATATCAAAAAGACAGAATGAACAAGCACTGTTGAGGGTGTGGATAAAAAGGAACTTTTTTACACTGAGAGTGGGAATGTAAATTAATGCAACTTCTATGAAAAACAGTATGGAGATTTTCTTCTTTTGAAAGAAAAGAAAGAAGGAAAAGGAGGAAGAAATGTTTTTAAGAAAAGGAGAAAGACAGAGAACTTTTATTTGTCTGTTTACTTGCTTACTAATTATCTTGAGTCTGGGTCCTTGGGCTTTACATTATCCATGCTCCAGTCTGAGCCTTAGTCCTGGGACAGCAGGACATGCCTTTATGGAGATTCTTTAAAAAAAAAAAAAATTGATTATTTCATCCAGCAATCCCCCTTCTAGGTATACATTTGAAGGAAACAAAAACATTAACAAGAAAAGGTATGTGTATCCCTTTGTTCATTGATTGCCAACCAAAATAGCCAAAATGTGGAATCAATGTAAATCCCCATCAACAGATGACAGCATGAAGATGTGGTAATTTCACTTATTGGAATTCTACTTAGCTATTAAAAAGATGACATTGTGCCTTTTACAATTACCTGGGTGGAACTTGAGGTGTTACACTAAGTAAAATAAGCAAGGAAAAAGAAGAAATATAGGATGGTTTCACTCATATATGGACTATGAAACAAAAACATGAATGAACCACCAAAACACAACAAAACTCCGAGAACCCTGATGTAAGATTGTGGTTACCAGAAGGGTAGCATGCAGGGATGGGGGAAACCTGGGGTTGAAAAGGTAAAAACGATAGTGGTGATGGACACTGGAACTATGTTGGTGGGTTTGGTGTGATATACACAGTGGCTAATATGTAAATCTATTCCCCTGAAATTTATATAGTATTGTAAACCAATGAGACAATAATAAAAACTGTACAGACATAAATGTGCCATCCTAAATTAAATAACCTAGAAGACTGGGGTTAGGTCATATTCCTGAGGTATATATTTTTGCTTGTTCAATTAATAAACCTATGGTGTACCATATTGCATCTTAAATATAAAAGTAGGAACTCTAAGAATTATATCACTTTTTCCACCAGATTCTTCGTTAACACATTATCTAATGGAGAGAAATGTTTATAAATAAATATTAGAAATGTTAAAACACACTAACTGAAGTAAGCAGTTCACAATAAAAAGAATGGTTAACTTTCAGAAAGGGCTTAAAGGGGCGTGCATCTGGTGTGGCTGCAAACAGTTTTAATGTTTTTGGTCACCATCTTGAAATTCCTAATCATTTTATCTTTGAGTTTGTGTTGTTTAAGTGAAGTCAAATGGGCCAATGGAGCATGCACCTAAAGTTAGGATCACCAACTCACACAATGTCTTGCATCCTCTGGAGAAGTTCTCACCTCTGCAGTCCCAACTCCAGCTCACAAAGGGCTTCTGCTTAGTCTCTGCCTTCGGGAAGAGGTAACTGGGTTGGTCTGTGGTAGGGAGCCTGGATGCAGGTGCAGGGAAACTGGTCAGATGTGTGTCACTGTTCAACACTGATGTACTCACAGGTTCACATGACAGGAAAATCTTATTTACCCCTAATGTGGCTCTTGCCACCCTAAATCCAGATATTTATTGCCAGAGGATGCTTCCTTTGTGAGTCACCTGTCTACTGGACTGAGAAAAAATAAGATTGACTTCCTCATCTTTGGATGGCATATTCCTTTTATTTTTCCCTGTTTTGGTTCACAAATTATGTAGTTTGTCCAACTTACCTTTGTTTCTAAAAGACTGACGTTTAATTAACTCTTGGGAGAAATTACTTAAACACAAAATCAAGCAAGTCGTTCTGCAGCATTTTTGTTTCAATTACATATGTGCGATGTGTTAGATAATATCATACAAATGACTAATCAGTCAATTACATTTCTCAACTGAGGTGACAAAGCAAAACTAATGTGCATTAATTGGATGGTAGATGAGTGATCATAAAGTACAAGTCTGATAGAAGGATGAGGATCAAGAAAAAACTTCTCCTATTTTCAAACTCCCATGCTTTATTTCAAGTGAGAATTTGACCTTTATCTTTATGAAGACTAGACAAAAAGAAATAATCCCCAGGCAAGGAACAGGTAGAAAGTCTGGGGTAATGATTTTTAAAAGGTCTAGAAATTCCTGAATTTCATAAAAAAAATATTGTGTTAGTTATTATCAGAATATTGGAATCTGGCATCCAATTTCTTGTTATAAGAATTTCTGTGTTGTGATAAATGACCCTATTCCATGAAAATGTCCATGATTAGCATTTTCCTTTATCAAAAGTCAATAAGAATTTGATGTAACAACTGAAGTGAAATTGATCTTTGGTATGAGAAGGTGTTAAATATTTGAAGTTATATATGATTTAGTCCAAGATGGAATGTGACATTATAGAACTCCAATTATCTTTGGACATATTTCAAGAGTTTTCATGACTTGAAGATAGTCATTACAAGACAGTTCCACTTACCAGGCCAGTATTACATTGAGATTTCAGCCTATCAAAATATTCCATTAACATCCTATCACAGAAGCTTAGAATTAGATGATTTTGCTCCAGCTCTCTTGACAAGTTCCCATTTTTAAAATGGTTGCCATTTGTAGTATTAATGTGGAAAGGAAAATATAGCAGAAAAAATGTTAAAAAAACCTAAGTTGCATGTTTCTCAGTATCACAGCCAATAAACTGTCTCTAAAACAGACTGGCAGACATTCCGAAGTGCTACTAAAACAGGAGGCAGGGAAACATGAGAAGCTACAAAGAATATGCTGTAACACAGAAGAGAAGAAACCATTTATTGCTTTTTCTCACTCTCTCACTCTTCAATGTGAACAGCAAGTAAAAGATAAATGTCTTCTGAGACACATTTCCTAATGTGTAACAGAAAACTATCAATCCCTAAGCAGAGATGGCTGCCCTTGTCTGTGATTAATTAGGTTATGAATCCTGGGAGGACATCTGTGTATCAAGGACTGCTTAGGACTGCAGAAGAGGGTATAGAACAAGTTCACAGATTTTCAGTTTCTAGAAACAAAGTGACTCAGGGGTATTCTCCTTATTAACCTTATATCAAATATCAGAATTAGAAAGACAGGAAACTGAAAGGAGTTCCCAAGTTATTTTCTCCATCCAATACCACTGCAATAGCTTCCTTAAAACTGCATAATCGTTCCCCCTAAAAATTGGGGCCAGAATAACATAGGTCTTTAAAAATTCTTCATCAGTAACAACTCTTGCAGTGGAAAGAATGTCACAGCTTCAGAAAGAACATACTACCTTAATTGACTCGAGGGCCTCCATCTTGTTCCCAGCTATCCTTTCTTGGAAGTGTAATGTTTAGAACATAACATGAAGTCTCCAGGCTGCTTTACCCACATTCACTGGATGACTTTGGATAAGGTGCTATGTTTCTTGAAATTTTGACCACCCATTGAATGTAAAATATGCTAGTATTTTTTACATGCCACTTAGAAATTAAAACAAAACTGTCAACTATCTTCATAAAATACTCAGTAGTAAGATGGAGCACAATTTCAGAGATGTTAAAATGTGATTTAAAAAAAAATGTGTGCTATGATCTAAATGACTGTGCTTCCAAAAATTCAGATGCTAAAAACTCCAAGGTGATGATTTTAAGATGCAGGCTTAGGGAAGTGATTAGGTTATAAAATTAGAACCCTCTGAATGAGGTTAGGGCCCATATGAAAAGGGCCTGTCAGTAGTCTCCAGTCCCTTCCATCGTGTGCGGCTCAGCCAGAAGTCAGCAGTCTGCATCCCACAAGAGGGTCCTCAGCAGAACCTGAGCATCTCTGGCACCCTAATCTTGAATTTCCAGTCTCCAGACTATATTAAAAAAAAGTTTGCTGTCTATGAGCCTACATAATTTTTATAGCAGCCCAAATGGACTAAGACAGTGTGCATCTCAAAACCAGTGAAATATGATGCTTAATGTTTCTAAGCCACAGCTTCCTCAGCAGTAATATGTGGCTGGAAGCTAAACTACATTATTAAAAATTTAGTGAGGATAAAATCAGCTTTAACTATTATTATTTTATTGAATCTACTCGGACCAAATTTCTTCAAGAATCTATCCACGAGGTGAGGGAGGATCAATCCACTCTGAGCACAATAGACTAGAAACAATATTCTGAAAATTCTACTAGAAAGTCATGAGCACACTTCATGTTTGTGAGAAAAGCAGAGTTAGAGAATCGCCAGAATGCATGGCCACAAACAGAATCACCAGAAGTGCTTCTGACCACTTCTTGGCTCTCCCCCAGGATCCCCTATTTAAAAATTGCAGCCAGCTGGGCCCCTCTCAGATAGGGGCTCTGAAAAGATCATAGCCAAAGGTAGTATGACTGCAGGTCATGATTAATATTGATCCTTTTTTTGTGTGTGTGGTACAATCATACTCTGTGCTCATTACATGAAACGCCTCTCTTTTTTCTTGTGTAGAGGGTGAAAAAGGAACATAGGGAGGAGTTGCAAATGCATGTAATTTTATAAAAGGTCTAAAATTTTTGAAGCTGTCAAATTAAATCAGCTGAGTAAAGCTATACTACAGGTACAAAAGAGAGATTCAGTGTTATTTTCCTGTGAGTGAAACACTAGAGGCTCAATGCCTTTGAAATGCACTTGTAAGAAGCGTGATTGGCATCAGCTGTGAGGACGGAGTGACCAACATAGAAATAATGAGGAGAGGCCTGCAGGCAGAAACACCATGAAGAGTATGATGAGTATGTGCATGACTGAAGATCAATATGTTCAGAAGATGATGGAATGGGTTTCAATGAGGGGAATAAATTGATTCAGATAGCTGGAGTGTGTGCAGGCAGACCAAGAAGGACTGACGATCTGATACCTGCCAACACCGACATGAACGACGTGGTAGGAGATGAGGGGGGGCTTCACTGGTATGTGGACTGCTTTTCAGTCTGGGAACAGCAGGGTGTGAATATGAGTGAATAAGTGTGTTCTTATTTCAGAACCAAAGACTTTGCACCTTCAACACAGGTTTCAAGCATGTGAGTCAATTTTACTATTATTAGGTCTAAAGAGGATGGAAAATTTGTGTAAGGCCTCAGTTTACAATAATCAAGTCTTGAAAATAAAGATTCAATTTTCTTTTACAATTAAAAAAATCCAGAATAATCTGTAGTAAACCTGAACTATGTCCACAATAACATCACTATTATACTATCGTTATTACTCAAGGTCTCTGGCTTTATTATGAAAAAATGCTATATGCCCTACTTCTCCAGTTTGAGATCGCTACAGGGATGAATCTCCTATATTTCAGCAACGGGATTGAAGACCTGCTCAGCAACGCTTCTCGAAATAAAGTTTCTAGGAGCTAGAAACTATAGAATAGATTAGGTAATTACTCTATACAGGTAATTAATTGTCAACCAATTGTATATCTTGGCTATATTTCCTCCCTGATTTCCTTATCACATTTCCTCTAATTGTTCATTATACTACTTTAAAAGTTTTCTGCTAGAAGAAATCCCAAACTATCAGGAACTGTTTGTCTTTTTCCTTTCCCATCCATTTTGCATTTAAAAGATCTACGTAAACAAATACTATGTGGCTATTTAAAAAAAAAAAGAGATGAAATCCTGCCATTTACAATAACATGGATGAACCTAGAGGGAAGTATGCTTAGTGAGATAAGCCAGAAGGAGAAAGACAAGCATTGCATGATTTGTAGAGAAACCAAATGAACCAAATTAAACAAAAATATACTTTTAGTGATTACCAGAAGAGGAGGATAGAGTTGGGTAAATAGGGTAAAAGGGTCAATTATAATGTGAAGGACAGAATTGAACTGTTGACGATGAACAATATATTATATACAGATGTTTATTTACAATGATGCACACCTTAAATCTACATAACGTTAAAAATCTATCTCAATCCCTAAAATTATCACATAATAACATTTTGAGATTGATTTTCAAAGTAATTTATTTATCAGTTAAAGAAATCAGCAACTTTCCAAAATAAATATAAAAATAATTTTAAACATTTCATAATTATAACAAATTAAACAACATATTTATAAACTTGATGCATGGTCTCATGAAGTTGCATGGATGAATTCTACATTTCTACTCTAAACATTTCAGATAAGAGCTATTTCAGTTTTATGAGGTCTTACTTCATTGTGCGAAATGGGTACGTATTGGTCTCCACTATGAGGAGAATGAGGAGGAGGAGAAGATGAAGAAGACGGAGACAACAATGATGACCATGATGTCCCAAGAATCTCAATTGTTTTATGGTTCCCTAGATAATTCATTGTACCAATTCTCTCTAATTCCCTAACAGGAAGAAGTGTTCTCAAAATGTCAGTGTTCTAGATTTCATTTTTCCTAGTGCCTTATTTATGTACTTTTGGTTCACTTCAACCTAGTTTAAACAAAGAAAGGAATGCCTGGCTGGGAAAGATTGGGGATAATCACAGAAATCTCGGGGAATAGGGAAAACTTCAGAAGTTGAAGAAAGCAGAAACAGAAAAGCCAGCAGGAATGTAGGCAGCTTCTGCCTCTTTTTGCCACTCTCTTCCTCTCTGTTCCCTCTCTATGTCTCTCTTGCTCTTATTCTATCTCTTGACTGATTGTCACTGCTGTGATGTACATGTGCATAGTTAAAATCACACTCAGAGTTTACATGTCCTCATTTGATGTCACTCACAGAAATAAATGATATATCTCAGGCTCAATGATAAATTTTTTTTAAAAAAATTTGATTAACTTAGCTTGAGTCAGGTGAACATGTTCTGGAAATATGTTGTAGACAACAGAGTAAGTTTATAGAGTAGAAAGGGTTCCCAGGGTTCAGAGGATGGAGTGAACACATCTCAGAGAAGTTGTGACCTAGTAGCCATTTCAAAAGTGTCTACTAAACCTGTTTCCTCAGAAGCATCGTTCCCCACTCTTTTACTGAGTTTTTCTATCAGGTAACCACTTTAAAACTAACTAACCCAGGAATTCATCTCCTCACCCTTTAGCAAGCATTTCTTTTCTGGCTCAAGTTCCATTGCACACTGGTTTGAACAAGTTTTCTTTGTCTTCTTCTCTCAACTTCCATATAAGTTCGACAATTATCATACTGCAAAAAAACAAACAAACAAAAACAAAAACAGCTGTCTGTTTTCATGGAATCCTCTTCCTGTCCTAAAACACCTTCCTTCCTTGGGTTTTGAGAGCTGTCTAAGATTCCGATCTTCCTTCTACTTCTGTTCCCTTGGTTCTTCCCCATTACTTTTAAAGCTTCGTTCTGGCACCAGATTCTTTTCCCTTGGAAAAATTAATCTAATTCAATAGCTTTAATTACTCAAATCTATATACTTCAGCCAATGATCCCATTGTGCTCCTAGCTCCCATGTTTGAAACCCTATCATTATCTTAATCTCATTACTGTGCATAGCCAGTTACTCGCCAAGGTCTGCTGATCATTTCTTTGTAATGCCTTTCAGAATTTTTCAAACCACATTGAGCACCCACCAGTAGGTTTTTCTTTTTCTTTCTTTTTTTTTTTAAAGTAAAGTTGCAGGAAAGAATGAAGGCAGGCAGGCAGGAAGAGATAGGTGGAAGAAATATTTTATTTTATTTTTATTTAATTGTTTTCACTGGTTGTCCATGCCACCCCCCAACCCCTGCACCTGGGACTCAAACCCAGGAGTATATGGCCTGCCTTCCTTTGGAGGCAACTGACCTAACTGTTACTCCATGAGGGTGCACCAGCATTTCATTATTAAATACCTGGAAAACTAAAACAGCGGTCTTTCTGTTCTTCATTCTTTCAGTTATGTTATTATAACTTTCTAAATAATGTCCTTCACCAGTAGTATATCCACATGCCTCTCTGGTCTATGAACCTAATACAACTTATTACATCTCAAAATAAATCCAAACTATAAAGAAATCTTTGAAACCTGGGCTGCTTCGTTATATAATCTATCCCCAATCAGTTCCTCCAACTCCAGCAAGACCAGTTTCTTGGTGAGTCACACACACTGTACTTTCCTATCCATACCACTCTTGTTCTACCTAGTCATAATATATTTTAAATTTCCTTTTGTCAATATAGTGCTTCATATTTTTTTTCAAGACCTATCCTGCTTCATCCTAAATTGATCATTCCCTAAGCACTTATACAATGTTCTTTGTACTGTGTTGGTCACATATTGCTTACAGACATTCTTAAATGTTTACTTCCTCAATTAAATTGAAAAACCATGAATAAAAGAGACATGATGCTTTTCATAGTGTCAGGTATGTGTAGACCAGCAGTTATAAATAGGAAGCTTATAGATCAAAAGAGAACTACTGAGATGCTATGTAATATATATTGATATTACATATGCATAAATATATACATATATATATAAGCAAATATCAATGCCCTAATCCTAGATGGGTGAATATGTTATATTACGTGATAAGAAAAAAGTAATGCCGCAGATGGAACAAAGACTGTTAATAAATTGTCATTGATTGACTTCCGGATGGTGACTCAATAGGATGCGCTTTTGGTTGCTCCCCACAGACACAGAAAAAAACAAACAAACTACCTATTTTCCTGAGACAAACACCAAGAAACAACTGCACTTCAGCTGGTGACAGACAGCTGACAATTAACACAGCTGGGATCTCAGCTAAGCCACAGATAAGGATTTGGGATAGAGTTTGGGACTCTCAACACGCACGGTGGGGCAGAAGCTAGAGATTTTGAGTCCAGTTGCAGAAGCAGAGAGAGAAGAGCCCAGTGGGGCTGAGATATGGAACTACAGAGGGCCGACTTGGGAGGGGGTAAAAGGAGAGCCAGCTCACCCAGAACTAAACTGGAGGCCACATGGTGAAATTGCACTGGATGGAGCCATTAGCAGAAATCAGCCAGAGCTTAAATCCCTCCCACAACCATTTCACACCAGAGCCTGGGATATACCAAGCAGAGAGCCCACCCACCACATATCTGCCCACCAGAAACTCCACCCATCAGATACCCCACCCACTGGATTACAGTGAGAAGGCTGTCCCAAACCTCAATGCTGCCCGCTAGCTCCACCTTGTGGGCAGAGTCGAAACTACAGCCTGAATGCCAATCCTGGGCAAGTCAAACCTATGCAAAGCCAGGGAAATCCAACCCTCAGAAATATAAGCGGAAAGCCGAATAGAGCAAAGGCACAGGGAAATACACGTGAAATGATACATCTCATTAAAAAACCCAGGGCAAAAGCTGAATACAGCACACGTATGTAAATTACCTGAAGAGGAATTTAGGGTAACAGCGACTAACATACTCCTGGAAATCCAGAAATCAGTAGAGGCTGTAAACAAGAATGTCAGGAAGAAAAGAATTAAGACAAGAAATCAAAGAGGTGAAAGACATGATGGCTGAATTAAAGAACTCAAGAGAATGACTCAACAATAGGATGGATGAAGCTTCCAATAGAATCGGTGATCTGGAAGATAGGAAGAAGAAATCAATCAAGAAAACCAGCAAAGAGATTTTAAAAACTTCAAAGAATCGAAGACAACATTCAAGACTTCAAAAGGAATGACATTCGCATCATAGGGGTCCCAGAAGAAGACAGAGAAAGAGGGGGTAGAAACTATATTTGAAGAAATAATAGATGAGGATTTCCCCAGTTTGAAGAAT
Source organism: Solenodon paradoxus (assembly GCA_004363575.1). Taxonomy (NCBI): domain Eukaryota; kingdom Metazoa; phylum Chordata; class Mammalia; order Eulipotyphla; family Solenodontidae; genus Solenodon; species Solenodon paradoxus. The sequence continues at coordinate 52,047 of RJWH01001643.1, forward strand.
GAAGCCAGCCTCCAGATCCAGAAAGCTCAAAGAGTTCTAATGAAAGAAACCCAAACAGAAATATACCTAGACAAATTGTGATAAAAATGTCAAAAATACAACATAAAGAAAGACTATCAAAGGCAGCCAGATAAAAACATGTCACATACAGAGGAGCACCCATAAGATTGTCAGCAGACTTCTCAAATGAAACTCTATATGCCAGAAGAGAATGGAATACAAAATTTAACGTGCTGAAAGAAAAGGATTTTCAACCTAAGATACTACATCCAGCAAGATTATCACTGAGAACTGAAGGAATGATAAAAACCTCTTCTGACAAGCAAAAGTTAAAGGAGTTGATCAGCACAAAACCAGATTGTAAAAAATATATTAAAGGATGTTATACAAAATATAAAAAAGTCACGCAGAAAAACCGTAAGACAGCAAATATTAAAAGTGGGGAGGAAGAGAATAAGAATGTAGATAGTTAGAATGAGTGGAAGACTAATATGCTTTCAAATAAAGTCAGGTAGTAAACATAGAACTGTGAATGCTAACTTCAGGGTTACCTCAAAATACATTCCCAGTGAGAAAGCAAAGAAGAAAACAAAAGGCAAAATCAATCAAAACATAACTGTACCCATTTGATCTAAAAAGAGAAAGAAAACAAAGTCATCATCTGGAGCAACATACAAAAGACAAATTATAAAATGACACTAAGCAGTTTACATATCAATAATCACCCTAAACATTAATGAACTGAAATCACCAATCAAATGACTCAGACTGGATGAATGGATTAAAAAGCATAGCTCAACCTTCTGCTGCATTCAGGAAACCCAACTTTTTCCAAAAGATAAACAAAGGCTCAAAGTCAATGGCTGAAAGACATCCTACAGTGGAATGGCAACCACAAAGGAGCAGGAACAGCTATACTCATATCAGATAAAATAGAATTCCATCTAAAAAGCATAACAAAAGACAGATATGGACACTATATATGATTAAAGGATCAATCCAGCAGGAAGACATAGTGCTATATATGTACCAAATGAAGGAGCATCAAAATATAGCAAGCAAGTATTATTAGATCTGAAGGGAGACAGTGACAGCAACACAATAACAGTGGGGGACATCAACATTACACTTAAACAATGGGCAGATCAACCAGGCAGAAAATTAATAGGGAAACATCCACTTTAAATGACCATCTGGAACAGAGAGGTCTAACAGACATATACCAATCACATCACCCAACAGCTACAGATTTCACTTTCTTCTCAAGTGCTCATGAAACATTCTCAAGGACAGAGCATATGCTGGGATACAAACATCTCTCAACAAATTTATAAAGATTGAAATCATATCGAGCATCTTCTCAGACCAAAATGGCCTAAAACTGGGAATCAGTCACAAAAACAAAGATGGAAGATCCCAAACCAATTGGAAACTCAACAATATGCTCCTGAATGACTCTTAGGTAAAAGAGGAAATCAAAGAGGAACTTAAAAAATACTTAGAGACAATGAGAATGAGGACAGAAGGTACCAGAATCTATGGGATGCAGCAAAGGGAGTATTGAGGGGAAAAAAATCATCACAATCCAGGCCTATCTCAAAAAACAGAAAAATCACAAATAAACCACTTAACTCTATATTTAAAACAACTAGAAAGAAAAATAATTAAAGGGAAAAATCAGCAGAAGAAACGAAATAATCAAAATTCGAGCAGAAATAAATGAAATAGAAAACAACAAGACAATCCAGAAGATCAATGAAACCAAAAGTATGTTCTTTGAATAAGCAAGCAAAATTGACAAGCCATTGGCTAGACTAGCAAAGAAAAAGGGAAGAAAATTCTCCTAACTAGAATCATAAATGAAAGGAGAGAAGTTACAAGAGATACTGCAGAAATTCAAAATGTAAGGGACTACTATGAACAGCTCTATGCTACCCTTGAGAATATGGACTGATTTCTAGAAATGTGTAGTCTACCAAGACTGAAGCAAGAAGAAGCAGAAAACCTGAACAGGGAAGTCACAAGCAAAGAAATTGAAGAAGTAATCAAAGGTCTCCAAAAAATAAAGGTCCACGACTATATGACTTCTCCAATGAATTCTACCACACCTTCAGAAAAGAATTAACACCTATTCTTCTCAAGTTCTTCCAAAGTATTGAAAAACAGGGAATTCTCCCAAATACCTTTTATGAGGCTAACATTACACTGATACCAAAAGCCATAAAAGATGTCACCAAGAAAGAAAATTATAGACCAATATTCCTAATGAACATAGACACAAAAATTATCAGCAAAATATTAGCAAGCCGAATGCAACAATTCATTAAAAGATCATGCATCATGACCAAGTGGGATTTATTCTGGGATGCAAGGATAGTTCAACAGACATAAATGTATTAATATCATACATCATATCAACAAAAGCAAAGAGAAAAACCACATGATCATATCAATAGATGCAGAGACAGCTTCTGACAAGATCTAACACCTATTTATGATAAAAACCCTCCATAAAATGGGAATAGAAGATTCATACCTCAACATAATAAAGGCCATATGTGAAAAACCCAAAGCCAACATCATAGTCAATGGAGAAAAATTGAAAGCAATTCCTCTTAGGTTAGGAACAAAGCAAGGTTGTCTGTTCTCACCACTGGTATTTAACATTGTACTGGAGGAATTAGGCAGGAAAGGAAATAAAAGGAATCCAAATTTGGAAGGAGGAAGTAAAACTCATTATTTGAAGATGAAATGATTATATATACTGAAAAACACAAAAATTCTATCCAAAAACTTCTAGAACTCATCAATGAATACAGTAAAGTGGTAGGCTACAAATACAATGCACAAAAATCTGTTGCATTTTTACTCACAAAGAGCATGCTAGAAGAAAACGGAATTACAAAAATCACACCATTTAAAATAGAAATTAAACAAATGAAATACCTGGGCATATACCTAACAAAGGAAGTAAAGGAACTATACAACAAAAAACACATTCCTTCTTAAAAGAAATAGAGCAGGACAAAAGAAATGGAAAGAAACCCCGGGCTCATGACTGGGAAGAATCAATATCATTAAAATGGCCATCTTATCTAAAGTATTTACATAAGTTTAATGAAAGCCCTATTAAAATCCCACAGACTTATTTTCAGGAAATAGGACAAAAACTCTTAAAATTTGTATGGAACAACAAAAGACCCCAAATATCCAAAGCAATCATTAGAAAAAAGAACAAATCTGGAGGAATCACACTTTCAGACTTTGAACTATATTACAAAGCAATAATGATCAAAATGATATGGTACTGAAATAATAACAGAGGCACAGATCAGAGGGATGAACTGATCACCAGAAACTGACCCACTCACATACAGTTAGTTAATCTATGGCAAGGGAACCAAGATCATACAATGGAAAAAGGAGAATCTCTTCAACAAATGTTTTTGGGAAAACTGGACAGCCACATGCAAAGGAATGAAGCTAGACCACTCTCTAACACCATTCACAAAAATTAACTCATAATGGATTAGAGACTTGGACATAAGACCAGAAACCATAAAGCTTTTAGAAGACAACAAAGGAAAGACTTTCCATGACATCAGTTGTAGAGAAGTCTTTGGGGACCCAACTCCACCATCAAGAGAAACAAAAAGAAAAATAAACAATTGGGACTACATCAAATTAAGAAGCTTCTTCACAATAAAAGAAAATATCACCAAAACCAAAAGGAAATCTACTAACTGGGAGAAGATATTTGCATTCAATATGTCCCACAAAAGCTTAATATCTAAAATATACAAAGAACTCATAAAATTCAGCAACAGAAGAACAGGCTATCCAATCAAAAAATGGAGGGAGTAATTGGAATGACACTTTTCTGAAGAGGATATATAGATGGCCAACAGGCACATGAAATTATGTTCCCACCAGCTGGCTATCAGGGAAATGCAAACTGAAGCAAGATTATCACCTTACAACTGAAAGATTGATTATTATCCAAAAGTCTGGAAACAACAAATATTCTCAAATATATAGAGAAAAGGGAACAGTTTTGCACTGTTGGTGGGAGTGCAAATCAGTACAACCCCTATGGCAAACAATTTAGAGATGCCTCAGAAAACTGAAGGTGGAAATTCCATATGATCCAGTCATTCCACTTCTGGGCATCTACCCAAAAGATTGAAAAGCGCTCATCCACAGAGATGTATGTATTCCCATGTTTACTGTGGCCCTCTTCACAGTAGCTAAAAACTGGAAATTACCTAAGTGTCCAACATTAGATGAATGAATACAGCAGATGTGGTACATATATACAACGGAATAATACATAGCCTTTAGGAGAAATGAAACCCTGTCATTTTAATCAACATGGATGGAACTAGAGGGGATTATGCTAAGTGAAACAAGTCAAAAGAAAAAAGATAGGTACCAGATGATCTCACTCATAGATGAAATGCAAATAGATAAAACAGAGGAACAGATGAAATAGAACTAACCCTGAAACATCTGTAACAGAACTTAGGTTACCAAAAGGAAATGGGGTGGGCTGGGGCAAATGGTGGTGGAGCCCACTGGACAATGGGAAAGAATTCTTGGTGATTTGATGGAGGACATGGTATATTGAAATATAAGTAAGAAATAGGTAACCTATACATAGGAAATTATTCTAATGTGTAGAATAATTACTACAATAAAAAAAGTGAAAAAGAATTGCTATAAAATTATCCTGGATTATATAGGCAAGCTCCCAAATGTCCTTTTTATATAAGAGAGAGGCAAAAGAATCAATATCCTAGTGAGTTGGGGTACAACTTAGAAAATGGAGGTAGGCAAAGAGCCAAGGAAAGCTGAGAGCCTCTAGAAAAATGGAAAGGTAAGGAAATATTCTCCTCTAGAACTTCCAGAAGGACACAGCCCTGCCAATACTTTGATGTTAGTCTTAGGAGAGCAATTTCAGCCTTCTCATCTATACAACTATGAGATAATAAATTTGTATTGTTTTAAGTCATCAGGTTTATAGTAATTTGATATTACAAATTTGCTTATTTGCATTAATTGCAAACTACTACACATGCCTACATGAAGTCCCTATCGCTTCCCTACAACAATTCCCAGGAGCTGGGTGACAGCTGTACCTTCTGGAGACTCCACACCTAGTTCATTGGAGTAATGAGTTATTTTTAATCTTGATGTCATAAGTGCTTGATTTCATGACATCCCAGCCATTTAATGACTAAATAACCCCCAAATATATTGAAATTATTACATCTCATGTTAAAAGCTAAATATTGTTATGTTTTTTAAATAAATCAATGAAAGAAGATAGGATAAATGTTGCCAATTAAATAAGAACTGTAGCTATTGTCTTCAAAATATAACCCCTAAAATTGTAGTTGAAGGTGTAGCTGCAGATTTTATGTGATATTATTGCTGAGTAGAAATAGTTTGATGGATTAGAACAGAATTTTGGTATGACTGAATAATTTTATTAAAGAAGAAAGTGCAAGCATTATATAACAAATTTCAGAGAAAATTTTCTAAGCACCAAAAATTAAAATTGAAAGAAAAGTTGAGCATCACCACAGTTACCCACAGACAACCCAGCTAATTAAGCACGTGTTCTTCATCCTGTTATTTAAGAACATCTGATAGCAAGTGTTCTGAAAAATGAACAACTCCATATGTCCAATACTATCCATGTCTATGTGCTTTACAAGTCTGAATAGAAAATACATAGTGCTGTTTTCTCAGACCAAATTCAGATATTTAAAGTTTCATGTGATCATAGAATTGCTTTGCTTTATCAAGTACTGCCTGAAAAGACTTAAGAGAACATTTTTGTTGTAGTTGGTGAAATATTTTAGAATTACTGTGACTTGAAAACACAATAAACTCCAGGCTGCAACAATTTAAAAAATAAAATGGGCTCGAAGAAGTAAGATTCAAGGCTAAGAAGAATCTGCTTCTATAAGCTGAATTAAACTTGTCTTTTATTAGGCCCCCAGAAGAGGCACTCACCTCTGTGTTTTAGTTGATCCGATGTACTTGCTGCACAAACACTGAACTTCTTGGAAAAAAAACTCAGATAATCATCACCATTCAGACTCTTTCTAATTGTTTAAAGGCAAAATCTATCAGACAGTACTATTTTACACACCTCAGAGAATACAACTTCATAAAACTGTTTTAGCATTTCCTTTCTCCTGTAACAGTTTTTTGAAAAGAGAGCCGCAAATATTTTTCTAAGTAAAGATTATGGAAGTCAAAAAGATGTCATGATGACAAAAGTCCACACTAATTCCCTTCAGTTTTCATTAGCCAGACTTGTTATTCTACTTTTGAATCTCCCCCTTATAATAGTTGTCAATCAAGTTAACCTATTGAATGTGAAGTTGTATGATAAAAACCCAACTTGTTCTCTCACTAAAAGAATCTCTGCACTTGTGAACTTATCAAAGTCAAATTCAAACCCAAACAAATGGTAGAAATATGAAAACTCACTGTTCTAAGACCATTTGATACTAAGTTGAATAAATTAGCCCAAGACCTATTCATAGTGTTCTTAAAAGAATAACTGCTTGAGTTTTTCTCCTGCTGTGAATTCACTCTCTAAAATGGCTACTTTTGAAAGCCATTAGCCTTTTCAATAATTAAATTTGAATCACCAAGGGAGATTCAAAATTCAAGTACAGAGCTAATAGTCACTGAATCACTGCTATTTGGCAAGCATTTTCCTAGGCACTTTAAATATGCTTTTTATTTAACAACTTTAATAGACATTTATTATTATTTTCTCCAATTTTAAGATTAGAAGCCCAAGGTCCAAAGAGGTCATGCTTACAATGATTATAGACAGCCATTCTGACTCCCTGTTCTTTTCATTATCACCAGTCAAATCTCCCCATATTATCCACTTCTGTGTAGACAGCTCTGTGAAGAACCTCAGCTAATCCCAGTGTCTGGAACTTTCGAAGTCCCCTACAAACTGAAGTTGTATTTGTTTTGAAAGAGCTAAAACAGATGACCCGGTCTCCCAGAACTGATCTCCTTAAGTCACACTATGGAGATTATTTTTAATCAAGGCCAATGGAGAACAACCCTGGAGGCAGAGACGTCCCTGCCTTTCTCCGCCTCTTGTGCCTTTCTCTTAATCAAAGAAGCCATCACTGCTTCCTAAGCCTCCACCTTCCCTTGAATCAAGAAATGGTCATTATTCCCTAAAAGAATGTAGAAAGGAAAATTAAATGTATATTTGTTTTCAGAGTAAAGAAGAGTCGGTCAACCCTTTTTGTCATCGGAAGACCCCCAGCCTCTATCCTTCACATCCCAGCCCACGTTTCTCGGCTTTAAAATAGGTTACAAGTCTGGACTTCCGCTATTACCTCAAAATTTATCACCATGCAAATTATCCATAAATAGGTTATTAAATTTGATTTTTTCCTCATAACTGATAGTGTCTAATGCTGATTTGCTTGTTCCTCCAGCCAGTGAAAAACCTTAGAAGAAAAGAGGAATTTTTCGATGGCCCCCACAGTTGGTATGATTTCTGTTATTTCACAAAATATCTTATAAACATTTTGTATTACAAATATTTTAAAACATCATAAATATTGAAAACAAGTAGTTATAAACAATAATGCTCATTCATTTATTACCTTATATAGTTACCATGTGACTTAACTTTCAGGATAAGAAAGTCACTATGCATTCCAATTATTTTTAAGTCTTTCTCTACACATTGAGGAGCTGTCTATATTTTCTCCTAACAGCTACATGTTCTTAGTTACTATGTATTTCTTCCTTAATATGGTTTTACTTGCAAAAAGGCTTCTAGAAGTCTTAATTCTTGAGAACAATATAATAGAGCTGGATAATTAGAAAATTACTGGAATAAGCCTTAATCGCTTTCTAATTTCCTGTTTACAAACATGACTTCTTTGATACACACATACTCCTTTTAAAAGATATTTATTTATAACTTTATACCTTTATTTTCATTTTGTTAGAAATCATATTTATTAAAGATAATAAGAATAATTAATAGAAAATTGAAATCATATCTCCCAAAATGTCCTGTTAGCTACATTCTAGTAGTCTTCATTCACACAGAGATATAGTTTTAAAACAAAAAATACATATAATATAGTCTTAACATCTCCTTTTTCACTTAATTTAGAAGACATGGTTTTTATGTAATTAAATATTATTTTAGAGCATCATGTTAATGCCTGCTTAGCATTTCATCGTTTGAATAAAGCATACTTCAATTAACCTGCTAATGTTGACAATAAAAGTAGTTACCAACTTTTGCCTTATAAAATGGAACTGCTCTTTCATATAAACCAACTCACAGCAATACTCATGCAAACAATTAATAATGATTAAGGACTGTACTTATTTATAATATTTGTCAATACGATCTTCCAAACAGTAGTTTTTTTTTTAATTCACTTGTTCCAGAAACTCTTCTACTCCTGACCTATACTGCCAACTCTGACCTACACCTCAGAGCAATAGAAGTGATTTGCAGTGAATCACAACCAAAATACATTTTATCAGCCCTTCCCAGTCTTCAAAGTGGAGTGATAATGGACCTAGCAGGCTTGCTGACTCAATGAGGTGGACGGATTAAAAAAAAAAAAAGCACTTAGAAAAACAGATACTTTCAGGGGAAAGGACATATGTATAGCTAAGTGCACACCATGCAACCAGCTGGCTCTCTTTTCTTTTACTGAACAGTGCTTTTACTGAATTGACAAAGAGGGCACAGGGTTCATAAATAGACTCTCTAACAGCACTTTTCAAGCACTTCAGTTCAATTATCATGAATTAACTTTAAAAACAGCATTAACTTTTCAGCATATACAGTGTGCCCAAGAAGAACAACATACTTAGAAGTCCATACTATATGATTAAACTTTTTCCCCCGCTTTTGCTTGAAATCAGTGAGTAGCCTTCAAGAAAAGGTTTTCAGTTTCACTGATGGGATGTTGCTTATTTTAAAGCCATGCCTCGGGTCTATCTCTGGTTTGAGAATACTGGTTGATTAGACAGCATGAATTTATGATGAAAAAATGCAACCCCTCTCTGAACAGAAATGTAGATAAAATGTGTGAGAGAAAAATCCATTCCTGGACCACCCCACCGTGAGGCTTTGAGTCTTCAAGTCTACAGACCTGAATCTTAGTAGTTCAACTAAAGAAGCTCAGTGATGGATTTATAATCCACAACTATAATGTTATAATCATACTTTGTATATTTCCAGAGCCATAATGAGTATTCATTTCATGTACAGATCCTATTTTTTCATCAAGGTACTTCAGAGGAGAATAAATGTAGTTAAATTATGCCAATTTTCCAATTAGAATCACATCTGAATAAGTTGAAAGACTAAAAAAATTATCTCCCTGTAGTTTTCACTATGTTGCCTAGACATTCTAGTATCATCCAGTACACGTATCTCCTATGAATGTGGCATGACTGGTACCCCTCTGCTGTACTGTGGCAGATAAGAATGCTTATTGCAGTATCACAGCATATGAGTTGAATTGTTTCAACTAGATTCTAGAAAGATGCAATGTAAATGAATATTTATTAAGTACTTATGTACCAAGCATTAGGACAAGCAATTTTGCTCAATTTATTCTTCACAACAATCCATTTCAAGAATAAGGAAAGAGGATAGAGTTTAGCAATATTCCTAAGGATAGATGGTTGACAAAAGGCAAGATGACACCCAAAATATGTGTTCTGACTCCAAAATCAGGTACAAAATCAGTATTATTCTACAAAGTATACTTTCGCATTTGATAAACACGTAAATCTATTAGAGAGAGGTATCTCCATGACTTGAATGCAAATAACTTCTTTATAACCATTTCATTTTTTATACCTTATTTTTAGCTAATCAGAACATTTATTTTAACATTAACATTTAACATCTTAACATTAAAAGATGGAAGAAGAATCTCTTATTGGTGGCATTTTAGATCATATCTGGAAGATGCATCTTTTTTGTGAGATATAGGGAGAATATCTGAATCATTTTATAAATCCATCAGCAAATATATGCATCTCTCCGTATAAGTGGCAACTCATGGGCAATACAAATCTCACACATTTTTTTTTGTTCTTATTAACTTTATTATTCATTCATTACTTTTTTTTTTACATCTTCAGAGCATAATACCTAGAATCTAGATACTCAGAGTCCCTTTATTTTTGCAATAAAAGTTTATTTATGTAATTGAGACATACCTCAAAACCCTCTACTAGGTTACCTTTATGTAGACAAGAGTCTCTTCTTATCTGTGAAGGAGCAGCCTCTCCTAAATATTACAAAACAGGTCTTCCAAAGACATGTCACTTTGGCATGTAGGTTATTTCAAACTGAGGTCAACAGAGGCTCATGAGAAATGTTTCATACTCTTTAACTACACAGAAGAATGCAAATTTGGGGTTTTACCCCAAATCCAGATTTTTATCAGAAAAAAATCCTTCTTTCAGGGAAGCCTATGGATATGATAGGGCAAACATCTAACTACAGAGCACCTGGTCTCCATCACATCAGTCACCCTCTTTTGGTTTCACATGGCAGAACATATATTTGGAATTATAGTTCTTAGTAGTTACCTAAATATATTGGTTTGAATTTAATTGAATATCTTTTCAGATAAATTCTCATAAAAATTAACACAAAAAACTCATGGCTTTTAAATAATTTTGACAAGCTTGTAGGACTAAGACATGAGAATAGCTTTACTACTATCAGGTAAAATTAAGAAAGGGTTTCAAAAGGGCAAAAAGAATGCTAAATGTTTTAGCTAGTGTATTCTTCTTGGATACATCTGCCTTCAGTCACCTTTGTACTATTTTATAACCCTGTAAGTTGCAGAAAACTGAAAAAAAATGCAAAGCAATCCTATCTATTGAAATGCAAATTAACTCGGTCCAATAAAACACAATTCATTATTGTCCTGTGGACACAGTGGTTTTACATTTACTTGTGTATTCATTTTAATATTCATTAATGCTCATATATGTGTTTCTTTAAATTATTTTGGAATTAGTTGTAACATGTTACTGATTTTCTTAATAGTTGATGAATCAGTAAAATCTAATATATGTCTATTTTATATTTGAATGAGAGTTGTGATTTCATCTTTTCTTAAATTATTTTAATAGCACACTTTGAAATTTTTTTGTAGCCAGATTATTCAAGTCAATTATTTCCAAACTTAATAGATAAGAGATTTTATTTAGAGACTTCATTCAGTTTTTCAAGAAGTAGTTGTTTTAGAATTTGATCTTATTTAGGAAAAACAAAATTTATCAGTGACCAGTACCAATGCTCTCGCTGTAAAAGCCTGTATATTAAGAAAGAATCTACATGATAAAAGAATAACTTATTTTTTAGAGATCTCCTGGATGACAAAATATTAATCTTTGGAATCCCAAATCATTTCTGTATAATTATGTCGATGGTTATATATTCTGGCAAATTTCCAAAAGAGAAATCTCTGCTCACTGTTGCTTGAAGGATACTCATTGGAGCAGTTAACATGGTCTACCAGAGGTGACAGAGCGAGTGTGTGTGTAAGATATTCATGTAGCTATTTCCTCAGGTCGTTTTGCCAGGCTGGAAATAAGCCCATCATTGGAAATTGTTTAAAATTGGAACATATTTTTTAAGTTTATATATCACCCAGAGCACAGAAAAGGTACTGTACAAAACTCTTTCAACTTGCTTCATTAAGCTAATAAACAATAGTGGTCCTTCAGGAAATACATAACTTTATTGGACATAGCCAACAAGAATGAAGACAAGAGGGTTTCATAAGTGTACTTACAATATTGGCATATTTTTCAATCTGAAACACATTTTCAAAGTTTTTAATTTATTTAAAATTGCTAGCAGAGTTATATAAATATTGAATCATAGAACAGGCTATTTCTATATTTTACTGATTTCATCAAAAGTAATATTTGAAGGTTTCTTTATCTAGTCCCTAGATAATGAAATGACCACTATTAATCTTTATAATATAAACTGCTTCAATGTATATTTGTGAATGGTCCAGGGAACCATAATTGAAAACTAAGTTTGATGAGTGAGTATCCTTTTCAGAAGTCAGTCACTAAAGCCAAGTGGTAGTATTTGCTTGCTTCATTGTTTAACAAGTTATATTAAACTACAAACAGGTGCATAATTACATTTCCATATCATATTCCTAAGAAAAAGAATGTTACTTTTCACCATAATGTGGGAAAGGAGTCTTGTTCCTTCACCCTTCCTGTCCTCCTCCCTGTCCCTAATGGACAATCTCTCTGAACAGTGAAGAGTCATGAGGCATTTCAAAGAGGTAGATGACCTCATTATCCAAAACTTAAGAGAAGGTGATAATGAGTTAGGAGATGAATGTACTGGGCTTCGTTTTCAGGGATTATCAACTTTAATTAACAGAAATTATCCAGCAGAACAGCTAGTTACCTAAAGCAGAAGAAATATACCTAAGGGAAAAAAAAAAACCAAGACAATGAAATAACTCATTTTGCAACTATCTATGCATAGATAAATGTAAAATGAAGAGAGGGATTATAATTTGGGACCTAAAGTATTTATTTATTCTGTAAAGAATTGACTTGTCCTCAGCTAATTAATATAGGCAAATTCAATATTGCACAATAAAAATTAGGTGAGCTTTAAAGGAAACAATTTAAATTTGACCTGTTGGCTATTTGCTTTATAGAAAAAAGTAAGCATATGCCGTCAATCTGTTCAAGAATAATTAAAGGAAAACCTTATTCTAGTCTTGTTTTAAAAGACGGTTTTGCCTGAATTCAGAAGCTGTGTTTTCTGACCTGTACCCCCACTTGAGATACACTTTCTTTTCTGGTCACTAAGGGGTGATATCAAAGAGAAGATTTAGAAAAAAAAATGAACTATTGCTTCTTTAATCCAGTAGTTTCTTGATAATTATCAGGTAAGAGGACACTGTTACTATATTCTTCTAACAGAGAACCATTTATAAAGGTCAAAAAAAGGATGGATGTGGCAATATGAAAAAAAAAAGTGAGAAAGTAAAATTAAGAAATGACTTAAAAGTTGACATTTCAACTAAATCAAAGGAAGGAAGACTCCAGTGGCAACGGTGCTGGGAATTGTTACAAAACACCTCCAACAAATCAGAAGACCATGTTGTTTCAGGTGTAATTCTCTACAGCTTTTTTAGAGAATCATGAAAGAATTATTTCATTAGGGGAGACCACACTTTGGAATTGAATATCAGTATCCAAAAATACCTGAATTATATATAATTCACAGCATAACCCAAAGAACACTGCATTAGCATAAAGAAATGAAAATCGAAGTAAAGTATCTCTAAGAGTTTTATTTTGGTTAATAAAAATAGATGATAAAGGTTTCCCCATCAAATCTATATTAAACAATCATGCCTTCAAAAATGGTTATGGTTAGTGGACTAGGTAAAATCTAATGAAATTATCTACTGTAAACTAATTTAAAAGAAAGATAATCCAACAATGTGTTCGATCCAGTAAATACCTATCGTATTGCTCTGATATATATTTTAATTCACAGAAATTCTAAAGTATTAGCTAACTGATGTCTTGTATTTCCAAACTGAAGGTTCCACTTATAAACTCAGTTTATTTCATTATTTTTCACTGAAAACTGAATTAAAGTTTCTTATCACTTCCACCAGAGTCAGGGGAATTGAATTTGAAATTAGTATTCTGTTGGCAAATATGACATATTGGTTCAACAATTAGAGCTGAGATGGTTAAACTCAAGACACTAAATGCTATCACAAATGATAACATAATTATAAAATAATCCTATTAACTCTAAAATAATGTGATGACCTCAGAACTCATGCAATAGAATTATTCATAGAACCATCTGTGCTTTTAAAACTATTCATTTGGTAGTTCAATAACTAACTCCATTTGAACAGGATTACACCCTGTCCCTCAACAAAACAGAATACTCACAGCTATACACACACAAAATAAAAATGAACCTCTTCTTAAGTTCCAAACAACACAGAATTAACAATGCAATTTACATGGGGAGTGGAGTTGTATTTTATCTACCACTTAAGAGTTTTTGTTTACTTTAACTGCTACAAATTCAGATTAAAATTCTTAAAGATATAATCATCTTTTTAATAAAAGCAGCTGTTTTTTTTAGATTGAGAAATATTTATTTAAATTAAAATTCTATCAAGTCATTGGTATTCAAACCATTCATAAGCTATTAGACTTATTATCATTAGTCATTGTCATAAATGAAGTTAAACTCAAGTAAGATTCTAACAATTATTTCATTTATTAAGAATATATATTCAATACAAGACAATTGAAATACATATGAAAATTGTTTAAAAAATATAACCTCTTGACCTAGAGATAACCACTGGTCACAAATGACCCACTGCAGATTTTAACCGAAACTATTTCATTTTGATTAATATCATTTTGGGAAGTGTAAGTAGTCTCTGAATCCTAGAATAGATGAGGGAATTTTCCTTTTACAAGGGGCCATTTTGCAAGTCTTTTAGTTGTCTTTTAGTCACTTAGGCATTTGGTTGGTACTTTCCATTTTTCCTAGGAAACTTGCTTCAGAATGAAGGACTGAAGGAGTCTTTGCAGTGTTATAAATTGGTTCTAATAGAAAAATTATACCCATAATGTGCACAAGCACAAGAGAATTTGGAAGAAAGGAAGGACTTGTCTTCCTGATCAACTCACCCCTTCATGTTCTAGGACTTTATGGCTTGAATGGGGTTGTTGTCTTAGATGAATGTTATTTATGACTAATGGTCTAGATTTGGGGGACTGTACTGAAGATGTGATTATCATAAAGATGATGAGAATCTAAGTATTCTCCTATGGGAGAATATTATTCTGCAAGAAATGTATGTTTTCTTCATCAACCATTCTTCATTAGAGCATTCAGGTGGGAATGAACTTTAGATAGCAAAAGTCTTCCTCTGTTCTATGGCTGCAGTGCATAGGACCTAGACTTAAACATGAACCTATCTGGTAATTCCTGTTTCTGATAGTTAAGCTTGTACATGAAGAACTTCTGAGTAGGTTAAATATTAGGCTATCTCTAGGTTATAAGTGTGACAAGCCATCACTTACTGGAGCAAATCTATATTCTGTTCTTACTCATGTTTTTAGAGAGAGAAGGATCCCTATTCCAAGACTCCAGTAGCGTGTTAGCCACAATTATCTTCAGATGGCAGTCAGTTTCTTGATCTTATCCAGTCCAATAGCAACCAGGGTTATAACAAAGCTAGGATAGGACCCACTACAAAGCACAGCTAAGCCGGTCCATGAGAAATATTCAGGAGTAACTGATAGACCCTTAGCACCCACCTTGCTTTCTGAGAGATTAATTGCTAACTGCTATATGGAAATAACATAAATCATATGCTAAAGGCCCAAAATGGTGAGGTTTATGGCATATGGGAGTGCATATGTTAATGTGTAATCATATCTATTTTCAATTTTGCATTCTAATTTTGCTTTTAACTTAACACTATAATATAAGTATCTATCATATATCTATTTATAACTTAACTGATATTAAATAACCTTTTTTGTTTGCATAATATTCCTCTAGGTGAATACTAAAATTTAATCATTTCTCTTAAATGGGGATTCAATTTATGTGTATTTGGCTATGCATATCTCTGTATGCATAGGTAAATAAAAAATAAATATTTTCTACATTGTGGACATTTTCTTACCTGGGAATTTAGAATTCATGACTCTGCATGAGGTGAGTGTTTCCAATCTATATTTAGGACAGGAAATACTGATACCCAAGGAAAGAAAAAAAATTGGTTGGCCATAAGGATCTAAAGGTAAAACAGATCAAAACAACTGCTTGATCTCTCACTGTATGGAGCAGAAACTTACTTCTATTCCTTGCTCCAGTATGCTACATTTTGTTGCATTTCTTTGCAGATTCACTTTACCTACTTGTGATTCTTATTCTCCCAAAATTCAGTTTTTAAGTGATTCCAGATCACCAACTCTAGATCCCTATTAACTAGGCTAGCCCTACATCCCATTTTAAGTGGGGTAGAACTATTTGCTTTCATATTTTCTGATCATCAATTTGTCCCATTTTTAGTAAACCAAGGCCATCTGTAACACAGGGCAACCGGGGTACTTGAGTTGCCCAACGTCATCTGTTGAAGGGACCAAGTATCCCCATCCCATCTTGTCCCACTTTGAAGTAGTGTCAGCTTTATATTAGCTTCTTCTTCCTTCACTTGCACATTAAAATATCCAGTTTGTACAGCAAATACAGTGCAGAGCTTATATGGGCTAACATCAGTTCAATCATTTGTAGGTAAAGAGTGTGTGGTTTTGCATTTTTTAAGGTTGTTCTTGGCAGCTACTCTTTCATTTGGTTCTACTGAAAACAAAACTGGGTATCAGCTGAAATTGTATAAAATGTTTATAATTTATTTTTGGTTTTAAATAAATGGTATTTCTTCATTTATTTGACTTAAAAATTATCAAATATATATTGAAAGATATTGCAGATTAGAGTTATTCCTAGACTTTTTTCTATAATTTAAAATATATTCACATGGCTATTGGTTATTATTATATAAGAAAATGTTACTATAATTATTTGTGTCATTTTCTTAAGCCTCTATTCCAATTCTAATGTTGATTCTACTAGTTTTGGGAAGGTAAAAATCACTTTACTTTCACTTAATGATAAACACATAATTCATTTTCAACTATTTTTTTAATGTCCAGTAATTAATCTCCATTCTTACCTCTGATCTAGTTCTAGAATTTGATAACCAACAGGTTACAGAATCTCCACTTGAATGATTAAAAATACTGATCTCTAAGTGCTGCCCCACATCTTTTCTCTTTATAAGAATTTTCTTTCTCATTAAATTATATCACTATCCATCTAATTAATGAGGCCAAGAACACAAAATTTACCCCTGGTTCCACTCTGATTCCTCACTTCTTATTCCCAGCCCACCATTCTGATCTGTTGGTTATCCTCCAAAGTAACTCCCAATTAATCATCCTCACCCTTTCTACTCTGACTGTTATACCCCATGCCACTATTATTTATCACCTGAATGATTTCCTAATTGGCTTCTCTCTCTCCACAACCACCATCCCCCACATTCAAACAGAGTAGCCAAGGTGATCCCTCTAGGATGTAAACCAGCTCAAGCTATACACCTGCTTACATAAATATCCTCAAAAGTCTCTTCTTAAAGTCAGAATATTACACACTAGAGTTAAGGAAGGAATTCTAATACCCACTAATATAAATTCTTAAGTTGTGAAGCACTAAAGCTGAGGTGTGTAGGAAACTTTTCTTGAGAGAAGAGACTCCTCAGTCAAAGAGGAGATGAAAGAATTTTGTTGTCATATCAGTGTCCTTCTGGATGTCTCTAATGCCACATGTGCCTCCCTCCTCACCCTATTTGATAATTTAAGCTACTATGATCTTCATTTCTGGCTGAGCTATTCTGAATTGGACTTATCTCACTTTCATGGAATATAAACCACTCCAATTGATACATAATGTCTTAGGATGAATTTTTAAATCAGACAGACAAAACTCATCTCTTCCTGGGAAAAATCTGACAAGCATTAATATTTTCCTTAAAATATAATCAAACCTGTTTTAGATCATTCATATAAGCAATACATCTAGATACAAGATTCGTTTCTAGCTCTGGTTTCTGTCCATAGCAGCTGCAGTGGAAGAACGTGGGGAATGAGCTCACTGACTATAGGTTCTCCAAGACCAACAACAAAACAGCTAACAGGATGACAACAATAACAACAAAATGAGAGACAATCTCAATTACAAGGCGTAGAAAGAAAGAAACATAATAGGTTTAGAGTTGGAGAAGTAGGCTTGTATTGAGACAGACAATGGGAAGCATTAGAACATGAACCATAGGATCAGATCGGGAAACTGATCAGCACAAACGGATGTCATTTGGAGACTCATAATTTTACCCACACTCAACAAAAAGGGTTCAATCTGTACATTATTAATAAATACCACTCTTACTACTGTCAAACAAGTTAACGGATATTCAGAGGCACATTAAGTCAATTGTGTCTTCTTTAATATTAGAAGTTAGTAAATAGTAAAAACTAATCACTATTAATAAGAATCCTAGTTCTGCATACTTAGAATTAGTGTGACTTAACTAATGCAGAAATTGTAATTCTGTGTCCTTTGATAAAGCATTCATAGATTAATTCTAGGAGGCTGTTCATCTGATTCTCAGGCTTAAATGACAACAAAAAGAATTTAGGTTAATCGTGAAAAAATCTTTTTTGACAGTTCAAGTTATTAAACACAGAAATAAGTTATAAAGGAGATTATTGAATCATTTTCTCTCAAAGCTTAAAAGAGAGCATAGATTCCAATCTCACTAGGATGCTTAATAATAGCAGCTTTTATTGGAGGCAGATGGAGGACTGAATAACTGCCAAATTCCTTCAAATTTGATGAATCCAAGTTACACAATTTGAAAAAGACTGAATTCTGTGACAAAGTTCTTTACAGGCACCAGAAATCTAAGTCTGAAAGTCATCCTAGAGCACTAGTGCTCATCACTCTGTGTTTTCCTCTCTAGCTCAAAACATTTATTTGTGGTAAGAAGCAAGAAGGAACCAAAGAAGAAAAAATGAATATTTCCTATGAATATTTATTATGTATCCTGTATTAACCTACTTGAAACTACATAGAACCAGAAGTCATATCTCATGAGTACAAATTATAAATATTAAATAGGCATCTATAATTGAACCTGTAGTATAGGTTATAATTCATTGCATTCTTCCACATGAAGGACTATTATAATGTCATCATTTCACTTTGAGTTAAATTCAAAGCAACAGATTTGACTTTTAGGGAGACAGAGAAGAAACTATTTGAATGACAAAATATTAAAAATATTTCAAGGCGACATATCAACAAGGATATTTAACTGTTTTGGGTCCAATGCCAGAAACCTGGCTTACGTAAAAATCACCTAAGACTATTAAAAAATAAAACCATTTTTAAGTCTCATTTTAATAAATGGCTGCAGTAAATATTTGCCTAAAACATTTCTAAGCATTCAAAGTGTTCTTTTAAAATGGAAACTTAGAGAATTATTTTATTAGTTTGTGGAAAGTATTAGTCTTTTGCAAAAAAAAGTCTCAACTCAGACTTCATTTTTTGTATACACTGTGCCTAGAAAATTAATTCTTAAAAAGATTTTATATCTATAACTGAGTTTTTTATCTTATCAATTTAATAGTTATATGGGAGAAGATAAAATCTAAGTTTAATAATGTTAATAAAAAGAATTTGAAAAGGGTGAATTGTTGAAACTTAAATATTAAGTTGGGCCGCAGAGACAATATAAATGAAATGGCAAAAATCGGAAGAAAAATAATTTCTAAGAAAACTTATTTCAGGTTCTCAGTGAAATTATCCAGTAAATTACAAAAGGTATATTGATGTTTGGAGAAAACCAAAACAAAAGAATCAAGGGAGGGAGAAAAAGAAGGAAGATGCTGATGATGCATCTTGAATTATAGAAGTGTTAGGTACAAAACATATAATTTGTTTAGCAACTTTAATATACACAGGCCTTGCAGATGAGTTCTTGGAGGTAAACAGATGACTTATAGATCTTAAGTATACCACGCTGCCCATAAAAATGCACTTGTAGTGACAATTCATAAAGCACCACAGAGTAGTGCATCGCTCTGATTCAGGGCTTGCTGTCTTCTTAACAAAGATACAAACACAACTAGAGGCAATGTGTGAGTGATCTGGAATGATATTGAAGAGACTGAGCAAATATACACAGCTATATAAATCTACTCTCGTCCGTAGATAATTTAGAGGCAGAAATAAACTATGTTATTATAACGCAATGTAGCTGCTCTAGGTACTATAAAGACAATAAACATCGAAAAGATACTTTGAATGACTCAATGAAGTCATAATGGAAATCACTTTCATATGGAAAATGCTCAAGCACTGTTTTCAAAGATTAATTCACTTGAAAGTGATTTATTTTAAACAATTTCTAACTCCTGCATCCTGACATGCTTGGTTCTTGGTCATTAAGCAATGAAAAACTTTTTGATGTTAGACCACATAATCATATTAGTAAAATTGAAATGCACAGAAAAGAATTTTATTTAAAAAGTATAACTGCTAGGAGGAGATGCAAATTAAAAGCCTGTCTACCCAATCACTGATTTTAGATTCTCAGTAATTTTCTGAGTTGAAGTACCCACCACTATAATATCTATACCAGTATTTACGATGAAGAAAACAGCGTTCCATTACCATTAGCTGCCAATGCACAGATAAGTTTATTGTTAGGGAAGAAAACTTACTTATTATAAGTAATGTTGATTCAGCTCTGTGGAATACCATCTTGGAATCAGAGCACAGCCAAGAGCCGGGCTCCTGGAAAAGGCAGCATCGTATCTTTGTTTCTCGACTTCCCTACTGTGTGACCTTTTGGGAAAGTTAGATAAGACATTGTAAGCCTCAGTTTTTCATAATAAAAATGGGAGGTAAAATGTATTAAGGGTACAAATGTGAACTCAGAAGATAAATAAGTTTTGTATATTTAATGCACAGCACAGTGATTACAGACAATTCTGCTTTATGAAGATCAAAAGAGAGATCTTAATTTCTCTATTAGAAAAAGAAAATGATCCTTATGTGACATGAGAGAGGTATTATCTAACACTAGTATGGTAAGAAAATTTCAATGCATTCACATATCAATCAATAGGTTGTGTAGATTATCCTTACACAATGGTACATGCCAATTATTTTGCATTAAAAATAAGTAAAAATAATATACAGGAGATCATTTCTATGCCTATAGTATTGGTGTATTGTGGAAATTAAATATTATTGTGTATAGAATACTGATGAAAGTTTAGCCTAGAGAAAGACCCAAATGCAAAAAAAAAAAAAAAAAAAATATTAGTATTATTACAAACCAAATTCTTCTATAACAAAAAATAAGTTACCATTAGTCTTTTCATATGTGAAATAGACAATAATTAAAAGCAGAGTTCCCTAACAAACTTTGTAGTGTCTTTTTTCAAGATTCTTCAATAACCAAGAGGTAAAATTGCCTTAGAGACAGTGGGGAGTGGTGAAGAGGGGAAAAAGAAAAAGTTTGAAATGAGAAAAGAAATATTTGCTAAGAATCTATGTTTTATGCTCCTTTGTCAAGAACTCATATATTACCTCATTTAATCCTTGGAGCAATGTGATAAAATAATTGTTTTGTGCATAAGACTTTTGAAAAAGGATACCCAGGAATTTAACCCATATTCCTTTTTTTAGTCTCATGATGATTCCAGGAAAGGGACTAAACATATATATTAATAACAGTAACAATTACACCATAGTAAAGAAATTCCTGAAGTCTCATTTAATACCAAGTATTAATCTATCTCCTGATATGGTCATAATTCCAGTCAACATAAAGAACTTCATCTTAATTCACTCAAGATGTGTCATTAACCTTAATACACCAAATAACATAGATTAAAATAAATAAAACAAAACTAGGAATACAAAAATAATTTAACAAGTCCATAGTAATACAGGCAGATTTTATCCTCCACCTGTTAAAAGATAACAGATCAAGCAGATAAAAAATAAATAAGACTATGTGACAACCTAACAAGCATGAAAAAATGTACAAACACATTGATACTTACATACACACACAGAAATTAGTAAGTAAAATAGGCACAAAATGTTGGAAAAAATTCACTATGGTTTCCAAAAGCAAAAGTCCTTTCTAAACTTATGGTGAAGTAGGTCAAAAGATACAAACTTCTAGTTATAAAATAATTAAGTCACGAGGATGTGCAAACAGCATGGTGACTAATGATGCTGTATTACGTATTTGAAAGTTGCTAGAGAATAGATTATAAAAGTGCTCAGCACAAGAAAAAAAGTGTGTTACTAGGCATGGTGATAGATGTTAGTTAGACTTATCATTTCTCTATATATAAATATATTAAATTATTATGAAACTGAACACTGAAGTTAACTTGACAATATCAACTATACCTCAATAAAAAAACTTTCTAACCTTGAATTATGCAATAAAACTAAAAAGGTATTTAAAAAAATAAGACAAGAATAAACCTCGCAGGGTTATTTATTCAAAAGAAACAATAATGAATAAACTATAAGCTGTTTTAAAGTGAAATGAATGAGTATTATGATGTAGCCAGTTATAATCACAAGAAAATGTAGACTAAACTCTATTAATTAATGTGAATAGGTTTATATAATGTTTTGTGTAAATTGCGACCTGACTCCAAAATATATGTGGTGAATATTTGAATAGATGGATAAATATTATTAACTAAATGATCAAAACCAGAACTCCCTTAGGTAGACATTGATTAAAAGCACTGTGTTTGGAGTCTAAAAACTTTAATTCTAGACCTGAGTCCTTCTAATAACTTTGGTTGTATAAATAGAAGTGCTGAAATTATTTGTATTTAAGGTCCTTTTCAAATGTAAATACCTACACTAATACCTAACAAGCACTATTGTTAATGCTTATGAAGCCATGCCATTCATAGTTTGACACTGGTTACACGTGGTATAACAAAGTAAACTCACTCTGTGTAGGCATGGGTGTGAGTAAATACATTGTTTCTGATATTGGTGTGAAGAGATTTAAGGTTCCAGTTGTCAAAAGCTAATCACAGGTAAAATCAACCAGGAATTCAATGGTACTTTCAATTCCTGTGACTCAAAATGTCACTGGGATCTGAAAGTGAAACAGAACTCAAGAACAAAAAACATTTGCTTTAGGACTCATTCCAAAACATACTTACTATCAATGTGACAAAGTCATCAAACACATTTATGATGTCATAAATATCATGTTTTCTACTTTTCACTCTGTTTAAGCATCTGATTTCTAAGTAGTGACACCTTTCTAATCTAAAGTATTAATTTATAAGTAGTTTGGCTTACCTCAACACATTTTTCTTTAGTTCACTTTAGCCATGGAACCTAGTAGCACTTTTTCCCTAATATAGGGCAAATGACTTCCAGTGATTTTCAACCCCTACAGCCATTTCCAATATAAGATATCCCTGGCCAACAAATATATCTGGCTTCAAATCCAGAATTAAGTTTCCTCTTTCCTTGTGATGACCATGTACTCCAACTTTGTTCGTGTTTCCATGTTTTTCAACTTCTCCCTCAAAATCCCACATCATCACCACAACTTTCCATCTTTTATTTCTTTCTCAGGAAGATGAGAAGTTGGGACCCGAGGAGAATTAACCACTTTCTTGGAAATTACTATAGTAAAAATTTCCTGAAGAATATGAAGGCTTCAAATCACATCATGTCTGTTAAATTGTGGAACTCATTTTGAAAGTTTTATGTAATAGTTACATAATTTATGCAATATATACATTATTTAAATGTTATATTAAACTAAATAAACACATTTTGACTTTGTTATGACAAATTCTGACAAATCAAGTGACTTTATTTGCATTAGATATATATATGAATTGAATATAATTAAATAATTTTCAAAAACTCATCAAGCACAAAATTTAATCCCATGCGAGTCAAGTATTACTGGACATATTGACAATATAGAACATTTTCTGTAAGAAACATTTTAGTAAGATGTCAAGAATGTTGAATCATCATCTACTTTTAGTTTGCTAATAATGAAGTAATTAATTATCTTATGAAGGGTAATTTAGTTACTGCTTACTGTTTCCTTATCTACCACTGATATTCCCTAGCTACTTTAATAAAAAAGAATAAAAGCAATGCCATACAATCAAAAAAGCCATTAGACTATATTACAAAATATTTTTAAATATGCATTTTAATTTCTAAATCAAATCTAAATTTGTTTTTTTGAGGATGAACAAATCGAAGTTATGCTACTAGAGATATTTTAATATGGATAGTGTATTCAATAAAATATCAGATCTTTATTATTCTTCATGTTGAAAATAATATTTCTGGTAGTTTCATTTTGCTTCGTTCATTCATACAGCAGATATCTATTGAATGACTTTCTGAGTGTATTAGAATTACACTGGGCCAGTAGATTTCAGTTGTTACAGTAGTGAAACCATGACTATAGATCAATATATAAAACAAATAAAATGTATCTATGCTAACCCTAATATCTATCTTACAGGGTTGTAGTACCAGCTACAGCAAATATAAGGAGTGTTTCTAGACCAATGCAAGAATTCCCAACCCTTCATATCCAGTCAGGTTCCTCATAATAATCTTTCATTCACTAACTCTCTCTCTGCTCACTGGTAGTAAATCAACAGTCATTTCTGCTATACGGTGTCTAGATTGAGTTCAGTCTCTCTCTCCCCCCTTTCCATGCCCTTGAATAAAGTCTTCTTGCCATTTAAAATTGTCTGGTGCAAGTGCCTGGTACAATCTTTTCTTTCACAACCACCATGTTGTACTACTTAAGAAACATGAATAACAGCAAGATAGCTGTCAAATCATTAAATTCAGTAAATATACAACAAAACACAATAGTTAGAGGAGAAATCATAGAGCCAGACTCTCCAGGTTTGGATGTGGTTCTGTGACCTCCTGAATTTCTAACCTTAGGGACAGTTGCCCCTACTCTCTGCTTTGGTGACTTCATTTGCAATGCAGAACTGATAATAATAGTATCAACTTCAAAAGTATATTTTTGTGTGAAAATTCCATCTAAGCAGAAAAAATTAAAGTGTTAAAAATTGCTAATTTTAATTGATAATGGAGTAAAAAATTTTTGTTATATATATACATAAATATGCATATACATATATATATTAAGTGAATCAAATCCTGATCAACCATATAATTCTCCAAACTGTCCTCTACCCTCAGCACTTCCAAATCATCATTTTCCTGTTTTATATATTCTGTCGCTAGTCTCATCTATCATCATACATTATTTACTTACTATTTTTTATATCTATTGCTTTATTTCACCTTTTTTTCAAGAATGTAAATTTCCCAAGAGGATGAATTTCTCTACCTGGACCATAAAAAGTACTCAAGAAATATTTGTTGATTTGATGACTTAAAAATCATTTTCTAAGGAAAAGGAGGTGAGAAATAAGAAAGAAGTGAGTGGAGATTCAAAAGTGTATTTGAGGCTCTTAGGGCTGAAGCAATGGTTTCTGCATACACTCCCTTTTCTTCCAAACCATTGATATTGTTTTCCATAGATAACGAAGTATTCTTAACTTGAAAGTAGAAAGAAGAGTGAACCAAAGAAATAAAGGATATTTACCCAAGGAAAAAAAAATAGATTGAGTGGGTATATGAGAGGTCACTTATGGCAAGGTCAGTTGAGAGTATTGAAAATCAGAAGGAAGCGAAGGGATGGTAGAGAAATCAAGGGAATCACTTCTTCCAAAAGGCACAAAAAAGAGAATACAGCAGGGCACATGAGCATAATTTAGTGAGTGGTTTAAACTATGTAATATATATCTATTAAATAGAGCAGACTTCTTAAACCATTTTATTTTTTTCATTATCACTCACTCAGAAGCCCATTTGGATATTTTCCTTTCCCTAATTGGTCAATACAACTATGAAATTTTAGCATCATAGATAATTGCTGAGTAGGATTGATCTTGGAAGGTCACAGTCCATTAGCATACCTGAAACGGTTTTTTACACACCAAGAACCATTTTTGCTTTCTTGAAAACAATATTGCCCCATTTGAGAAAGCACACAGATTTTTTAAACACTGAGCCATTTACTTTAACCAACTATAGATTAAAAGGGTTTCTCAGTTCCACATTATTGACATTTTGGACCTAGTGAGGCTTTAATGGGGAAGCATTATTAACTGTTGACCTCTACCCATTGGAGGCCAATAGCACCCACCTCACCTCCAGTCACGACAACCAAAAATGTCTCTAGATATTGCCATTTGGCAGTAAAAGAACCTAACAGGATCCTCGTTGAGAATTTCTATAATTAAAAAATAAACAGAGAAAGTCAAATTATTTTTCCAAAAGTGCAGGAAATAAAAGACTTTTGCTATATATTAGTAGATTCTCCACTGCCCAAAAATGTTTGTAAAAAGAAAAACACTTTAGAGTTTATAACAAATGTTACAAGAGAAATTATATATCTTAATAAATTATTGTTTTATAAAAAGCTAATAATCTTCAATTTATAATTCAGTACAAGTTTATCACCCTGTTGCTCTCATATATTGTATTATAAATGCATAACATGGATTTTATTAGAAAGGTTCTATAATAATATATAATTTGGAATGTTTTTACTGTAGTCTTCTATCTGTATGTATATCTTTAAAGTGATCTATGTAAAATAGTCAAGATTTAAGTAGACTAAATATACTAAAATGGTACATTTGACTTAGAGCAAATAAGCACAAAATGAGAATTTGTAGTAGCTATAATATGTAAAGCACAGATCTTGAAATACAGTTAATGATTATCTGGGCTGTGAATTATGTTGCAGATATTTTTATTATGTCTTTAATTAAAACTGCAGGTAACTATTATTTTGTCCATTTTACATATGGGAAAATCAGTTCAGATATCTAAAGTAAATTGCATAAGTCAATCACACAAAAAAATAGCAGGATCTTAATTAAATTCAGCCTTATCAAACTCTAAATTTCTGTTCAATCCATACCGTTATTAGATTCAGTTTTTGCTTAAATAAAAAAATATTTTCCTTTTTTTCTTCACCTAATAAAATCCACAAATGATGGAAAATAATTTCATCTTATTTATAAAGGATGTTTTGAAAAGCTGAGGTTTCCTTTTCAAGAGAGATGTCATATTATGCCTTAGATGGAGATAAGTCATATGTTAAAGCTGGTAAAGAAAGCAAAAGGCAAAGACCAATGTTATACTCATCAATAATGAATCCAGGGCAGTGTTTTTTATGTAACTTTTGATGTTTTAATAATAAAATTAAACAAAACTAAACAGGACCTATATCTTATATAAATCTGTAAGTCCAAAGAGGCTTCAAAATGAGTACCGTGATGTAGATTTTATTTAAGCAATAAACAAACATGCATCGTGGAGCCACTATGCACCGAAACTTGTGACAACCTCAAGGATCCTTCTCAGTTCTTTACCAGTTAGTAACATGATATGACCTAAACCCTCTTCCTGATCCTCAAATAATTTTTAGAAAATTGAGCAGATTGTCAACTTCAAATGTCTTCAGAGACAAAGGGCAGTCTGGGGAAATCTGAAATCTGAAATTCTAAAAGACATTCAAATGTAAAATTTTCTTTAAACAGAATGAAGTAGAGCTGAAGATTTGTTTTCTTGCATTGAACTTGGGCATACCATCTCTGATTGAAAATTAGATGGTTTCTTCCTACTTTGAAGGCTTATAACTTTAGATTTTTGCTCTTAATTTTTAATTATAGAGATGTCTTTAATATATTACATTAAAATTATATCACTTGTAAATCTGAATTGTATTTTATTAACTAGGTTAGGTAGGCTAACCTAGGGAGGGGTTAGAAAGGAGAAAATGGTGGGGGGCACCTTGGAAGACCAGATCCTGGAATGGTCAGATAAAATTCTGACCAATGGGAGAACAGCACATACATTCTTGCCACCAAGAAAGGAACCAAAAAAGCAGCCTGACCTGAGTTGGCTCAAACGAATTTGGCTGCACAGGTACACTGACTGCTATAGCCACCTTTGCCTTAGTATGATCTGTTTAACATGAAATAGTATATGGGTCAATACATTAAACTCATTATAACAGAGTGAATTATGGATAAGGAGCATAAGTCTTAAAGGGTAACGCTAATCCCCAGAAATCTTCAGGGCTCTCCTGGAATGCACCAGAGTCCCTGGGATGGAAATGGCAAGAGACTTCAAAGAGATCCCCTGTAGAAAAATATGTATCACAAGTGGATCAATTGTGTCCTCTTGAAACCGGTCCATTTCCCCTCACCTTGAGTAGTATACTCTATCTCTCTTGCTTATTTCAATAAATTTCCCACTTAATCTGTTGTCTGCTATGTCTTGCGATAATTTTACGTGAGGGATGCAAGAACCTGGAGTGAGACTCCAGTCTCTTTAGCGACTCTACTTACTTACTACTCAAAATACTGTGGCTCCTTGGACCTACCAACTTGTTAGAAACATCACATAATACAGCGACCAAACCAGATTCTGCATTGTAACAATATCACCCTGGTGATTTGCGCACACAAAAGTTGAAAAATCAGATGAAGAACTGTATTTCTGGAGTGTCCTGATGGCTCAGGCATTAAGTCTCAAGTTCTGGAATGGTCCACAAGGACCCAGGTTTGAGACCCAGGTAGCAGTTGAGAGACAAGGTGGGGATGGGTGGGAAACAAACCAAAGAAAAACTAACTGAATCAAATACTTCTTCCTTCTCTCTCTTTCTGCCTTCCTGCCTGCTTGACTTCACTCCTGCCAACTTCCTTCCATTAAAGGAAAAAAAAAATAGTGTTTCTACAAAGTTGAATCACCTACAACAGAAACACCTCAGTGGGATACACTGTAAAGAGGTAAATATGTAGGCCTACTTAAGAATGACCAAATCAAAACCTCTTGAATATGAAGTCAGGTACCATCACAGTCTGTTTATTTTACTTTCTTTTTCAGTACAACCTGAGTAGAATTGAGAAAGAACTGATAAAGGGTACATAAAAGGGTACATATCAAGTTAGCTGTTTCTTAGCAAAAGAAATTTATTTTGTGTCAAATGTTGTAGTTAAAAGAATAGTAGATTCATTCCCAGGAGAGATAAAATCACATTCGGATCCAAGTGGGAAATATTTTCCTGATTAGACTTGGGTAACCTCCTTTGGATTGTTCAAGTAATACTTCTCCCCAAGTGAAAGGCTTATGAATTCCTCTAAGTGGGTTGAATATGCCACACATTTTCACTCAAATAAATTCAATTAACACATTTTACAAAAGCAGATTTTCCTGTGAATTTGCTTAGGAAAGAACATTTTTGTGGTGAATATCAAGTCATCCTAACAAACATAAGCAAGAAGAGCTTTCTTCTTATGAAAGGTCAGAAGTCACTCTTTTCATCTTAGAAAAGTCTTGAGTTTTTTTTCTCTTTTAAAAACTTGTATTAAATTAATACTGTATTATAATAGTATATAGTTTTGAGATGTGCATCATATAAATCAATACCTCCATATACTATATTAGCCATACAATTGACCCATTTTACCTATCTCTCTTCTCTTTTCCCTTGAGTAACCACTAATATTATTTTATAGTCCCAAATACCATTTTTGTTTTATTTTGCTCATTTGCTTGGTTTCTCTATGCAATACATACGAGTGAAATCATATAGTATTTGTCTTTCTTCTGTCTTAATTTATTAGGTATAAATAGCTCTAGGTTTATTCACAATCCATCCTGTTGCAAATGTCAGAATTTCATCATTTTTTAAGTTTAATACATCTGAATAGTATCCTATTGTGTATATAGACTATACCTTATTTACCCAATCATCTATCAATGGATATTTAATTTTATTACAACTCTCAGTTATTATAATGATGCTGTAATGAATATGGAGTGGAGGGTTCACACATCTATTTGAATTAGTCCTTTCATCTTCTTAGGGTAAATACCCCAAAACAGGATATCTTATCATACAGAATTTTTATTTTTAACTTTTGAGGAATCTCCATATTATTTTCCATAATGGTTTCAGTAATTTATCTTTCTACCAACAGTGCACATGGGTTCCCTTTCTCCACTTCCTCTCCAAGATTCGTTATTTCTTTTCTTTTGAATAACAGTCATTTTCACAGATGACAAATGATGTATCATTGTTTTTTTTATCCAACTTTCCCTGTTAATAAGAGATGATGAATATATCTACTTGTGCTTATTGGCCATCTGCATGTATTCTTTGGAGAAGTATCATTCAGATCTCTGCCCATTTTAAAACTGGGTTGTTTGGATTTTGTTATGAGTTTTATGTGTTCTTTATATATTTTGTGTATTAACCCCTCTTCAAATTTATAATGTGAAAATATTTTCCATTCAGCAGGATGTCTTTTTTCTTTTTGTTCAATGATAGATGACAGTTTTGGGTTTTCTTTTTGTATTCAGAAGATTTTCAGTTTGATGTAATTCCATTTATTTATTTTTTATTTTGTTTCACCTTTCTGTTGGAGCTGTTCCCCAAAGACACATCTAAGGACAATGTCTAGAAACATATACTCTATGCTGTCTTCTGTTTTATGAATTTGGTTCCCATGTACAGGTTTTTAAGTCATTTAAAAATTTATTTGTGTTGTTAGATAATGGTATAGTTTCATTCTTTCACATGTGGCTGTCCAGTTTTCCCAGCATCCTTTATTAAAGAGACTATCCTTGCTTTACTGTCTGCTTTTGGTATCTTTGTCATAAATCAATTGTTTATAGATGTATGGGTTATTTCTGTCTCAATTCAGTTCTAGTAATCTGTATGTCTTATTTTGTTCCACTACCATACTTTTGGTCTCTGAAGTGTAGTAGGTGGTTCAGCTTCACACCTATGCTGTAAGATTCTCTCATTGGTGTGCCTTTACTGAATACTTGTTAGTTGCTCCTTTTCTGAAGGAGAGCTAAACAAGGAACTCCCTATGTTGCCAACTTGGTGATGCCATTACCAGGAGTCGTTATTAATAAGCAGTCCTGGTGATTCTTATAAACAATAAAATTTGAGAGCCACATTCAACATAATTCAAAGATCTGAGGATTAGTTCTTGGTGAGTTAAAAGGTGAGTTAAAAAAAAAAAACAAAAAACCCAAAAGTCTTTGAGTTTTGTAATAGAATGTTGAATATTAGAATAATGCTTTCAAAGTTCAAGAGAGCTAGACCAAATTAGAGCTAATTATCAACAACAAGCAATTAAGCAGAGGTTAGCTTCAGGGGAAGATGGTTGGTTGGATCACTTGGATGTTATTTTTCCCAGAAGTTAACAGAAAGGACTCCCAGGGGAACTACAAAGGGCAATTTTCAACAGAAGACCTGGGAGATAGGGCCACTGAAGGAAATCTTCCAGTGACCAGAGCTATATTTATCTTTCTGACTACAGCACTCACCAATTACATGCACTATAAATGCAAGTTGGCCTCCTTGCTAGAAAAGAAAGGACAAGGGCCAAGGAATGTCCTGATTTATTAGAAAGGGACAAGTTCCTAGAAAAAGATGTGAGCAGCAACTCAGAGCAGAAATTAAAAAAAATTACTGGAAGTGGTATGGAATTACAAATGGTATCAGAGTTCCAAAAAGTGGGAAAAAAGTGACAAAAGAAGAAATGAAAAGAAATTCCACATGCTTATTTCTCATAATGTGGTCAATGAACCAGCAGTATCTGCTTCCTCCAGGAGATAGTTAAGACTGCAGATTCTTAAGCTTCCACTTAAAGGTCCTCTGTTAAAGAAAAGGTAATATATACTCACATTAAAGTATGAAAAGCACTGATGCACATCAATGGTTCTCAAAGTTGCCTGCATATTAAATTCAACTGGGAATTTGAAAATTCTGGATGTCCAAAACTTTGCATTTAAGAATCTCTGAGAATAAATCCCAGATATCAGATTTTTTTAAAGCTCTCTAAAACATTGAAGAACACTTCTTTGTACACTTGGTTCTAAAGTTACATTAAAAGGGTAGATCCCCCCAGGATGTTTTTGTATATGGACTATTTCAAGCTGAGGTTAGTCAAGGCCTATAGACTCAAAAGAAACTTTTAATACTCCTTTGACTACTTAGAAGAACAGAAATTGGGCATATTACCCAGATTTAGGCTTATCTCCATAAATAGTTTTTCTGTTGGAGAAAATGTGTCAGAAAAACATAATTACAGAACTTCTGTTCCTTTCAGCATTGAGTCTCCTTAAAGTCCCAGACCTCTATTACATTTCTTAGCTCAGGATAAAAACCTTATTTTGTCCAACTTTTAAACATTCATTTAGATTCTCAGTACCTATATAATCAAATATGTTATTGTTTCCTACTAATCTGTCTGATGTGAATTTGATTGCTCATCAAACCTACTAAAAACTCAGAGGGTTAGGGGAAATTTCCTCTCAGCCCCTATACACTAAAGACATAACACTTGGACTTTTTTCAAAAAAGGTGATCACTGACCTTAATATTAAGGCACAGCATTCTATCTGCCTCAAAATTTTAAGGTGTCAACAGATGAGCAGAATTCTGGATGATTAGTGAACTGTTGCTAAATACAAAGAAGGCATTATTTATTGATATATATTTTGACAGAAAATAAAGAGGTTTTCTCTTTTCCTCTCCCAACTGAAGGAAACCTATCAGATGCTCATCAACTCAGGTAATCCTCTGAAAATAAGTGGAAAAGCCTAAAGGTATCCTTTTAATGGCTTAAGCTTTTATAAGAAGAAATGATATTTCTACTACTTCATCCAATTAAATAAAGGTCATGAAATTATAAGAGAAGTGAGGATTTGAGAATGTGAATGTGTCTTAATAATCAGATAATCTGAGTTTAAGGTGAAAGGTCTTTGTTTAAATTCACAACACATATTTTAATTCTGCAACAAATATACACTGATACTTTATGTGTTAGAAAGGATCCTTTACAAATGTGAATCCTTAGGGCAAATCTGTTATCTTATACTAAAAGTAACTTAAAATGCGAGATCATAGAATAAATATTAAGTAGTTACTTTTAATCTAAAATATGTAAGGGAACTGATAAAATTCTTAAACAAAACCGTACATTGAAAGGGAATCACACAGCCTATAAAGAACAACGTGGAGGAGGAGCTCAGCTATTCACAAATAACTAAAACAGTAGTCAGATATGATGTTTAAAACTAAAAGAAGGAGAATAAAAATTACAGAATAAGAAAAAACAAAATTAAATTGACAAAATAATGCTAGCAAGCAAAATCACCTTGTGTTTCCTAACACACTGAAAAGGAATCATAATGCAATATAACATTAAAAAACGAAGGGGCACCTTGTACAAAATGCTCTATGACACATAGAAGACAGTCACTGAAATTTGCAAACTGGATGGTAGAGAGCACGGCAGAATTGCATGGGTCAGTATAAAAAAAGAAACAGAAGAGGTCTCAGAACATAGAAGACTGGGCTACTACACGTTTCAGCAAAAATGTCTTGAGGAATTATTTATCAGATACTGCGCTATTCAATGAGGATACAACTGAAGAAAGTACAACCAGGAATTCATATCAACATTACTTTCTTAATACTGAAGAGAAAATAAACCCAGATGGGGTACCAAATAGGGACAGCCTTCAAATAGATGGATGTTCTCATCTAGCTGAGAGTGGAAGGCCTAATAAATGTGTTACTTGCCTAGTTAAAATCCTAGTCTCTTGAAAAGTTGAAAAGGCAAGAAGTACCTCTCTTGACAATATTTGAGTCAATGATTGACTAAGGAAATTATTGAGAGACTTAACACCATTGATATTAATTTTATTATAATATATATGATACATATAAATCCCAGAATTTAGAAAATTAAAAATCAAAAGGTTTCAAAAAAAAAAAAAAAAAACTGCAAACAGAAAAATTCAAGATATTCCAGACCATATCTTAGGTACTAAAATAATGGATGTGTTCTTATCAAAT
The DNA here is from genome assembly GCA_004363575.1 of Solenodon paradoxus. Lineage (NCBI taxonomy): Eukaryota > Metazoa > Chordata > Mammalia > Eulipotyphla > Solenodontidae > Solenodon > Solenodon paradoxus. The sequence goes on from RJWH01001643.1 coordinate 85,793, forward strand.
GATTATGTACATTTCAAAAAATAATGCACAAGATAAATTCAACAGATTAAAATACTGAAAACAGAAAACTGAAATTTGATTAAGAAAAAGCCAAGCATGTAGCAAAAATTAGCATGCGAGATGTAATAGACAATAACCACCACATGGGAAAATCACAGGAAACAAACAGTTACTTAGGGATTCTCTATATTGTGATCAAACTATTTCAATATGCAAATATAATTGTATAGTAAGATTTATATATATATAAACATAATAATTTATCTTCACCCTTAGTTCCTGGCATGAAGTTCTAATCCCTTGTAATTTCTTATATGACAGAGGTAAGAGGAATGACCCTTTTTATTCATAATAGGCCCCACTCAATCATAAGTGAATTTATTCTATGTGAGGTGACTCTTGAAGGAGTAGGGGTTGTCAAAGGAAATAACCATGTGATTAGGCAGTTGGAACTTTAGATCTAAGTCCCTTCGAACTCAGTGGTTGATAAAACTTCCAAGTTGACAACCACATTGAAGTGCTGGTAAGGTGACATGTCCCAACAGGTTATAGAAACTCTGCACTCATTCCTGCAAACTCACCCTATGTATCTTTTCCATTTGGCTGCTCCTGAGTTGTGTCCTTTATTGTAAGTGGATAATTGTAGGTAAAGCACTTCCCTGAGTCCTGTGAGCTGTTCTAGTAAATTATTAAGCCTCAAAAAGAGTCATGGGTATGATCAGCTTTTAACTGGTATACAGAAATATAGTCTACAATTGGGACTTAAGATTGTGGCCCATCACTTAGGAAAGTGATGGGAGGTGTTAAGAGACTGAGCTCTTAACCTGGGAAGCCTGCACTAACTCTGGGTAATGTCAGGATTGAATAGCAGGACACTCATTTGCTATTCACAGACAAGAAATAGGCTGGCGTGGTGGGCTGTCCCATACCTTTGGTGTCTGAAGTATTGTAAATACAGAAAAAAAGTATTCTTTTTAGTAATGTACATGATTAAAATTCTTAAAAAGCCTACACATTCACTAAAATCCTCCCTTCAAAAACTATGGCTATTGTTTCTCTGAATATGCTATGATTTTCAACTATAATGTTTCAAAGAAAGAGAAATTGGAGCCAATCTCACTTCACTATAAAATGTACCTTCATCCAAAGTGTTAATAACTTTGTTTTAAATTGAGTTCCTTCAGTTCTCCATATTTTGATTGCCAATCTATTATAAGTTTGTTTTTTCCCCCTTCAAAAGGCTTTTGTATGCACATTAGAAAATATTTAAGGAAATGGTTAGACTTAGGGGTTACCATAAGAGAGGGATGAACACCAGCATTTTAGATTCAAGTATAATTGAAATACAAAACAGATCAAACTTATATTAGCTTTTAAAAGTAGAGTAGGCAGAGTAAGATTTTAAAGTTTTTCTAAGAAAAGAATAATATATTAAATTGAATTGCATTCCTTAAAATTATTCACTTACTCATATGCCATGGACATTCATGTAATTTGGTAATACATATTGAGCCATATAAATTTTAATATACTTCAGTGCAACACTTCATATTCAGGGTAAAATAGCATATTTAATAGTTAAAGATTAAAAAATTGTTTTTTGAAATATGTAATGTTTTCTCACAGTAGTGACAAGTGAAGTACCAATATTCAGATTTTAAGTCAAATCCTAAAATGTGGATAATATTAGAATTTGATCACACTTTGAAATGAAATGGTAAACAAGTTTTGTTATGGCTTTATTTCAGTAGCGTTCAGTATCATTTCAAAAATATTTTTTATTTTTTTATTCGTTCAAATTATTATTATACAGGTCTTAAATGCTCAGCAATATAATTAGACATCTGTGTATGCCACATTAAAATCTCCATCAAAAGTCCAGTTTCCATTCATCATCATACAAGTGATTCCTTCTACCTGAATTGTCTAGCTCTTGCCCGCTTCCCTTCTGGCAACTATCATTTTGTTCTCATAATCTAAGAGGTATTTTGTTGTGTTTTTCATTTGTTCGGTTCTTTATTTTAGAAGTTTGAGGTGCACAAGTTTATATTTTAGCATCTGTATGTACTACATTACAACCACTGCAAAAAATCTTGCTTTTCAATCATGAACACAGAAATTCCAAAAATGATTAATCCAAGTTACAAAAGCATCAGTTTTACAAGTTGTTTTGAATAAAAGTCATATTGAGTTCATTTACATTAATAATTATTTTATCTAGAAAGTAAAATAAACTAACTGCAACTTTTCCCTGTAGAAATTGAAAATGAATATGAATGTACCTGAATTTTCCTAGAAAAAAATTTAAAGAAAATGAAAACCTCAAAAGCATCTAAAATAGGAGAAAATAGGATTGGCATACACACAGAAAATTTATAGATTCCAACTGAGCTAATGTCCTTTTCTAAGCTGAACTATCATAACCTTTTGTTATTATAAATCATTTATATTGAACAATAATTCTTAAATACAAGTTCCAAGTGAAATATTAAAAGATATTTTAAGGAAGACGTTAATAATTCATTTGCATCCTCAGATTTGTTTAAATGGATGATGGGTAATTTAAATTTTCTCAAGGAACAAATCAATTAAATTTTAAAGCAAATATTCTTCATATTAAATAATATTAAGCGATCAGGAATATTGTGAGTTTCATCAAAACAAAACACAACTTTAAGAGAAATTTTTCACAATGGCAGATGGTTAAGATCTTTTGCTTGCCTCCTCCACATATAATGATCAAAAATACGCCTATTTGGCAGCTATAATCCTTGAAAAGAAACAGGACCAACATCTCCATAAGAGAAGGGACATATGCATCCATAAAAGGTAGAAGTAATTGATCTGTCTCAGCACCACATCACCTGTTCAGAGACTTTAGGCTGCAGGGAAAGACCAGCAAAATGAATACTGTCCCAGAGCTAAAAGGTTTTCTCCACAAGGAGTATTTCCATACCTGGGTGCCGGCTTTCAATCATGAGCAAAGGCCTCAGTCACCATCCCTATGACTGTAGACACCAGCTACTCCACTTCCTCACAGTGCTGCTACTGGAGCCTGCTATTTTGGGAAAGTCCACAGGAGGAAGCACATGCCCTATCTAACGTTAGCACACTGGTACAGAACTGTTGGCTTTTACTGCCGCCATTTACCTGGAAGTAAGAGACAAGAGAGCTGGGACAACAGCATCCATGCAGATTGTTGACTATTTCCAGAAGCATCGCATTCTACCCTTTAAAGGTGGAAAATAATTGGAAGGGCTCCATCAAAACAGTATTACCAACAAGCCTGCAGTTAGATCTAAGCAGTTTCCTATCTGCTTGGTACTTCCTGAAATTCTATCTCTAGGCCTTATTGAACTGCAACTCCTCTGGAAGACTCAGGAACTTTCACAAGGGACTGTTCATCCTAAGAACAGTTTCCAGTTCCCTCTATTCTGCGGGCTGTATTGGAACTGTGGCCTGCTTGGAAACGGCACATAACTCTTTAATCTCCCCCCTTGAGCTTGGCGGTTCATGTCTAGGACACTGGGAAAAACCTCTGTATTCCCTATACCAAACTCCTACTCTATAGACTGAACTATAAGACCTCAACACAGGGCTCATCCAAGATCTTCAAAAAATCTGACAAGTATTGAGATCATACAACTAAAGGAAGTTCAGCTTCTAGGCAAACACCTAGGTCTATTCTGTTCAACTTAGTATTGTAATGCAAAGCTTTTACACCAGGGAAGACAAACCCATAGAAGTAGACAAAGAATGGCAAACAGAAGGAAGATACAGAGAAATCGAAGCAAAATGATGGAACAAAACAAAACCCCAGGGGAAAATTTGATTGCAACTGACTTAAGTAAAAAACCCAAGGAAGACTTTAAAGTAACAGTTTTAATGATAGTTGTAATATCAGGAAAATGATAGAGGAATAAAATGAAAACTACAGAAAAGAAATATTATGAAGAACTAACTACAAAGAGAGTTTGAGGAACTACAAACCTTCTAGTTGAACTAAGTAACACAATAGCGATACTCAAGAGTAGGCTGGAACGATCAGTTAGCTTGGAAATAGGGCAGTGGAATACACTCAAGCAAACCAAAAAGAGAAAAAAGAATTAAAAGAATTGAAGAAAGCATATAAGACCTATAAGGTAACATCAGGAGGACGAGAATTTGTATCATAGAAGTATCAGAAGAAGAGAGAAGAGGAAAGAAACCATAGTCTAAAAAACAATAGCTGAGAATTTCCCTAACCTGTGGAAGGAAGCAATGTTCCATATAGCTCACAGGGTTTCAAACAAAAGAAATCCAAACAGAACTATACCAAAACACATAATCACTGAAATGTCAAAAATACCGATAAAGGGAGAATCTTAAAATCAATCAGAGAAACATGAGTTACATACAAAGGAATCTCAATAAGAGCCTTAGTGGAGTTCCCAGCTGAAACTTTACAGGCCAGAAAGGAATGGAAAGATATATTGATAGTGCTGAAAGAAAAAGACTTACAATCAAGGATCCTTTACACTTCTATTAAACTTAGAATTGAAGGAATAATATAGAGATTTCCAAACAAAGTTAAAAAAAAATCATCACTAGCTTTACAAGAAACACTAAATGAAATTCATATTTTGTAAAATAAAAATAAATTCCACTTAAAAACATCAAAACATCAAAATATAAAATGTGGGGAGGAGAATAGTAAAAATGTGAACTATAAGAATGAGATCAAGATCAACTTGCTTCCAGTAAAAGTAGGTTATATGCATAGAAACTTTTATGTAAACCCTAGGGTAATCAGACAAATAACATTATATTAATACCAAAAGCAGATAAGGATGTACCAAGAAACAAAATTACAGGCCATTATCTAATTAACATAGATATAAACATTCTTAACAAAATACAGAAACTGAATTCAACAATATATTAAAAGGATCATCCATCACAACCAAGGGGGGTTTTCCCAGGGATGCAAGGATGGCTCAACATATGTGAATCTATTAATGTAATATACCACACCAACAAAACAAAGTAGAAAAAAACCCAAAACCATATCAAAAGATGCAGAGAAAGCTATGTTAAGAATCAGCACCCATCCATGATTTTAAAAACTGGGATATAAGAATCATACCTTGACATAATAAAGTTCATATATGATAAACCCACAGCCAGCATCATACTCAATAGTGAAAACCTGAAAGTGGTTTCTCTAAGATCAGGAACAAGGCAAGTCTGCTCACTCTCACCAGTGTTATTTAGCATCATACTGGAGGTCCTAGTCAGAGCAACTAGGCAAGAAGAAGAAATAAAAGGAATCCAAATTAGAGAAGAGGAAGTAAAACTATAACAATTTTCAGATGACATAATACACATATAAAATCCTAAAAACTATCAAAAAATACTAGAATTAATGAATACAGCAAAGTGGCAGGTTACAAAATTAATAGAAAAATCTGTTGTTTCATATGCAAATAATACAAAAGAAAAGTATGTTATCAAGAAAACAACCCCATTTACAGTAGAAACAGAAATAATCAAATACCTAGGAATATGCTGAAAAAGGATGTGAAAGATCTGAGCAATGAAAACTATTGACTTTCTTAAAGGAAATAGAGGAAGATACAAGAAGATGGAAAGATAGCCATGCTTGTGGTTAGAAAAAACTTAACATTTTTAAAATGGCCATCTTACCTAAAGCAATGTATAGATTTAATGCAGTCCCCATGAAAATCCCACCAGCATTTTTCAAGAAAATTGATCCTCCAAAATTAAATTTGTATAGACTACCAAAAGACTCTGAATAGCCAAAGCAATCATGAGAACAAAGAACAGAAGCTGGATATATCACTCCCAAATCATAAGCTGTACTGCAAATAATCAAAACTATGTATTACTGGAATAAAATAGAGACACAGAGCTGTACAATAAAACTAAATCACCATAAATAGACTGCACATATATAGTCAGTTAATTTAGGACAAAGAATCCAAAAAGAAAATCTTTCAATAAATAGTATTGTGAAACATGGACAGTCACATGCAAAGAATGAATATTGACCAGATCTAACACAATACACTAACATTAATTCAAAATGTATTAGAGACTTGGATGTAAGACCAGAAACCATAAAATACTTAGAAGATAACATAGGCAAGTCATTCCCTGGTATGAGCCCTAGAGAGGTCATTGGGGGCTCAACTAAAGAAGCAAAGGAAACAATAACAAAAATAAATAAATGGAACTACATCAAACTAAAAAACTTCTACACAGCGAAAGAAATTATCAGCAGAATGGAAGGACAATCTACTAAATGGGAGAAGATACTTGCATTTCATAAATCTGACAAGGGCTTAATATCCAAAATTTATAAAGAACTGATAAAGATTATACAGAAAATCAAACAACCCAATCAAAAAAAAAAAATGGGCAGAAGAACTGACCAGATATTTCTCCAAAGAAGACATACAGATGGCCAACAGGCATATTAAAAGACATTCTTTCTCACTTGCTTTTAGGGGAAAACAAAAACAATGATGTATTACCTTATACCTGTGAGATTGGCTATTATCCAGAAGTCTGGAAACAATAAATTTCGGTGGAGATATGGAGAAAAGGGAACCCTTTTACACTTGTTGGGAGTGTAAGTTGATATAACCTTTCTGGACAGCAGTATGGAGATGCCTCAAAAAGGTTGAGAATGGAAATTCCTTAGGATTCCATCATCACACTTGTGAGTATATAATCACAAATCATGAAAAAATGAATTCACAGAGATATGTTCACCTCATGTGTACTGCAGCATTATTTACCATTCTTAAATTAACAAATGAATATATAAAGAAAATGCAGAATATTTATACAATGGAATATGACACAGCACTAAAAAAGATGAAGTCATGTAATTTGCAATAGCATGGATGGAACTAGAGGGGATTATGCTAAGTGAAATAAGTCAGAAGGATGACAAATTCCAGATGATATCACTCATATATGGAATATAAAGAAACAAAGCAAATAAATAAATGGAACAAAAACTAATCCTTGGACATTAATAATATGACTGAGATTAGCAATGGGGAATAGGGTGTGGGAACAAGTGCTGATGAGCTTCAAAGGACAATGGTGAAGAACTTTTGGAAGAGTGTATTGTTTTATATATATATATATATATATTCATATATCTAAGGAATAGTGAATCTGAACATTTGGCTTTATACTATATTTTAAATCAAAGTTACCTCAATAAATACTAAAAAATAAAAATAAAACCTATTTCATTCTCCTTGAATGAGTTCCTTTTGTAAATCTTTCATTTTTCCACTTTTGATATAGTTAAACCTTTAGACACGCTGTTAATAAAAAGAACACTGAAAGAACAATAAATATGGTACAAGCACCTAATTAGGGGGAGTTGGTAAATGGGACACTTGCCATATAATTTGTATTAGGGAGACACTTAATTCCCTGATATTCATCATGTTCCAACTGTTTCCTAGCAGAGACTGGAAAGCAATGATGTAAAATCCTCTGATTTTTCAAAAGAATTATCTATCTTTATGTGAATTCTTTGTAACTCTAGACAACTTGGGCTCTCTGCCTTCTGAGAACATAGTAGAAATAAATGCACTTGCTGGTTCGCTCAGGGCTGAAGGGAATTCTGTGACTATCTTTGCTCAAGTACTTCAAAGTCATATTTTGCAGGGAAGTGAGGAGATCCCCTGATTACATCTCAGTAATTATTATTTACATTTCATTTGTTTACACACAATGTAAATTTCAGGGGAACAGATTCATACCTCAGACAATATGTGTATCACACAGTAGATCATTCACCAGAATTCTAGTGCCATTGAACACTTACCACTTTTGCTTCCTCTACCTCAGATTCCCTGCCACCTTCCCCTCTTCCTTTGTGGTAAACACAGTCCTGATTTCGGAGTCTAAGATGATTTTGCTGTGTTTTAGTAGATTGTTATGGGTATTTTTTTTTCCTTTTTTATGTTCCACATATGAGTGAAATCTTTGGGTATTTTTTCTTTTTCTTTCTAATTTTAATTAGCATAATCACTTCAAGTTCTACCCTTGTCACAATTTTTGTTTTCATTTTTTTAAATAGCTGAATAGTATTCCACTGAGTATCTATACTACATTTTCTTTATCTAGTCAACTGCTGAAGTGTGATTCTTTGTCTTGGCTATTGTGAATTGTGTTGCTATGTACATAACTGTGGGTATAATGACCTCTTAAAACTCTTCTCTCTCTGCTATGACAGCTAATAATATTCCGGATCATGGCTGCTTCTTCAAGGAAGGTTCAGAGCAAAGAAAATCAGTACAATCATCTTCCCTTGATATATATGCTACGTGTATGTTCCTGGGTGTGTGTTTGCTATAAAAATGATTCTATCTTATATGGCCACTAACACAATCAAAAACACAAATGTGATACTACATGGACTAACATAACTTCACTACTATGGGTCAGAATTTACCCAGAGAGGAACCTAAGTCATACTACATGTGATTAATATGATAATACCTGTGTTTTGAGTTTAATAAATAAAAAATTTTAGATGGCTACATAGATTCATGATCCTGGCATTAATTACTGAAAAAGGAAGGAGAAGGGAAAAGGGAGGAAGTAGAAGGTAGTTAGGGAGAGAGGAACTGAACAACTAAAAACAGAACAAAACTAAGTTAACAAAATAAAAAATGCATTAGGGTGGCCGACCTGGTTACTACTCAAAAATAGTCAAGTCTGTTCAGAAGCTTATGTGGCCGCCCAGTTTACTTTCCAACAATTCTCTTCCCCAAATAGATCTACAGCCTTTCTGAAATCTTCTCTCTTCACTCATAGCCTGAGTTTTCAAACTTCCTACTCCTCCTGCCATACACTAATTATTCTGGGTCTCAGTTACCTTCTGAAAGAATCAGTCAACTTGTTAGAAGGACTTTACATTGTTTAAAGCTATCTATGACTATTAACATATTAACCCTGTCAGAATTTTCATCTTTATAGTAAAGCTTGTGGTGTAAACTCTTGGATTGGAGAAATAGAAGTATATATCTTAATAGCAGAAGGTACAGATTCTGAAGCAAGAACACCTAGTTTAGATACTTACAGTGACCTTGAGAAAGTAAGATTATATACCACTTTGCCTCCATTTTTTCATCTAGAAATTAAGAATAAGATTATTTCATAGGATTTCCTTAAGTACATAGAACAGTGCCTAGTATATTGCTAAGTGCCTTATAAATGCTATTACATAAATAAGGAAACAAAAAGCAAATATACACATGTTGGGAATATTAGACTTCAGATGACTAAGAAGTGGGGAGACAGAAGTAGCTTTCAAAACCCCTCAAGTAATAGGTATATTAGCTTGATATCAATCATTATTTTCAACAGTAAGATAGTCATTGTTTCATCTAAGTGAATATTGTACATCTAGCTTACACTATTAGTAGTAAGAACTGAGTTGCTGGCAGCCATTTCCATTTTGATGCAATAGATATGAAATAGCATTTAGCAATATCATATAAAAAGAAGAAAAAAAAAGGCTACTTAGAAGCTAAACAAAGCAGCTGTTTCTTTGTATTGTCAATACACTTGAAAAGCTCTAACCACATCCTCCAAAAGCTTTGCCTCAGAGCTTAAACTCCATGCAAAGGAAAAAAAAATCTATCATTTCAATAACTCTTAGCTCTTAACTGAGAAAATAACTTGGTCTTTCAGTTTATCTCTTTTTATATAGTCAAGAATAAAATTTAAGGGATGCCTTCTATCAAAGGACTGCTTCCTCATAAAACATCTTTGCCAGTGTGTTCGGTATTCATGTTAGACCATAAAAGTCAAGTATATGTTGACTCTTTCTAAACCCCAAGTTGTATTTATAGACTTTCACTTGACGACCAGCAACAGAAAAGTAACAGAAGTTGTTTCTTTGCCCCTCACTCTTTCTCAGTTGCCTGGTTTTTCTGGGTGTGCTTGTTTGTTTTGGGTTTTATACTGTGATAACCGAAACAGGGTGCTTCATAAGTCTATGTAATAGATTTGTGTTTTGAGTAACTTCTCCTGGTTATATCTTTTTCCAACAGAAGACAGAAGGTATACAAGCAGAATTTAGAAGAATGTTTGATTTTTCCAAGACTTAGAAAAGAGATTCTGTCTGATATTTCATAGTTTAAAACTATCTAATGGTAATGCCACGAAACATATATATGAGTGATAAAGGAAACAATTCTGAAACAACTTGTAGAAATTTCCAGAATTAAGAATTATTTCAGATATTCAAAAAGGAAGACTGTGAAACCAAATTACAAACTAGGCATTCAGCATATTACACTTAATGCAGATGTCTTTTATAGCCATCTGTGAATCTCATTTATCTCCTGGAATAAACTAAGTCTCATTATAAAAGTTACCACCTTTTATCTTTTGCTTTCATTTCCTCCAGATTTGACCCTTATTGGCAATGTCGAAAGTAATTGGTAGGCCTGAAAATCTATTCATCTTTCTTCAAAATATTGTATTTAAAACAGAAAACAATCCCATGGGGTGACTACTTCAAATCTTTACAATACCACAGATATCTTTCTGCTTCATGAAACATATTTCTATTCACTGTCTGAAATCTTTGTAAATGTCGTTAAACCACAACTTTCCTAGAGATTTAAAAACATGAGAAATAGAGTTTTTATGATAAACTCTAAATTATACAACCAGTAGCATAATTATTATTTTTTCTACTTGGAACACAGCATGAAATATAAAAAAGCTGACACATTATAAGCTTTCAAAAATTTTTCTCATGCTAATCAATATCCAAATACAAAGAACTTTGACACTACCAATCAAAACTCAAAACCATTAAAATCTTTTGTTAGATTAACAGACTAGCAATATATATTTTAGAATTAGATGCCAGCTGCATTTTTACACAAGATTTCACATTTCATGTGTTTACAAGCAAGAGCTTCTTCTGCCTTAATACATTCACTCTCCCATCCAACATTTGACAGGACAGTCCTATTAATTTCTCCAAGCTGCAAATACATTCATTTTAATGAGAGGAATAGGAAACCCCATGAGATACTTTGAAATAAAAGCTATTTTCCTTGCAAAAGAAGCAGATGTGTAAAGAAGTGATTCTAGAACTATGTTGGGAAAAGAGATAGGCAAGGATATATCACTCTCAATCCTTTTCCTTTTCAAAAGACTAAGCAGTAAACCCAACTGTTTAAAAGGAGAGTCAGAAGAAACTTATAGCAAGCTTATAAAACTGTTTGGAATGTTCTTTGGTTGTTAACCAATAGCCATTACAGAGGCAAATGTTTCAGTTCCCATTATATCCACTTGCAAAAGGCATCACCTGCAGGGCTACAGAAGATAATAAGCATGAAGACGAGACACACACAAAGCCCTACAAATCACAGAGTAAGTTCAAGTCTCATGGCCTATGGAGTCTAAGCAGCCATCCTTGCCAAATCTGGGGTAAAACAACAAGAATAACCATGAGGATCAGAAAGAAAAGTAGGTTTGCAGCTGCAGGAAAGCAGGGGTAAGAGAATACCTTCAGAATAAAAGGAGTACCAGTAGTGCCTATCAAGTTAGGTCCTCAAATAACATTGCTTCATTCTACATTGTTTAGAAATAACGCTGATGAGAAAAGAAATCAATTTTTGATCCAGTCACTTTCTGTATGGAGGTTTATATGGAGGGAGCACATTTTCCCTATGTCTATGTGGGTTTTCTCCCAGTACACTGGTTTCCTCCCACATTCCAAAGATGTATAAGAAGGCCCACTGGTGCTGTTTCTAAATTTTCCCAGTATGAGAGTGTGCGTGTGTGTGTGTGTGTGTGTGTGTGTGTGTGCGCGTGCACGCATGCTATCATTTAATTACATTCTGTCCAAGATTTGTTCCCATCTCATGCCCTGAGCTGCCAGGTCACCTGTGATCCTCAACTGAGACAAGCATAAATAAGTTGGAAACATAGTGCGTGAATGAATACAAATTATTATTATTTAACATTAAAAGTGCCTGGAGTTTTTGTTTGGAAATTTGGTAATATTTTTATAACTAGAAATATGCCACAAGAACTTAATCTTGTCTATATCAGTTAGACTGCAGTAAAAGTGGTTTTTGTTATATGCTGTTGTACACAAAGTTGCAGTTTTCCAGTACCTATCAATAACATTAAGAACTGAGAATACTGTCACCAGCTGTAGGTATGGAAGAAGTTGAATCAGATGAAACACAATCAAGGAATCTGAATCTATGATGAGCGTTCTTTGAATATTTGCAGCATATAGAATCCATGCAGTCATTAAACATATTATTCAGTAAATATTACTGTGCAGTGTTGAGATGACAAAGGTGAAAAAGAGGTGGTCTTATCTCTCAAAGAACGACCAGTGGATAGGGAAATTTAGGCTAGTAAAAAGATACTTAAAATATAGCCTGTTAATATCTATGATCAAAGAAAGTAAAAACGTTTTGCCCTTAAAAGAACTGTGATAGAATTTAGTCAAAGGGCAAAGGGCTGAGAGACAAGATGGTTAAGTGTAGAGGAAACTGATATGAAAGCATAAGGGTGAAAATACTCATCCGAGGACCTCTACATATTTTTGTGTTTCTAGAAAAGAAAGAAAATAATATAAGAAGGAGGATTGGGCTGTTGTTAGGATCAAGTTATTAAAAATTTGGTGCATCAAGTCTTAGAGTTTACATTTTATTGTTCAGATAATGGAGAATATTTTATTGAGAGAGTGATATGATCAGATTTGTCTTTCAGAGCAACCATTTTGATGTTCTCAGGAAGAAAAGATAGAGGAGAAAAAGGGTGCTATATACAGAGTAAGAAGTTAAGATGTTACTGCATGGATAAGACATGGCGCCTAAGCCAAAGCAACGACAGTGAGAGTGGACTGGGGAGACATACCTATGATCTTTAGGAGACTAAATCAATATGATTTGGTGCTACTATGTAGAAGAGAATGAATAAGTTCAGTAGGGCCACTGAATTTCTTATTAAGATTTGTCTTTCACTCATAATGCATAGGAGAAGGCACTTATTGGACAGGGCAGTGTTGGGGGAGCAATAAAAGATACTTTAGAAATACCTGGGATATTCAGAGACCTGCTATTTGGTATTCTGGTATTGAGTACATGAGTCTAGATATTTTGAATACAAAGAATCAGCCTGACTTAGACATATGCATTTGAGTGGTAACCTAAACACTGGATTTAGATAAAAATAGAAAACAGATGAAGATGAGAAGAGTTCTAAAATGGAGCCAAGAGAAAGACAAGTATGGGAAAGCAATGTTTGTATATGAATGTATCTACTTATAGGCATATAATGAAACCAATTCCAGGTTCAAAGGTACATCAAAGGATTAAGCAGAGTAACCATATAATCCAACAATTCAACAACTAGAAATATACTCCAAAGAAAGGAAAACATATGCGCAGACAAAAAAAATTGTCCATTAATGCTCAAGCTGTGATATTTTTCAATATAGCCAAAAAGCTTAAAAATCCAGGAGCTGATAAATTGACTATAAAATGTAGAGTTTACTTACATTGGAATATTAAAGAACTGAAGTGCTGATACATACTACAATGCGGATGTACCTAAAATATGTTAAGGGAAAAAAATTCAGTCACATATTATATGATTCTACTTAAATGAAATGTTCACAATAAACAAATATATAGATAGGAAGTAGTTTCCTGATTGCCCAGGACAGAAGGAATGGAAGGAGTATCTGTATGTGTGTGGTCAGGAGGTGGGGATAGGTGATGGCTAAAGGCACAGGTTTTCTTTTGGGGATGATGTAAATGCTTTAAATGTGACTGTGGAAAAGGTGGTACAATTTTATGATTATACTAAAAGACCCTGAATTATACACTTTAAATGAATGATTTGATTAATTATATCCCAGTAAAGCTGTCAAAATAGTAAGAAAAGACACTTAAAAATATAAGATTAATATAAGTATAAAGGTTTAAAAGTTATTATCTTAAAGTTTATCTGAAGAAAAGTATTGCAATAAACATTATTAGGTATCAGTAACAGGAAAATCTTCAGGTAGAAGAAGATGGAGACTAATTTAAGTTTCAAAAAGATTCCTTGCCTGTTTGATGAAAGCAAAGTTGAAAGGGTAGGCAGAGTTTATGTGTGGAAATGAATATAAGTAGTTAAGTAACATTTTCAAATAATTTAGGTTATTTGACAGTTAAAAATAAAATATTTCAGAGAACATTGCAGTCTTGTTTATGCTAATTTATGTGGGGAAAATCCATACAAAGAGACTATTAATTGTAAAGCCTCCATCTCACGCTTCCTACTTCCTTCCCGACCATAAGGAATGTGCTAAGGAATGGAGAAAACAGGCACTGATTCCCAAAAAGTCCTAGTTTAAATCTACTTCTTGAGTAAATTTTATTTATGTTTTTTTAGTTGTTCATCTTTGTTGTCCTACCGCACTCTCCACCATGCCCTGAACAGGGAACCTTGGGATGTATGTGGACTGTGTCCGGTGCACTAAACAACCAGACCACCAGGGTACACCCTCCTTTATTTCAACAAGACAGTGTCACTGGTGATCTAGTTGCTTCTCCTGACAAGGTCTTCCTCTTCATATTCCCATAACTTTGCTATGGATAACCACCCTTTCGTCTGCCTTCCTTCCCTCTCTATATTTTATACTTCTTAAGGAGTCAGTTAACATTCATCCCATCTCAGAGACCTACAATAATTCATCCTTCTAATAAACTCCCATTGCATTTACAGATAGAGCCTCCAAACCTGGAGTTCTTTAACTTAAGTGTATGTTTATTTTCTTAACCATGATCTAAGGAACTGAACAACAAAGAAGATATTTAGCAAGTTCTCTATTGTGTTGAGAACTTTGCTGTGAAAGTAAGAGATTCTCATTACATTTCTAATCAGAGCATAAAACAAAAGATGTTTATATATGTTATAATTGTTATATATATTAAAATAATTTACAGATTTATCAAAATGTATCCCTGTTTTGCTCTTAATAAAAACTTGCTGAACACTAGCAGTATGCAGGAATTTTGTTAACCTCTGCAAATATTTTACCTACTTTTAGTCTCTTAACAGTCCTATAATGTGGTTAGTCTTATAATCTTTACATATTAAAAAACAAATGGAGGTTTGTTGTGCTTAAATAATTTGTGTAAGTTCACAAGAATTCCCCCACTTTAAATGCAGTAAATCTGTTAGAGCATCTTTCTTATTTCATTTTCTAATATTGTCCAAAGATTCCTAACTATTGGAAGATACAGTGAATCGAAATCAGGAAGATGTTTGCTAAAATCTTAAACTCTCAGACACAGAGTTTACGCAAACATACAATAAAGTTAATAATGCGTGCTTCATGGAAGCATGAGAAATTAATACAATCAAAAGCACCTAGCTAGAACGGGATGATATTATTCAATTCTCTACTTGTGTCAAATGTTTCCACAGATTTATCATTATTTTTGGAAGATGTATAACAACAATCTCAGAAGTGTTATCATATTTTTCAGGATATTTATTAATACATATATGCATGGATATGTGTATATTTATTCTTATACATAATACATAGATATTTGCTACAATCTTGAGATGTTGAGATGTTAAGCTTTTTGTCAAAGAGATGAGGACATTCCAACTATACTATCTCATGAAATGTCAAATTGAGAATTCTACTTAATAAATATCACTCTTGATTTGTTCCTAAATGAAGAGTATTTCTCAATTTCCTTGGCAATTGATTCCAAAATGGAACTTGAAAATAACAAGGTAAGATAAAATATATAAAAGTTGTCATGAGTGGATATGTATCTGTTTGGGTGTGTCAATGCATGCTCAATAGTGATGAAGGACAGAATAAAGAAGGATGAGAAAAAAAGAAAGTGAATCTAAAAAAACTTTTAAGATAAGATACTCTATAGCACTACATACTTGTATAAGAAATACCTTTCACAATCAAAGTTCTATGTTCATTTATTCCCCTTTGGAAAAAAATCATACAAACTGACCTATCAATAATGTGTAAAGTATGAAAAATGATTATCTTTTCAAAATATCATTAGACTCATAGAGCAATGACAGTGAACTGCATTCAGCAGTGTGTATAATCAGCCAAATCTCCTTGTTAAATCTGGGCAAGGTGCTCTGGCTAAAAGTCAGAAAGTAGTCAGAAAGGCCCAGTATCTCCTAGAAAGGACTTCCAAATTACACCAAGGTTAAAGAGGAAAACTCCCTGCACACAAGCTTGCATCATTCTCTTGGGAGCCAGGTCAATCTTTCTGATAGATTATATAACATAATGGTTTTGCTTTTACTATATGTTCAATAAGCATTTATTGATTGATCACTATATGATAATATTTATCAGGGTTCTCTAGAGAAACAGAACCAATAGGACACATGCATAGTAAAATATTTATTATGCATAATTGACTCATTCACTTACAGAGACTGAGAAGTTCCACAGTCTGCTGTCTACAAGCTAGAGACCCAGAAAAGCTGGTAGAGAAATTCCAAATCTTAAGGCCAACCTAACCTGGGTTGCTGATAACATAAATCTCAGTCCAAGAGTAGGAGAAGATGTATGTTCCAGCTAAATATGAAGTCAAAAAACAAAAAGGAGCAAATTCCTGTTTCTTCTAACTTTTTCTTCTATTTAAGCTTTCAGTGGATTGGACTGGATGACATACATTCACACTGAGGACAATCCACTGAATCCAAAAATTCAATTACTAATCTCGCCCTGGGAAACCCTCAGAGACACACCCAGAAATAATGTTTGATCTGGGCATCCCATTGCTCAATCAAGTTGGCACATAAAATTAACCATCACAATGACAAGCCATGGGGATACATCAATGCACAAGAAAAAACAAACTTCTCTCCTGAAACTTACAGTGTAGTTGAGAAAATGACTACATAATGTGCCATCCAAAACAGGGTACCTCTGAGACTGAAAGGAGGCTCTAATAATAATTAAGCAGGGACAAGACTCTTGATAAATTATAATATTATTACATCATAATAATTTTATTCAAAAGATGCAAGAAGGTAGAACTAAAAAAAGTTATATATCAATTTTTCCAATTAAAATTGGAATTATTTTTTTAAATTCAACAAAATGCATAAGACTAGACCTTGATCTATAGATATTCACTTCTGCAAGCCTTCAAGCTCTCCTATTTCATTGGCTTTTTTAATCTAATCCAAAACAATCCTCTTCTCATTCTTTTAAACTCTGTTTCCTTACCACTGTTTGAATTTTTGACAGTTCCTCTAGCTTCATTTATCTTCTTTAGTCATCAGAATAGTTTATTTCAGTAACTTGAATATACTATCTAATGCAATCATAAAAATTCATTTCATTTAAGAGTGGTTCTCAATTGAGGGGAGAGGTGCAAAAGAGGAGGGGTATTCTATCCTCAGAGAATATTTGACAATTTCTAGAGACATTGTCAGTGGTTATAATAGGGGAAAGAGGATTTACTAGCATTTAGTGAGTAGATGGTCTGATGCTAAGGATTCTACAATGCATAGGACAGCACACCACAACAAAGATTTCTCTGTCCGATAACCTCATTCATGCTGAGATTGAGAGAACTTGCCTAAAGATAATGCTCTCTCCTAATGGAGTTTAATGCAGACCTATGAATATGCAAAGGTGATGGGGAAATGATAGAAGTCCTCATTCTTCCTTAGCTTTATTTTTCCAACAGCTCCGGCAGTGGCTTCTGATTCATAGATTTGCACCCAAGAGAAAAGGGGATTTGGAATCAAGGGTATATTCCTATAGCTGTTAGAGTTATAATCTAATTTTTTCACTTGTGGATACAATGGACACATGATTGTTCTAGGTGTTTGTGTAGGAAATGTTTTAGACAATGTGGAAATAGTGGGAATAGTTCACAAAGGACAATTATAGATTAGGAAGCATGGATTAAATTTAGTAAAAAGGAAGTTCTGATGACTTCTTTAAAGAGTGAGACTTTGGGACAAAAGTCAGATTAAACAGGAGATAAAACACAGTGACAGAGATAGTCATTTTTCTAGAAACTTGGTTCAAGAGGACAGAAGAAAAAGGAGAAGAAAAAGGACAGAACTGGGGTTGAATTTGAAGAGGGGAGAATCTTGAACAATTTTACACAGAAAAGAGCAGAGGAAGAGGGGCTGCAAGAAACAGGGAAAGAAAGGGGATGGAGAACTAATTTTGATAAAGTATGGTACTTGAAAAAATATAAATAAGGGATACTACCCAGACATGTGTGTGATTTGGGCTCCAGGAGTATAGGTCTCTTTCATTAGTTTTTATAATCTTTAATAGAAAGGTGTAGTTCTGCTTTATTTACACTTTCGACGGATGTTCCTGTACTTATGTCAATGAGACAATTGTTTACGTGATCATTGAAGAGGGAAATGGCCAGAAGTCATCAGTAAAATAACTCCTTGGTTATTTTGAAGATTTTTCTACTGAAAGTTCTTTATTACAATTAAAAAAAATAAAATAATGTTTTCTATCTCTCTAAAAAAAAAAAAATGTAAATTAGTTACCTGAAAAGTCATCATCTGAAATTTTCATTTTTTAAGGAAAAGCATGGGCAGGAATTAAGGCGAACAGAGGCAGGCAGGCAGGCAAGAAAAGGGAGGAGAAACAAGCATTTAATTTTGCTTTCATTTAGCTGTTCACCCTGGTTGTTTCCCACCCTACCCCACCCTCAGACCCAGGACTCAATCCAGTGAAATGCACCTTCACTCCTTTGCAGGTGAATGACCTAACCACTACTCCACCAGGGCATACCTACAAATCATAATGAACTTGCAAGAATTAGTTTACCAATTCCCATGTAAAAGCCAGGGCCAGAACAAGTTCATTAGGATGATATTGAGAGTGTGAGTGTGTGCACACAGGAACATGCCCAAAGTTTTGCAGGAGAGAGAGATGTTATTAAAGAGGAAAGGAAATAAGATTTGGAGCAAGAAACATTGTCTGAGAGGATTGTGTCAGAGATGGTATAAAAAAGATTCCAAGAACCGGAGAGAGAGAAAAACACTGTGAGTATCAAATCTAATCTCTGAACCCATAATAATTTGCCCCAGATGGTCTTGATATTATATACAACCAGCATGAGAGAAGTAAAGGAAAAGTCCTGAGATCTGCCAGATTATGTGGCTGGCATATCCGTGCTCATAGTTCCTGGTAGGCAAGATTAATTGAGGGTTGACTGGTTTCTTTATAACCATAAAAATATTTGATTGGCTGAGCAGGCAGTACTCAACCATTAAGCCCCTGGTCTGTGGAGGGTCTTAGATACTCAGACACTTAAACCTTAAGACTAAACCACCATTTCTCATTTCCCAAACCCTGTCATTCTGCTACTATTATACCATCTCTCCTCTCCTACATGCTCAGCACGCATTGGCTGCCTACATATGTCAAGGGCAAGGGCTTAACACAGATTCCTGAGCCACTGAGCTTCTGGTATTTTGGACCCAGCAATAGTGGGGCGGAACCAAGTTTGGGCTGTTATAACAAAGCACCATACACTGAATGACTTAAAAACCAGAAATTTATTTTCTTACAGTTTTCAAGACTGGAAAACTTAAGACAAAGGTGTCCACTGATTCAGTTCCCTATGAGAGCTCTTTCTGGCTTGCACAAGCCCCGCTTTTGGATTTCACATGGACTTCCCTAAGCACAGGAGGAAGCTATCTCACTTCTTCTTATCAGGCCATCAGTTCTATCATATTAGTACCCCACCCTCTAACCTCATTTATTATTGATATATTAAAAGCCTACATAAGCAGAAGAGCCAAGTCCCCAAAAAACTTAACAGGTGGCTCTGCTAATTCCCCTGGAAGCAGTATAAGTATAGGAACTAGACTAAGCAAAACTGAGAGATGTGTACTTTGTGCCCCTGGGGGCTCCAAAAACTTCTTCAGGTTTTGGGATCTGCTACTGAAGGCTCTGTCTGGAGAAGCACCAATCCCTCTTTGGCAAAGCTGACACCTAAGGAAATTCCAGACTCATGATGGGCCTCTCTTGAGCTGGTGTGAAAATTGCTGGAGTGATTTGTAATCCTCACCCCGACTTTTACTACCAACTGAATAAAATGCTTCTGATATTGAAATGTGGGCTTCCTCTAATAAATCTTATTGTAATCATACTAATTGATTTTGATTGTAAGAAAACCTGCTCCCCCAAGTGGGAGTTAGCATGTTGAGATCTGAACTGCAAACATAAAATAAGTCCTGTATCCAAAGCATGGTCACATTGGGGGTTAGACCCTCAATATAATAAGTTGGGGGTGAGGTGGAAAGCATAATGAACTTCACAGCTCCAAAGAATTTACTTTTTCAGCCAAACATCCTAGGTTAGATCAAAGATCTGACTTTGAGAGGCCCATATATTTCCTAAAAGAAACACAAACTAAAATGTAATTAAAGTCATTCTAAAATATATAATACCATATATCTAAAAGCCATTGCAGTCAGTGCTGGTAAGGATATTACAAAACACATACTACAAGACCTCGGATAGATCAGAAAACTGAATCCAATAATGCCAAGTAATTAAAAAAATAATAGGATATTTAGATAACCTTTGAGAAGCACTGAAGTATGGCAATATTTTTTAAAAGTTACTAAATAAGACAAATATACTTCCAAACATTTACTTAAAAGAAACATGAAGGTAGCATAAAACAGTGGTAATTAAATGCAAATAGTTGGTTAACATATAGTTCAATTATCTCTTACTCAAAGAATTACATATGGCATATTGCATGCTTCATTTCCTGCTTGAAGGAAAGCAATTCTCTTAAATCCACCATTAAGTTACCCAATATAAATGGCTTAAACCTTTGCCAAAGGGTTAAAAGCCGGTTGACTTACTTTCACTCATACCACGCAAACATCCACCTTAGCTACCCTGCACAGTGTACTTGAGTATTATCAGAAAGATTTGTGTCATCCAATTAGCAATACCATCATATGCTTTCTTCTTCTCTCAATGTATTATCAAGCAAATAATTTAACACATGAACACATCTCCCATTATTTTTTCAGAAAAGGCTGCATAGTGCCTTGGTAACCTTTTAAAACTAAGAAGCATTGCAAGTTGAATGTTGTTTTCAATTCAGCCACCCAGGAGTGACTGGATACAACGAGTAATGAAAAATATTTATATGCACTTACATTGCCTCACGATGTGAAATCTAACAACCTCTGGGAGGAAATATATTTCTATGCAAGGAAAATGAGTGTTAATATATATTTTTTGAAATGCCAATCTAGTTTAAATTGTGCCAAGTATAATGTTCTTGATCTACTACTGAGGATACTTCTTGTGGCATGAAATTATGAATCTGAGGAATCTTAGAGAATATGGGAAACTTTCAACTGAAGAGTGCTAGGAATAGAGAGGACCATTTAAGTCAAACAATTCCCCATTAATTAGGAGAGCATGTTTCACAAAAAGAAACATTTATACCCAGAGTCCCACAGCCCAAAAATACCTGAGAGAAATCAGTGAAGTGCATACTTTCCAACAAAAGTAAAAATAATCTACAGATTTTTCCAAAATTCAGAGCCTTCATCTAATATTCCACTTAAATCATGTCTTTTTATTTACTAGTGTCTGATAGCTCTCAAGCACCACGTGGTCTTCTAAACCACCAACTAATTATGAAAGTCAGTTCTCTGCTTACTATTTGGATCTAACAAAAAGGGTTAAAGGTCAGCCTAAGAAGTCTGTCCTCAAAGAATAAGGCAACCTTTCTGTCTCTCTGTCTTTCTTTCCTCTCCCTCATTCATGGAGGAGAATGAAAACCAGTTCCATCCATTTTCATTTGTCTATGTGGCCTAGTCACTTTCAAAATTCAACACCTGCTGACAGTATAAAACTCCTATTTATTGCACTACATAAATATCTTTCCTCTAACTTTTTAAAAAAGGTTTTAAATATCTCTGACATCAGGGTGCATCTTATAAATGTTTGGCCTTGCCAGGTAATTGTGAATCATGTTGTCATTACTTCTCCAATCCTGCTGCCTTGTAAGGATAGAGCTGTTCCTTTTCCCCTCTTGCTTTCCAAACCAAACTTGAGAGCCCCTGGGCTGTCACTTGGGAGTTTTATGCCAATAACAACGCTGCAGGTAGATTTCTTTGCACCACTCCTGGCTCTGGTGAGGCAGTGATGGAGGCAGAGCAACTGCTGGAACATTTTACTTTATGTTGAATGAGGTAGCATCAGGGACCCTCCCAGCATGCAGAACCCCTTGAACGAGCTTCTTTCCGTGCACATAAAATACACAACAATGTCTTCTGTTACTTGGTACATTTTTCTTTCTTAGTGATACTTAAAATTATAACATACCTTATATTTAATATCATGTTAGTCCTGATAAAATATAGAGGATGGTGGCACATTTTATGAAGAAAAATTCAATCAGTGGACATGGAAAAGCAAAGTGTCATTTGACCCTCGCAACTGGCTACGACACACACATAAAGTTTAAGATCTTAAATTTGATGTTTTCTTTTTGTCTCTGCTGGTATGGTAAATGAGAGCTCCCCCAGAAGCTA